>JAMXBD010000565.1:600000-828352 GCA_024138025.1 Combretum micranthum
CTTTAGACTCTATCACCCAATCTAAAAAGTCAAATATGAATTTTTCAATATGATTAACTTAGACCTCCACAATTGTTATTCCCTATGAAGAATCAATAATATTAAGAGAAGAAATGTTGATGGGATAGTCACTATTAAATTAAGTTAGAAATAAGTATGGAAATAGACATCCCAAAAATGATTTTATCTTGAAGTGAACCTTATAAGCAATTAAATTATTAATCAAAACAAAAAAGATATAAAGAATGGCTTGCATTTGTACACTTTCTATAAAAATTGATCTAAATTTGTCAACCAAATGTGTTTAAGGGCCTGGGTTTGTTATTACTTTCTGATATGATAAGAACCACGCCAACCTGTGACAATAACCTAATATCTAGATCTGGGATTAGAATATAGGACCTTATAAGAAAACCTAATGGAAAAACCGTAACCCGCTGCTTATAGCGAAGAAGGAACCTTGGTATAATGAAGACGCCACAACCGGAGATGGCAAACCGATTGATAAGTCAAAGGGTTGAACACCACGGATTAAAGAAAATCCAATAAGTTCATATCATGTTCTATCAAGAACACTCACAGAGAGAAGCTCTCAATCTCATTCGTAAAGAATAATATCATAATTTGTCTTTTACAAAGAGCTTTAGTCTATATATATAGACTTTCAAAAGAAACCCTAAACAAAATAAAAAAGGCATAAAT
The DNA here is from genome assembly GCA_024138025.1 of Combretum micranthum. Taxonomy (NCBI): domain Eukaryota; kingdom Viridiplantae; phylum Streptophyta; class Magnoliopsida; order Myrtales; family Combretaceae; genus Combretum; species Combretum micranthum. The sequence continues at coordinate 600,703 of JAMXBD010000565.1, forward strand.
ACAAAACTACCCCTAAATAAAAACCTAAATACGGAATAAACATAAGCTGGTGTGAAATAATTAAAGTTGGTTGCGTTTGCTTGAAAGCCGACTAGCAGGCTGGCGACTTTGCCATTGTAGGCCAGCGGCATTGGACAAGTAGGTTACCGACTTTGGAGGCGATACACATATTGGCCGCTGGTCTTGAGCTTCAAGGCAAGCGACTTTTCATCCAAAATATGAAATTCTTCAATCTCTCGTGTCTCAAACTATTTTATAGGCTTATTTTGTTCGCTTATCTCATGTTTTAATCATTAGAACTCCGGTCAACGAGCCTTCTATTCCCTGAAATAGATTGTTGATCTTGAACTTAGTAGGCTTCAATGATGATGCTTCCAGGATTACATCATTCCCTCCTTATTCGAAAAGATTCATCCTCAAATCTTCGTTCTTAGACACTTCTAAATTGCAAGGAAGAAATTTAGATTGAGACTCCATTTCATCTTCATCTTCATCTTCTCGAGGACACAATTCTTTGAATCTCTGTAGTGATGAATCAATTTCACTAGAAAAAAAAATCATTAGTTGATAAACAAATATCACTCTCTAGTGTTTCACACTCTGATTCTTTTTCCTCAGTTCTCACCAAAGTGTTTTCATCACTCTTTTTCTCACTCACGCTTGTGTTTTTCCCTCTCTCTAAAGTTTTGAGCTATCAACATTTGATCCATACAAGCCTCCAAAGATTGATAGATACCAATTTCACCCATCTTTTGCTTAAAACAAAAGAATATCAATCATTGTCCTCATCATATCTGGCATCCTCTGAAATTGCCATGATTGTCCCAAAAGAATATGACAAGTTTCCATTAGCACCACATCACACAAGACATCATCATTATACTTGCCAATCGAAAAAAAAAATTAAAACCTGCTCAGTCACCTAAATTTCTTTATACACTTTTGACAACTTTAATTTATAGGGTGTTTGATGCATGCTAGTTTTCAAATTCAATTTTTCTACTATCAAGATACTAATAAAATTTGCATAACACCCACCATCAATCCTCAAACTGCATGTTCTATCCTTTGCATGGTTTACATGGCATATAATGTAAAATTTAGGATCACCAGAAATCTCATCAACATCATGCCTCAACGGACTAGATCTCACTTGTATTTCACTCATAATTTTTTTTCCTTTAGATAACTCAAACCTTGGATAGCAAAAATCAAACCCTAGACAACAAATCAAAATCTTTTTTTTTTCTCTTTTTTTTATACAATTTTTTTTCTCCAACTCCAAATCGAACCCTAAAAATCAAAACTTTTTTTTAAAACCCTAGATCTAAAGATCACAACTTTTCACAAAAGAACCCCAACAACAGACCAATCAAAATCAAATCCTTTTCTTTTCCTTCTTCAATCTAATCCTAATAAGACAAATCTAACAAATCAAAAGACATAACTAAGGGATATGAACGATTAAAGTGTTACCTCCAATCGAACCGGTATATGGATTTCTTAGAACACCAACAGCTCTGATCCCAAATGATATGATAAGAACCACACCAACTTGTGACAGTGACCCAATATGTAGATCCGGGATTAGAATCTAGGACCTTCTAAGAAAACTTGGTGGAAAAACCACAACCTGCTGCTTATAGCGAAGCAGGAACCTTGGTATAATGAAGACGCCATAACCAATGATGGCAAACTGATTGATAAGTCAAAGGGTTGAACACAGGATTAAAGAAAATTCGATAAGTACATATTATGCTCTATCAAGAACACTCACAGAGAGAAGCTCTCAATCCCATTCGTAAAGAATAATATCACAATCTATTTTTTACAAAGAGCTTTAGTTTATATATATAGACTTTCAAAAGAAACCCTAAACAAAATTGAAAAAAAAAAAAACAAGGCATAAGTACAAAAATACCCCTAAATAAAAACCTAAACATGAAATAAACATAAGCTGGTGTGAAATAATTAAAGTTGGTTGTGTTTGCTTAAAGGCCGACGGTTTTGCCATTGTAGGCCGGCGACGTTGGACAAGTAGGCCGCCGGCTTTGGAGGCGGTGCACATGTTGGCTGTTGCTCTTGAGCTTCAAGGCTGGTGACTTGTCATCCAAAACATGAAATTCTTTAATCTCTCGTATCCCAAACTATTTTGTAAACGTGTTTTGTCCGCTTATCTCGTGTTTTAATCATTAGTACTCCAGTCAACAAGCCTTCTATTCCCTAAAATGGATTGTTGATCTTGAACTTAGTAGGCTTCAATGATAATGCTTCTAGGATCACATCACTTTCATTATGAGGATACTAATATATATACTTGTATATATTATATGATAGGCAGTTGTTGTGTTAAATTTGTTGGTGTAGACATTATAAGATGTCTAATTCAATCTAGTCCGTTATATGCATGCTTTAAAAAATCTAATTCTTTACATAAACAGTGTTTAAGTTGTTAAATACATAAGAGGATTAATTTAATACATCTTTTCATAAACAGTACATACTCAGCCTTTTGTCTCATATCAAACTTCTCATTTGATATATATACTTAATATAAGTTGGTTGGTGAGGCATTAAAAAGAAATAAATTTAACGTTTAGGCGCTAAAATTAGAATAAATAAATATAAAAACACATAGTTTTACCATTATCATCTCGTATTTCCGGAGCAAGATTTGGACAAAAACATTTCTACTCGCCTATCTTTGATCGTAATATTTAATAAACCGAGTTTCCTCGAAGCATCCATGTAAACCCAGAACTTTAACTCACAAAACAGCTGACTTAATGCCTTGTCCCATCATCATTATCAAACTTTGCTTTTGTAGGTAAGCATGGAAAGAACAGCTGTTTTGGAGTGTATTGCAATGCATGTGACGCCTGTGGTTTTACTTTTAACCGAAAAGCTTTTCCATTGACTCCTAAATAAAAAGGCTGTCGGGCTTTTGACGGGGCAAATACATTACGGAAAGAGAAAAGAGGGAAATCATCATGAAACTTGTATGAGTAAATTGGATTGACTGGAATCCGATAAGATGGTCCTCAAGCAGAAAAGCCATTGAGACATGTTAGGTGGTTGCACCTAGTACACCTAAGGAAGATCATGGCCTTCATGCAACTTACAATCACATGTTATAGCTCCAGGTCATCTGTCTTATCCTGAGCTTTTCCCCGTAATTGCTCCGATCTAGTGCTCACACAGCTAAATTTTGACATTAAGCTAATAGCAACTTCTAGTGGTGGTTATATGCGATATATTCTAATAGATTGATGGAATTCAATTTATCAAAACATATTCTAGTAAAAATGACCAGGAGTTTATCAAAATTATGAAGTTAAGTATGCTTAATAAAGTTAAACAAAATGATTGGCATCAAGAACAAAACCATAAAATGTATCACACAAAAGTGAAAGATACACGTCCATTTTGTAAATGGAAGAGATTGTGAATCACCCAACACCCCACCACACACACCCACCCACCCCCAAACCAACCCCCACCCCCACACCCCCCCACCCAACCCAAAACAAAAAAACCAAGAAGATGAAAACTCTTTCCATCAAATTGTCTTATGGTAAATAACCTTGAGCTTATAGACATTCCACGAACAAACCTACCAAGTGAAGAACACTCTTAGATGGATAACCACCTTAAAAGGAGCTGCCATTAAAGATAACACCAGAGTGTATCACATTAAAAGAAGATGATATCTCAGCGGGAAGAGTTCCACTTATCACACTACTGATGAAACGCAAACCAACGGTTGATATTTCCTGCTCTAGTATGCCACTACCACCGGCTAAATCATTTTCACACTTTTTAAGCTAGCATATAAATAACAAATCATGTATTGCTAGAGTAAAAAGATCCAAGCATCGCAGTTAGGGATGACAAATCATCTCACTGGTCTTTTTGCGTCCTATCTCGTATCAAATTCGTACCAAATGCCACAAAATACAAAATACATAGATTCGAATAGAGCTGCAAATAATTAGTTTACCTTTTTTTCTTTTTTCATTTTGCCAGCAACATTGTTGGTTTATATTATAACATGCTCATCAAATCATTATTGTCTTTCAGATTTGTACATCAACTCCAGTCTTTACCAATGTTGTCAGAACCGAACCGGGGTTTGACCCAGACAGGCTAGGGGTCAAGAGTCGAGGGGTCAGACCAGGTTCCATCGGGGGTCAAACCAGGATCACAAAAAATAATAATATAAAGGATAATTTAATTATAAAAGACCAATATGTTTGTAATCACTCAATTAAATTTATATTTGGATCAAATTCATCAATTAATTATTAAATAAATATGATTTAATGATTATATTTTATAAATTTATAATAAAGTATGAAAAATTTTTAAATTTCTAATTTTTTATTTTATTTTTTTATTTTTATTTTTTTGATCCGGGTCAACCAGTCCGGGTCGACCGGTTCGACCACCCCGGGTCAATCCTGTTCTCGTCAAAAACGAGCTAACCGTCGAACCCGACCGGCCTTCATTGCCGGTTCCAGTCGAACCGGTTCGAACCGGCCGATCCAGACCGGTTCTGACTAGACATCGGCACGGTTCGGGTCGGTTCCGGACCCGAACCGGAACCGCCGGTTCACGGTTCCATATTTCGTGGAACCGGAACCGGAACCGCCAGAGCCGGGGCGGTTCACGGTTCCAAGGAACCGCCGGTTTTGGCGGTTCCGGTTCCGGTTCTACGTGAACCGGTTTTCTTTTTTTTTTTTGAAAAAAAATAAAAAAAAAACAAAAACCCTACCCCCACAACATCAATACGTAAAAATATAAATAATAAAAACTGACATTTACGTTTTTTACATTTTAAAAAAAATTATTTAAATTAACTTTACGAAATTCGTTTATTTTATTTATTACTATTTGAGCTAAGGGGAATTCGGGGGCTGTGAGGGGCACGCGGTTTTGAAGGGTCAGTTCGGCTAAATAACAAATAGAGCTAATGGTTTTGACAAGGGACAGAAAACCTGACGAAACCACGACTGGTGTTCTCGAAAATGAAGGAATCGGATAACAACATTGGACCTGGACCTTGGACGTCGGCGTAACCACAACCATCCATCTCCTCTATGGTTCACGTTCACCACGGGGCGGTTCCAGACCCGGTTGGAACCGCCGGTTCCGCCACGCTACCCGTTTGGATCCGCCGGTTCCGGCGGGTCCTTGGACGGTTCGGAACCGTCACCGACGGGGCGGTTCCCGGGTCAGGAACCGCCGGTGACGGTTCGGGGCGGTTCGCGGTTCCGAACCGCCCCGTGATGATGTCTAGTTCTGACAACCTTGGTCTTTACTATAATCTTTTTCTTAATTATTTACTATAATCTTTTTCTTAATCGCACAATGTTGCAAGTCATGTAATTGTGTCATGCTAGAAAATGCTACTTCTACATATGATAAACTTTCAAATATATATCCAATGGAAGATGAAGCCTGGTAGATCATTTTTCAAGGAAAAATGATGTCCACCCTCCCAAGGTCCTCAAGAAGTTTCCCTGGGCTCCACTCAAATTGTGAAATTATAATGACAAAATCATACCCCACTAATGATCAACAATTATAACCTATTATGTTAAACCACCTAAATGTACCAGTGTACCAATCATCCATCATTCCCTTCTAATTTACGTAATAGAATTGAAAGCAAGCACTTGATTGGAAGATCATTATGATTACGCTCCACAAGGCCACAATAATTCCACTCTGGCGTATCTCAAGGCACAATAGTCTACAGGACAAGAAACAGTTCTGTAATCAGCGATTTACAAAGGTAAATGAATAAGAAAGGAAAATCCATGTCAAAAAGCAAGTAAACATTGACTCGAAAAAGCACTGCATAGTTCACCCAGTCTCCTCAAAACGGATTCCAAAGACTAATATAGAAACTTCGAAATGAAGGTGGAATGAGATTCTGGAAAATGAAGAAGCAAGGAATGTCTGTTTAAATTTCAGCAAGACGAATATCCAACTTAGACGTGTATGCTAAGTTTGAGTTCTAAAGAGAAGCTATCCAAAGAATGACAGACGATTTTGCTTTCAAATCTTAAAGCGAGATAAAGCACTTACATGTCAAGTAGAAGCTACTCAGATCTAGCCAAAAAGTGAAGAAAGCCACATCCAGAGGCTGAGTACTGGGAAAACCACCAAAGCAGATGCCTGGAAGGATATGCCAAACATACACACCAAAAAATGACTTTAAATTGAACTCTAGAAAGATATCTCATAAAAGTACAAGAGGTGGAAATGAATACATACCACAAAAAACACCAATTCTTCATTTGCCAAAGGAGCAGTAATTTCATTTGCCTCCATTGTTTGCCTTACAAAATTTTGCAGCTGAAAATATAATGGTGGTGAGATTATATTAACACATTGGTGAGAATGAAAATTTAACAGTTGCAACAAATATATACCATATTTCCATATATGGGATGATGCACGGACATACAGGTTAATAAAACATAATTTCTAAGTACAAATGTCATCCAGGAAGCTTGAGAACTCTAGAGTACATTAAAATAAGAGGACTCGACTTTACAATTGACAAGCAAACTTAGAAAGACTGACACACTATGACAACTTCTCTCTTTTTCTTCAAAAAGCAGGAATAACTAGCGTGCAAATTGGTTTGACAATGTATAACCTAATAACAGGCAGAATTGTGCCTGTTGCAGAGCAACAAATAAGATGACGACTATGTGAGGGTGATGCAATTTCGTTTACAGTAAATTTAATTTGATCCCCTTCACTTTTGATACAGGGCAAATGCTTCATTAGCTCAAAATAAGAATATTTAGCTCCCTTAAATCGCAGTAGTAGCAAAAGTACATTTACATCCAGAAGATACAATTAAACACGAGTGCGCTATTTTTTTCAAGTTAATGCAGATTCACTGTTAGACTGCCCAAAGCAAAGCCATGATATAATACAACAGAAACATATTTTAAATTGTAGAATGCTGAATGAGAGGATATTCAGAATGACTAATATCATCTGAACTAACTTGCAAAAGAATGCTAAGTTGCATCTTACAGCTTACAAACCCTTTGTCCCATAATATGCAGCAGGTTCAAGAAATATAACTCCTCCAGCATGCAAGTATCCTAGTTTCTCATAAAAGTAGAAGGCATTTGACATAAGATCATATTGACAAAACAGATTGCTACCCAAAATAAAGTCCTTTAGAAGAGATAACTATCAACTTTGCTTGTTTGAAAAATATGAGAATGAGATGAGACAAAGCTTAGCATAGCAGTAATTGCTAAAGGAATTATTAACTTCAAATCTAAACATTATGAGGGATATATAAGCTAATATATTTTTATTTGCACAGACAACAAACAAACCTCATGGTGATATTTCTTCGTAACTGAGAAAACTCTCTTTGATTGATCGAGTGCATGCAAGACATGCAGACTTGAGGCAATTCCTTCACCATGTTGCTTCAGTACACCGACTATCTTCTGAAGATGATTTCCATATAGGCTCTTCAAGAACTATTTTCACAAGGAAAGAGATTGAAGTCTAAGTCAAAGATGCACATTTTCCATTTTAAGCTTTGAAGGATCATAGGCTAGACTAGGAATCAATCTCTAGATAAGTTCTCTGTTATTCAATCCAGTACCTTCAAAAATGTGCATCTCGTAACAATGGATTGCCTTCGAGCATTCACAACCCTCATCTGATTTGCCAGAATGGTGAAAATTTGAAACAAAATCATCTATGAAGAAACTAATAAGTCAACAGTACAAGTGTGAGCACAAAGACATACTTCAGTGGTATGAATGGCCTGCTCAAGATGCTGAACTTGAATCCATTGTTCCGAAACTATGTCAACCAGCTGAAAGAAAACAAAATAAACTGTCACTTAACAGATCTTGATCTACTCAATGCAGAAATGTTACGTGCTAAAGAGAAAAATAGAATTTTCGCAGAGCTCCAAGTAAACAGGGACTACTTTTGGAAGGGACATAACAAGTTTAGTACACAAATTTCCAGTCATTTAAGATGGTGTTTTTTCATTGTAAGAACGGTGAGATGCTTTGTTACAAGACACTAGCACTATTTTGAGCCAGTAATTGTCAAAAGCTTTTGTCTTAATCAATATGACCTTCAAGAATAAGTGGAGATATCATATGCTATTCAAATGTGAGAGAGCACCAAAGCAAGTAGAAATGAAGCAGGAAAAGGAGCTAATTTACCAGAAATATCCTCAAAAGTAAGAATGAGTATCAACTACCGTAAAACAGAAAACAGATTGTTATTTACTTTCAGCAACGTCCCGATGCAGTGGCAGACATAAAAAGGCCCTAAGGCCGCCACCTAGTTTCAAAAAAATTTATAATTAAACTTAGGAAATCCAAAGATTTTTTTAGAAATTTACGACTAATGATTTTAACCTACCAAATAATTAAAGTTTGAAACTTAGTTCATTCCTTTAAGTAAGATTTTGGTTCTGGCACAGTTTCAATATCCAGACATACTTAACTAGATGTTTGGACAATCAAACATCACTCAGCTCAGCCTGATAGAGTTCTCCCTATAAAGGAAAAGACACTTTTTTTATATAAACCACAAAGCAAATGCAGAAATGACAACAAAAAAAAGCCTCAATTTAACTTTCTTTTCTGTTCCAACAGCCAAAATTAGATGTATTCCACAGGGCAGAATCTTGTAAAACAGAATATCACTTCCTATGATGTAGGACAAGAAAAATATATTAAAAAATCAGTTTTCCAATGCAAGAAAATAAGTTATGATCAATAGTGTTATCACCAATCGATGAGGTGTCTAGTAAATTTCTTCATGCTTCACAGAAAAACACAAGTATCATAGCCAAGTTCCAAGCACCATGAAAGAGTTTAATTTCAAGGCACAAAGATCAATACAAAAAAGGGGGGACAAAAGAAAAGAAAGGAAAAAAACGAGAGGAAAAAAAAAAAAGGAAGAAAGGACAAGCTCAAAAATATCAAGTACAGTTACTGACTGCCAGGAAAGAGTAGAAAACTATTACACGAGGCCTTATAGAGAAGGTATTAATCAATACTACAGTGCTGCTTTTATCAAGCATTTTTTTAATTACACATTCCCAAAATTTAATCATACCACTCCTAATTGACAAAAGGATGGAAAATGAAACAGTATGCAAATTAGCAACAACTCCCTTCTTTACTATTAGATAATGCAAGAAATCTAAAGACCACTCTCCTATGGTAGCTACATATGATGACTCCTAGTAAAATGAAAAGTAGAAGGATAAGAAATTAACAAACCTTACAATTGTACTAACTCCTACTATAAAAGGATAAAGCTGGAGAGTTAGAAAATTATTTATCCACTAGCTTCTGGGTATCAAATTGGAATTACAGAGGAAAAAAAACAAACCAAAAGATTCTATTCATAGGTATCAAGCACCAAACTCATTTCAAATCCTTTCAATAAGTTGTTATGTAATGACTCCCATGATGCATGAGCTTGAACATTTCTTAGTCTTTTACTGGAAAATTCAACAACTTCAGAAGGTGAGCTTTTGACAATAGAATATCAAGTGAAGCATTCTCAAAGAACGTTCTAGGTTTTGGCCACCCATGAACCAATAGGATGAGAACAGGTATCGTCAATGCCCAAAACAGAGAAATGTCAATCTTTAAAGTGTCAGCAACCAGGTGTATTTTTTGTACTTGAGGACACTTAATGGTTCTGTTACTGGGAGAAATCTAGTGAACCACAACTCTGTAACACCAGAGCTCAATCCTGAACTAAAGGACCATTTTCTTGGCTTCAATAAGTCACTTTGGTGGTTTACAAGGGCAATGGTTTTTGCATGATTGAGAAGATATTCAAAACAATTAAGATGAAAAGAATCTTTCGATGAAAACAGTGAGACTGAATTAGTATATGCAATGAGAAAAGAGCTCTTGAGGTCCACACAAGGCTATGTTAGAATGCAAGCTCAGCCACAAGGAAACCAGGCAGCAACATTTCAAAAAATTCCCAAGTCCTATTTCCATGCTGTGTTTTGCTACAATAAAACCAGCACTGGACTTCATGGGCCTGCAAATAATTTCTTAATTCCAAATTGGTTTAAATACTTAGTTACATAACCTGAAACAAAAGATTAAGCAAACACAAGGGTTGAATCTAAATACTAGGTTTTGATTTGACTGCCTTGGGCTTGGAGTACATCAACATGATCTAAAAAGGAAAAGTGCAAATGTGCAAGATTTAATGACATGAGACTACATTAACTTTTGGGAAGTCAATATAAATTAATTTGACCTAAGATGATACGATAAAAACAAAAAACTAAAATAAACCTAAAAAGTTAGTCCAAACTCGACTAATTGTTCCTGCTACCTCATTTCAGTTGATTTTTAAAATTAGCAGATGGTAGGATAATGGCAAAATTGCTAAACATGCAAGATATTGCACAACCTTCTCAACTTGTAACCTGGCAACTTCCAACTTATCTTCAGCCTCCTTCACTTGGGATTGTAAGACATGGATATCAAAATTGTTCTTTCTAGATGCAGCCCACAGAAGTCGCACCTATGCAAATACAAGCATGTGTTTTTCAATCAGTTCAATTTTTTATAAATATCCAACAAAATTTTTATAAATAAAAACACCTGCTTACAAGGAATAATAGGAACATAAATTAGACCTCTTCCTCCAGAACTCTAAGTCTTTTGTCAGCATTTGATGACTCACCCTGCAATCTCAAAAAAGAATCATGATTATAAGACATTTTCCATCTGAGGTAGCACTGGTAATAACTGCTAATCCTGCATAAATGCATGGCATTATCAAGTATATAGGCAAATCACATATGCAGTTAACACATTAGCATCCCCATAGAACAAATGCCCGAGAAAGGTCTTTGTTGAGCAACATATTTTATCTAAATTCCACAAAAAAATCATATCTTATCCAAAATTAGAAAATGGTAAATGCATTGCCAAAAGAATGAAACCATCTTCTGTTTTCCTTTATCTCTATGCAATGATTAACTGACAACCTGCTAAATCCTACTACCTTCACACACTTCAATTGGCAAAAAAATATTTTCCATTCCCACACAAACCACCATTACCACCACCACATGATCGCCCACAACCACTAAAAGATGGTACTGAATGTATGAATGTGAAATAGAAAGAACGGCTTTAATTCCTCTCTCTCCCTCTCTTCCCTTCCAGCTTATTTCAAAACTCTCAACAACTTACCTCCAAACTTTCATTAGCCTCCTCCTTGATTTACTCAGTTCATGTACTGTATTAACATCAACGACCCCACTACCACCCTATCATCTATTAATTAGTTGCTACTGTTGTATTTATCTCCTCACTTCTTCACAGCCCCATCCGCCCTAGAATTCACAAGTAACACAGGAAATCTATACAAAAGCAGGCCAATATGCAACCTAAATGATCAGAATGGGTCCTGTGGTTATACCTACATAAAAGATTCAATAATGTAATCTTTCTTTGATTACAAAAGTTAAAAACTATCTATCAAGAATTTAGCCCAGGTCGTTTCAAAAAACCACCAGAAAAAGAGGGCATTTTGCAGGAGGAAAACAAACTGCAAGAAGAATGACCACAGTTTCACTTCTTCTGCCTGTGAACTCAATGGAGAAATAATTATTTATATTTAGTCTTACGATCATAGAACTAATGATTACTAGGGTGTCGAATACAGTTGAGCTAAAACTCTTTATTTTATCTCTTCAGTTTACAGCATACATCCATCTTATGGATATATTGAGACATATATACTTATATTATGTTATGCTAACAAATATAGACAAGCAAATTATAAAAATTCTAGAAGACAACATATATGCTAACAAATTACAAGCAGAGATCAGTTTATGTATTTTCATTATCAAGCATTAGACTTAGTGTTTAATCAATTTAATGGGTGGCAACTTCATCAGTGCTATGATTATAGTGATGTGTCTTCTAGCATTACAATTCTCACAAATTTGCACTACATGTCTTGCCACCAATAGGTTTTTGGAAGAGAAAAGTGAATCATTAGCCTCAAATAAGCTTTTTAACAATGACTTTATATCACTGAAAAGAAGAATGTAAAAAAATTACTAATCATCGATCCTAGATAGCAGCATAAAGACAGGCTCTATAAGAACCACATTTTTTACACGACCAAAAGAGTGTTCTTGCCACAAAAGCTCCAAATTTACTCTATAACCATTACTTTCAGTATAGACATCAATTTGGCCATCAGCCGTCCTTACTAATTTACTAGCCATCAAAAGTTGGCACTATTATCAGCAAGCATCACTGCAGTTTTCTTAAGACAACCCCTTTAATGTCAAATAAAAATAATAAAATAAAATAAAAATAAGGATATCGCAAATCGAAATAATTACTTACAACATACCTTAATATCAGACAAAGAAGACTCAAGGAAATGAACCTTCTCAGATATTTCTTCCGCTCGCTGCTCTCGTTCTTCAACATATAGGGCTTTCTTATTTAGATTTTCGATTGTCTCTTCAAGAACAGATTCTGTTTCACAGAAGCATGAAACACATGGACAAGTTAACACTTGTATTTATCATTGCACACTCGTATACGTATATAAAAAAGACAGAATTTTACAACACCATGTCCATTCAATCATACTCTAAAATAACTTCCCTCTTTCCTTTGGTGTCCTGCCTATCACATACCTATAGACAAGTAAAAACGAGCATCCTTCAAGACAAACTTCCTCATTTCAATTCAATAATATCCTACGTGGGATAAAGACGCCACAGGCATTTTACTTTTAATTCTAAACAATATATATATAAACTTTTATATTTTGCTGATTTAAATCAATCGATTAAGCAATGATTTTTATGCTACAGATACAACTACAATCGATAACGTGGAGTGAAAATGATGGATTAGAGGAAGAAGTGGGAAGTTGTTACCAAGCCGAGCGAGATGGAGCTTCAAGTGGTGCAGTACGGTGTCGGCGTCGGCGTCGGGAGACGCGACTGAAGAAGTGGAGCGAGAGATTAGGGTTTGGGATTGGGATTGGGAATGAGAGAGAGAGAGAAGAGAGAGTAGAATGGCGGGAAAGAGAAGACGAAGGAAGAGGATAGAATCTGATGGTCTCATGATTTGATTTTGATCGTTTCCGTTTCACTTGCAGTTCAGCTTGCTCTCTCTCTCTCTCTCTCTTATTCTGACTAGCGCTGAGGTCAGAGAGAGATCTGGAAACCGAAAAACTGAATTTACTGTTAATTTGAAGCTTAACATTCTCAAAAGGGGTAAGCAGTCGAACTTAACAAATAGATGGTACGGAAAAGGCAAATAGCTACCGAAAATAGTTAGACCAAGTCGCTCATTTTTTTATGTACGACGACTTGTGTATAAGTCGTTATGTTCTAGATAGTATATTTTGTTTCAGGTGTAGTGTATTTTTGTTCTAGGTATAAAATGTTCTAGATTAATAACTACTACTGCTATTATTTAAGAATGCAATCGGTAGGTCATTAATAAGTTTTCGATCCGTCCAATCTGATAAAAACTCTATCGGGTTGAACTCTATTGGGTAATAGGATCAGATTTGGATATAGGTGAAAAACATGTAAGGTAATAGGATCGGGTTCAGATAATACTAAAACCTGATGGATACTTGACTCGTATCATCGACCCGTTAATCTTAGTGAAAAAAAATATAATATAAATACATTTACTAAATATAAACATAGTAACAAGCTAAATTTAAAAACAGGTTAGCAAAGAGAAAGCGAATTACGATATTATTAGACTATTATTGTATTAGTTTAAGTCTGCTAAATCTATTAGAAAAAAAAACAATAAGCGGGATGAGATCGAATTAATAATCGGACGAGTGGTTAGGGGTTTTAGAATAAACCCTATAAGGCGGGTTTAGATACAGAGTATAGAGTCGGGTTTGGTATGTTTTATAGCGTAGCGGGTTCGGGTTTAGGTTCATATAACCCATCCAAAACCCAACCCGGTTGCATCCCTACTATTATTACTACTACTACATTGATATTTGCAATTATCTATTTGTGCAAAAATTTTGATAATATGTTTAAAATTTTAAATATTCAAAATAACTTTTAAATTGTTATATGTCAATAAATAACTATAAAAGGCAATTATTATTATACCACATGAGGCAAGATATTTTTAAGGGAGTTTATATGGTCTCGAGTCAGCCATTTAACCGTTAAAATAAATATAGTAATTAGAACATTGACTATTTTAGTGATTTGATCACGGTTAGATATAGTGTGAGCCTCTATATAGTAACGGGACCATAGAATTTTCCTATTTTCAATTATCTATCTGTACAAAGATTTTGATAACTTTTTAAAATTTTAAATATTTAAAATAATTTTTAAATTATCATGCATTTATAAAATAGCTGTAATAGCAAAATCTAGTTTATGAATTTTAAAGCCCAACAATAATTGGCACTTGACTGTTTAAGTTGAATAAGTGGGATAACAAAGTCAAGTACATAAAATTGGGATGATTAAGAGAGATTTGACATGGTTGCCTTAGAGTAAGTTTAGACCAAACCACCTACTCTAAACCATTTTTAAGGAGTCATGCACTTAAAAGAGGTTTTCAATGGCTCATAGAGCTCATGTAAAAATCCATTGATAAAAAACTCATCGAATCCATCAATGGTTAGTATAATTCAATGGATGCCACCAATAGCCAAAATCTATAAATACCCAAAGCTACCCTTCATTTGGTATATTCAAAAATTTGATAGAAACGCCATTGCTATCAAAATATTCTCATGAAAGATCAAATACAGCTTAGAACAAATAACACGCTATCTTATTTCAAGAGCAGTGGAGTTTGATCTTATGTAGTTCCCCCTTGTCACTAGTAAATTTGAGCTTCCTAAGACTACTTGATCATCTTCCCTACCCTCTCACTCTTAGTCATTCCTTACATATACTTTTAGATCACTCTTCTAAGACCACATGTTGTTGAGATATCTTTCACATGATTGTTGGGATTTTATAATTGTGTATTAGGTGTATCAATTAAGTCCCTATATTATAGATGCATTATAGCTATTGATTTGTTTCCCTTTTAAGATCTTCTCTTGTAATGTTTATATTTATACATTTCTTTTACAAAATTAATACAGTGTGAAAAACACAATATTTCTTTCATATATTTCAAGTTGGTATAAGGGCCAATACAGATTCTTTCATACATATATAATAATAATAAATGAGTAAATATGTTTAATCATCTGGATCAAAACCAGTTCCTATTGCCATTCAATTTGAAGGAATTTTCAATGTAGGAGTTATTCTTACTGAATCAAATTATGATGTTTGGTCACAATTAATGGAGATGCATATTATTGAAAGGAAAAAACTCTCTTATGTTCATGGTAAGACAAAACCAGCTACAGAATCAAATGATGGGTATGAAAAATGGTATGCTAAAAATCAAAAAGTAAAAAGATGGCAACACACCCCCAAGGGTATCCTAGCAGTATTGATACACTATGTGATAAAACGAAATCACAAATAATCATATTAATCGATTTGAGACTCCTAGAAGGACACATACGCATCATACAACTAGGACACTCAGTGGCGTGGACATATTTAACAGGATCGAAAGGTTGTTCAAAATAAATTACATTGTATACATATAGATCTCTTAAATATCAACAATACATAACATCCTTAAAGTGTTTAGTTAATACATCATAATTGTAAAATAGCTAGTCTTACTAGGACTCGTGAAGCTACTAACTCATCACATGAATTTATTGCTAACTCATACCAATCTCAAATCTCGTGTAGAGATTAGCCATGGGTATTCCTGTAAACAAGCATCTAAAGGAGGGTGAGCAAACCACAACTCAGTGAAATAACCAAATCTTATCACATATCAAGCAAATGTCAAGCAAGTTATTTAACAAACATATACAATGCCACAATCAAACAAATAAAGCAATTACAAGTTGGATAGTCAAAATCTAAATAAGGTGTAGATTTTCGCCCTCATCATTGGGGTTTTAGGAACCAATCAATCAGTAATCCATATCCAAGAGAGACTAAGAATTAAGAAAGAATAAATATCATTTATCATTTCTTTATTGCTTCTATACTTTATGTGAAGATTTATGGTTAAAACTGCTTTACAAGACTTGGGTTATCCACCTACACAACTAATTCGATTATATTGTGATAATGAAGTTGCATGTGACATGGATCATAATCCAATCCAGCATGATTGAACAAAGCATGTTTTTGGTTGGTAGATTATTCATTAAAGAAAAATTAGACAAAAACATTATGGAGTTGCCAACTGTACGCTCGAAGGATCAATTAGCAAATATTCTTACTAAAGTAGTCTCAAATCACATGTTCTCAAAATATGTTACCAAGTTGGATATGTATGATATCTATGCACCAACTTGGAGGGGGGGGGGGGGGGGGGGGGGGGGGGGGGATGTTGAGATATCTTTTACATAATTGTTAGGATTGTATAATTGTATATTAGGTGTATCAATTAATCTTTATATTCTAGGTGTATAATAGTTATTGATTTGTTTCATTTTTAGGATCTTCTTTTGTAATTATATATTTGTACATTTCTCTTACAAAATTAATAGAGTGCAAAAAAACAAAACAATTTTTCTTACATATATTTCAAGTCATGTAACACGAGGTACACATTGTGCATGTATAGCTATTGCAATTGGACCTCCCCTACCATAATAGTCAAACATTATAAATGCTCACTTTGATATGGGAGCATTTTTTTCTTTCAAATTTTAAGATTTGAAATTTAACTTTTATAAATTTATGAATTATTTATAACAGAAAAAAGAACTATATACACTACCTTAACATCACACTTTATGAGTTCTTAGAACTTGAGTTCACACAAGTTGTTATTGGGCTTAGTTAAGTTAAAATGAAACTAAACTTACTACATTTTCATATCGAACCTACCAAATTTAAACCAATCCATCACATCTTCACCAACCTAGTATATTTGCACCAAAACCTACAAAATTTAGACGAGATAAACATACCATATTTAGACCAACCTACTATAAACAAACCTACCACATTTACACTAACCTATGCATTTGCATACAAACCCACCACATTAGAATAAGGTCCTTAGTTTAAGTCACCATTTTGCAACTTAACCTAATAATTTCCCAATTTCATAGCGCCTCATTGTTTGTTTTGTAAACATTATTTTCACTTTATAGGAGTGAACATGGATCAGTTTGGTTTGGTTTTAGTAAAAACCAAATCAAACCATAATTTACTGTTTCGTTTTTTTTTTCCACACATAACTTAACTATCAAATAACGGTTTGGTTTGGATTGAAAATTTTATAAACCATTTTATAATAGTTTGGTTTAGCACAGACTATATCAAAATTTTAATTAAAAAAAACTTTTTAAAAAAATCTTCCACGTTTGTGCAAATACTTAAATATTTAAATTACTCTATAAAGTTTAAATTGTAAATCACTATAAAATATTTCATTAATCCATTATATTCATAGTTTATAGTCATCTCTATAAAATCATTCGGTGACCAATCAATCGTATACTAACAAAGTACATTCACTAACTAATACATAGCAAGTCATAATCTACAATTCTCCAAAATATTATTCTGTCAATCATGTTCCAATAAATTCAGAAAAAAAATAAAATTATCTACCAACAAAATCTATTTACAAATGAAAAGTGACTTGCTTACAAAATGCATTGAAAAATTGTTACATAATAAGAGTTATAACTAAATAAATAAAATCTATACTTCACAGTCCTAAAACGATTAACAAAAAAAAAAATAATATTAAGTCACCAATGGAATAATATATCTTATACCTAAAAGCAATTTAAAAAAAAATCAAATAATAAATACCATAATGAAATCATAAGAATATGCATAACATTTAATCAATCATCATAAAAAAAATTATATTTACAAATAAAATATTATTATATTTTTTAAAAACGGTTTGGTTTGATTTAACGAAATAGTTTAACTTACCAATTCAAACCAACCATAAATTTACAAATTGGTTCGGATTGAGATTTTTTAAAAAACCACATTTTCAATTGGTTTGATTTGGTTTGGTCGTTTTTTTTTTCCCAAGCCTATCATTTATATTCTTTTTATTATTTAATGAATTGTACTTCCCTCTTTTAGTGTGAACAGCAATAAGTGTTTTAAAACATTCTCTAATATTTAGTTTTTGAAAAAATAAAAATCATAAAACAAATGATTTTTTAATCATAATTATATTTTATAAGCAAAAAAATTATACCTTGCTGTTAAGAAATTATTTATACATACACTTGTAATACATGTACAAATTAGAGCCTAATCGAACATTTTGAAATTCGCTCATGTACAAAATCTTAATATACAAATATTACTTTAAAATATAAGTTATAGAAAATATAAATATAACAAATATTACTTTTAAATGTAAATTATGACAAATATAAGCTATCGTTGAATTTCAATAATGTTTATCAGTTTAAATTCTACATCTAGTTATTTTGAAAATTTGTTTTGGTACATTATTTTATAAAAATTATTTTTTTTGGGCCATTACAACAAAAAAGCAATTCAAATTTAATAGATTTTATTTGGGAAATTAGTGATAATTCCACCGGGCTTTTTTCTTTTGGGCCGTTAATAATTCCACCAGGCTACAGCCGCACACTCCTTGTATTGAGAAATCACCTAGACCTTAACATGTTCTAAGATGGGTATAAGCCCATATGCCATATATTGTACTCCATCCTCTTAACAATCTGTAACCCAAACTTGTTTTTTTTTTTTTTTTTTTTGTATCTTCAATAAACATCCACATGGCTGACAGGTTTCAGAATCCCAGATTCCGTTTAACAAATTGATGGGAAAAAAAAAAAAAAGAAAAAACACAAACAAACAAACAAAAGGACTTTCCTCTACATGAAAACTAGATCCAAAATCAAAATCATATGACATCAACTTTTGCCACAACATGAGAGATTTCTAAACTTTATCAGCCAAAATGGATGCGAAAGACAGAGCAAGGAATACATTATTGTCATAAACAGATAATTGTACAACAGAAATTTTTCAATGCTCTAAAACAAACAAAATTATCACAGTAAAAACTAAAAATGAAAAAAGAAAAAAGAAAAGAAAAGAAAAAATGACTTCACAATAATAGTGGGATACTGATTAGCCATCTTTTCTTGTGGATGAAAGTATGCAACCCAAATCAAGTCCTCCAATTCAAGCTGATTTTAGTTGCTGCATTAGGAATTCCATATACATGTTAGAATAATAACTTTCATGAATCTGGATATAACACTTAAATGCGATATTTTATACAACAAACAATGCAGTTGTTCCATGAGATGTTATCTAGCATTTGAGAGTTACCCGTTTCTCCTCTTCCATCTTGGCCTTGATCAATGAGTAGATGGCTACACCAATAATGGCGATGCAGGTTCCAATACCGGTTTGAGTTGAAATTTTGTTACCTGCAATGAAGCACCCAGTTATGCATAAGAAAAGTTGATTCTGCCAGAAAGAATTGTTGCATGATGGAGAGGGACTATGAAATAGCAAAGAAGACAGGGAAAAGGAATTCTCACCGAAGACCACGATTGAGAACCCGATAACGAATACTCGTTTTAGCACATTGCCAACAGCATGTGTAAGAGGTGCGACCCTCTCCAAGGTGTTTGTAGCCAACTGCAGGTGCAAAGCATGACGATATTTATTATTTACTTGAACCACAAGCTAACGTAGCTCAGGTAGATTTTCTTGCTAGGAATTGCAATGATGCAATGAATAAACCAAAAAAACAGCATTATAGTCATTGGATTTACCTGATTGTAGAGGTGGTAGAACATTCCAACCCAGAATAGATCAGAGAGGAACTTTGTTAATCCCACTTTAGCAATTGCATCGGCAAAACCATGCTTCATCAATTGAGGCCCCTCAACCTGTGCATAAGCATAGAAAAAAGTTAGGAGACATGTAACAGATAACATGAATTCGAGAATAAAAATTTCAGAACCAGTCCATGTTTGTCTCCAGCATGAAATTTTTACTCACGATGAGGGCAGGCGGAATGCAGACAAAGAGAGCAATGATTGAAATGTAGGCATAGATGTTTGTGCTGTCCATGTCAGTCTGCATAGGAAAACGAAAATTATTCATCAAAATAATTAATGCTTCAAGTAAATGGATTAATTTCACATGAGGAAGGGTTTTGAAAGTTGATATAGAAAATCACCATTGCTTTCTTGGAGTATATACTTCTGTAAGTGAAAGAAATGTTGGAGATCATGGCACTGATGAAGCCAGTCCAGTTGAATGAAAGTTCAGTCAATGATGCCATGGAAACACCTGCACAATTGCAACACATGAAAGGCGATCTTTACGATTTTGTTGAGAAATACCAGGAGGGTGGCCAGAGCAGCAATTTGTATTAGTGGATCATATCCATTTTATATAGTTATGTCAGTTTCATATTGTGTTTCCGAAGTGAACTGTATAGTCTGGCCGAGCTTGCAATTTGAGGAACAAGGTAGAACTTACCAAGTACAACTGGAGCCAATGAGAGCCATAAGGTGAAAGGAATAGATTGTCCAAGAACGAACTGAGAAGCAGCAGCATTGAAGAAGGGCTCAAGAGCTGAAATATACAAATGGTTAAGCACTTCCAAGTACATATTACAAGAATCGACTCGACATTAATTAGATGCTAAATTGATTGCAAATGCTATGTGAATTCAATCCATCTGAGCATGTATCCTTTTTTTTTCCCTTGCTGCACCTTTGATGGTGTGTGTGAAGGAGACTGCAACAGCAGCGAAGGAGACATTGCTAGTCACATGGCCAATTGCGTGACAAACAGCAACAGGGATGAGCAACTTCAGGAGGTTGGAGTCAATGGGCTGCACACAGACATCATTTTGTTATCACTTGGTGGATAATTTGATATGGTTCTCATAATGCAAAGACTAAATAAACAGGCAAGGACATGCCTCGGTCATTGGAAAGTTAGATTTTTTTCAGATTTTAGCATGGAAGAATACTTGGATAACTAGAACTATCATATAGGGTTAATGCAGGTGTGCATCTAATTATAAGCTCCTAGCCACAATGTTTTATTATTTATATGTCATATGATGGGATTTAAATATTTGGTATGTGCAGGTATCATTGCAAGGAAGTGGGATTTAGAAATTGAATATGTAGCTATCCGAAAATTAGAATAATCTTACACTACGTTCAATTGATATGAATAGTCATTCATTCCCTTCTTATTTTACCTAAATTAAACTGTTATTAAAGGGTTGACTCAAAGGAAGTGACAATTTATGATGGATTGTTATTAGGTGAAATCATGAAAAGCATTTTATGTCCTCACAACTTCAAATAATTTGTTTTAAATAACTAGTCTAGAAAATATCAACTATATAATTATCCTTTCTTTAAAAATTACTTGTTTCATTTTTCACATGAACATTGTAAACATAGCTATTATAACCCTATTACATTTCCATTAAATTAAAATTCAATACCCTTTACATTCTATAAGGCGAAGTGAAGGACCATTACTTTTTTTTATTAAGAAAAACAACTTCCTTTTATTACCATGTATTAAATTTATATTTGTTGATATTAATTTCCTCATCAATCCAGGTGTCTCCTAGAGAACCATATTTTGCCGGTAGCCCAAAACACACCTACAGCTACAAACAGAACGGTTAGATTTTTTAATTGTAGTTTTGAGTAATTGTTAGCAAAATATTCACTTTTAAAGCTAATGCATTATATATTAAATCGTGAAACAGCAAAATTTTCCGATAGTCCGCTATAAATAAATAGATAATTTTCCCCTATATGCTGAACAGATTAAACTTGGGCTCAGTTTGTGGACTTACTGCACGCTTCGGAAGGCCCACGGTCCAGCTCACCATACAATACACAACCCCAACCAAAAGATGAATGACCGATACAAAGCTGCCAGTAAGGGAAAAAGAAAAATAAATAAATCAAAAGGGCGTCTTTATTGGGTTATAGTAATAGAGAACTGATAAGTTAAAGTGTTAAAAAAATTAAAAAACTTTATGGATGGAAGTTGATGAATAAGGCAGAGAATTTCTAAAAAATTAATATGACATCATAACAACCCCTTAGGGTTTGCTTAGCAACAAATGGATCAGATACAGATAAAATGCAGGTGATAAACAAATAATTTTATTTATAAAAAAATTAAACAGCTTAAATACAAATAAAAAACAAATACAAATAAGATATATATATATAAATATAAATAAAAAACAAACCATCTAAACAGATCCTAAGACGGCCTAACCAAATGATTGTGGAACAGTAAAATTTTTCAGAAGTGAAAGGTTAATTTATCTTACTAGGGATAGGGAAAGTAATTGTAGATTTTCTTGTTGAGGATGTTGAATATGACGTTCAGGAAGTACCTGCATTCCATGAGTACCAACATGAGCCATTTTGTCAAATACCAGCCACACAACTGTGTGGTACCAAATCATTGGCTTATTATTTCTTTACTTTAACATAAACCTTAAAATAAAAGTAATTATAACAATACGTCGACATGATTATTTCATTAGAGCTGGTAAAAGACGTGATTACATACGAATATGCATAAACATAAACCGATCGTTTTTATCCTATTAAATTTTAAGTATTTTTACTGTAAACCTCAATATTTCATCTGTCAAATTATCTAGCATTTTCATCCAATATAATATTTTTAACCGATACAACAAAGATAATATTATGGTACATAAAGTTTTTTAAATATTAAATCGATCAATTTCAAAATTTAAAATATTAAATTAATTAATTTCAAAATAAATATTTTACTAAAAATTCAGATATCTTTTATATCATTAAACTTATTTATAATTATCATAAACCATATGATATGAAACTCGTTAATAAAATTTATACCGGGACGAAGATCCTGGCTTACACTATCGGTCCGATCAAACTAATTGTGCCAAATTCAAATATATTATCATAATTCCATATGATCTTGCGTGTCGCAATACGAGTTCTCTTTATCATAATTCGTGCGCTTATTAGTAAATAGTAATAATAATTATACTATTAAGTTCTTAACATGTTATATATGCCTATAAAATTAAATATTATTTATCTTATCAAGTCAAACTCTATATTATATAGTATTTTAAAAAATAAAGTACTCCAATTTCTAAAGGTAGAACGGTTGCGGAGGATCGTGAGAACAATTTTGAGAATTCTCATATATATATCCATCAGCTAACTGGAGTTCCCACAGTGCCACCAGCGGATTTGTTCAGTAAACTTTCTAATTATTAAAATATTAATTATTTTAATAATTTATCCACCATTGTGACGTGAATCATTAAATAATAACAAAAATAAACCCATCAAAATTAATGATAAAATTTCCTCCTAATAATAATAACTAATGTTTGATGCTTTAAAATTGATATATTTATTATATTTTTATCAATTATAATATAATAATTTAGAAAAGTAAATAATTTGATATAAATATTACTTATTGAAATTGCCGAATATCTAATAACGACTCAGTAAAAACACTAATGAAACAGCAAATTATGCATCTAACTAATGCAATGACATGTTTGAATACTTACCACATAAAAAAGAAGAAACCGGTGACAAGAGCCGGATACCTATCAAAAAATCCCCCTGGCTTCGCCTCTCTGTCCAAAACAAAAATTAAAAAAGAAAAGAAAAAAGTAAGAAGCACAGGCGATCCACGTCAGTACTTGTCAAACACGTACGGGTCAACCAAGTCAGAACGGAGTAAACGAACCTCACCCGGAGGAACCGCCCTCGGCGGGAGAAGAAGCCGCCGCCATCACCGGCTTCAGAATCTCCCTTTTCGTCACCGGTGCACTCTCAAGTAGCAGCGCCGGCCTGAGCTGCCTTCCCCATATTAAGTTCCCTCCCTCTCCTACAGCTCCGATTGGCTTCGCGGAGGCAAAGCTCACCACGCCGTTCTTCACAGCTCCATCCCTCGACGACGGCTGCGTCCGGAGATGCGGTGCGGCGGAAAATGCGGTGGCTGTGTGTGACAACACTCGCGACTCCATTATCCTCGGACACACAGAAAGAGAGCGAGCGATCGAGCGAGCAAGAGAGACAGACAGAGAGAGAGAGAGAGAAGCGAAAATGCTCGGATTACTCGTGAAACAAGCTTATGGTTAGAGAGAGAAAGACAGAGTAAACGTGCGCGGAGGATGATAAAATGCGCCGGGCGATCACGGGAGGAGGTTTTTTTTTTTTTCAACAGAAGCTCGTCACTCTCATTAGACAAGATAGTGTTTTAATTTTGACAATCGGATGATCAGATGCATCGCGGTGCACGATAAATCTAAACCCACCTCTGATATCGTCGTACGTGTTTTTGACTGTTTGGGCTGGGTTTTTCCATGGACGGTGGTGATGTGTGGGATGGTTCAGCAATAGCGTGGGAGAGTGCGTAGGGAATAAGCGTCAGTTTGGGAATGTGTGTGTGGATGACAAGGTGTGGAGGAAATCTTATCGGGAATGTATGGAGAGAGAAGGAACTTGTCTTGTCCAATCGTTGCGGGCTTGTTATCTGTTTTATAATATTTATTTTCTCGATTTCTTTGACATAATATTTTTTTAAACTTTTTCTTTATTGATCAATTGCGGATCTGTTTGTTTGGCTTGTCCTAGTAGAAACAACTATTGTTTTTTTTTTTTAATTTTTTTATAAATTATTTATTAAAAATAGATATAAATAAAATAATTAATAATTTTTATTAAAAGATCAAAAAATCAATATTAATAAAATATAAATGTAAATCAAATATATTTACATATATTATTTTGATATAAATATAAATGAAAAACAAATCACTCAAATAGATAAAAAAAAAAAAAAAAAAAAAAGAAAAGATTTCCAATTCGTCAAACTCAATTGAAGCAGAAGAAAAATATCTTTTCAAAATGGGAGAAAAATTCAGGGTGAAGAAATGGAGAGTGATTTCATCTACAATCAGTTAGGAATTTTATGGTCTATTGCAATGGCATCTGACCTAAGTAGAGGAGTATGAGTAAAATTGAATTAAATAGGAGTAAGAACAGTATTAATAATTTTTTTAGCCAAGTTAATACAATTAAACCATTAATAATTCAAATGGTCCATACAAATTTAAACAATTCAATAACTAATATCCAATGCTATTTGGCTTGTGGTTCCTAAACTCTTATGTAAAAAATCATAGGTCGGAGTCCTCACTCCCTAGTTAAAAAAAAAATCTTAATATAAAGAAAAATTCTATGATCTCTCATTAATTTTGATAAGACCTGTACCATCGATTATCCAATAACTTATACTATACTCAACTACTTTAATTTATATATCCTTCCAAGCTTATCCATTTTCATTTAATATGAATTATTCAGTTAAAAATGAAGGAAAATATATCTTTTTAATGAAATGATTAACTTGTAGACGTGATGGATTAAAACTAAAAGAGTGAAAAAAAAAAGATTAAAATGGTATGAATGAAACATTCTATCTTTGAAAACTATCTTATCTTTTGGGTGGAAAATTATATCGAATGGTATTACTATTTTAGAATAAATTTATTTAAGATATCAATATTTTGAGTAATTGAAAAAGAAAATTATTATTGGTAGATAAATACATTTAAAGAATCAAGGTTTAAAGAGAATAAAAGAGAAATTAATGCTTGATAAAATGAGTAAAAAATGCATTAATAATTAACTATTGAGAAAAATCTAATAAACTTAACTGAATGTTAATTAAAGGTTTTATCACTTTACAAAACATTAATCCTTTTGTTCATTAGTGGCTAGGCAAAAAAAAAAAATGATCAAACTACGAACCGTATTAAATTGAGTCAAAATTTTGGTTATTTTTTCAACCGGTTTAGTCATAGGTTTGGTTCGGAACATGATATTTGGTTTGTGGTTCTGTTCGGTGTTGCAAACCGAACCGTTTGCTTATATAATAATTAAAAAAATTATTTATTTTTTACCTTTCCTTTTTCTCATTTTGAGTGTATTTTTTCTAATAAAATAATGATATGAATTTATTGGCGGTCTTTTAATTTTAAATTAAAGCACTCACTCATATTTAACCTGTAAACTTAAAAGTCCTAGCTTTTTGGGTTTTATTTTTATATTTTATTTTTCTTCCTTCTAAAATGATTAGTAATATATATTGGTAAAACTTTTTTCATAATGCAATGACAATGAAGGAGCATTATGCTATTGTTTTTTTCTTCGACTAGCTTTTCCTCTGCTACTCACGACTGCATCTTCGAATGAAAAATCGAACAATTTTTTTAAGTAATACATCCGGTTTGAATCTTACACCAAACCTTTTTTAGGTTTGAAAATTTAACAATCAGAACTGTTATAAATAAGTTCGATTTTATAAAAATAACCGAATTATAATTTTAAATTAGATTCTATTCAGGTAGTAACCAAACCGAACCATATCGTACTTACCTACGTTATTATTTCTCGTATGATATGATTCGCTCTACTTTATGCTGGACTCTCACGGGTTAGACCCATCCAGACGATTGAGACCCAACGTCATGGGCCAATCGGAATATGGACCTGTTACTTAACTTTTTTTTTTTTTTTTCTTTTTATAATTTGAATCCACGATGCATGATTTTTGTCTGTTTCTTTTTATAGAGGCAGATGACTTAAAGTATAGATACAATTTTTCGGTTTTTTCTTTTTTATGTTTAGTTATGTTATCACAGCTCACCCATAATTTTTTTTGTTTCCTTTTATGCTTAACTATGATGTAAATTCAATTAATATTAGTTTTCAATTTTTATATTTAACTACACTAATAAATTTAATTTCTGCACACTTAGTAAGAGTGCATACTACTAGTTATATCTAATTCAATAATGTTTATTCAACTCCATATTTTTATTATATGGTTTTATATAATAATTTTATTAACTTTTCATATTTCGATGCGTTAGGAAAAAAAATCTATTATCGTCTTTGTGGTTATTTACTAAAGAAAAGAATAATGATTGATTTTTTTAACCTCCTTCATATTATCTATTCATTTTACAAGGATTTGTGTTTCGTTATTTTTAGTAACAAAGTTCGTGTCCATGTCTTAATAGGAAATTTAGAGCATATGGAATTCTTTATTCTTGCTCTATGAAGATCTTTTTGATTCTTGAGAAGAAATCTTCATCCTTGCTTTTGTGAAATAGAACTAGTGGTCTAGGACCAATCAAAATGGATACTTAGCATGATCAACTCTCGAATTTTGTCTCGAATACAAGTTTGGTTTGCATCTTTATCTCATGTCATTCTATATGTGCCATCATAGTTTGTTTCCAATTTATCATAGGCTTTTTGGTGCATATCATTGTGTGGTTGGCAGAGTTTGTGAAGAAAGCAAATAGGGATGGGAAAAGCAAGAACAAAGTGTTGTTGTTTCATGGAAAATAGCATTAATGTTTAACATAATCCAATTAGTAGTTAAGAACATAGTAACTTTAATAGTTGATGTTGGTGGGAGGCAAATACTTAGCTAAAATGGCTTTTGTAACTACATTGAGGGGAAAAAAATAATTCATTGAGAAAGATGTCGTTCTAAATCCAAAATTAAAAAATAAATATGGAAATCAATTGTGATCCGGAAACTAGCCACAAAAATCTATTTAAAAAAATCTTGTATGAGATCAATATGTCAAAAGGATGATCGCATCAATAACAGTTAGCCAAACCTGATTTGTTCAGCATTTACTTGATAGACACATTTGAATGGTCAAATTATTAAGAATACACAATGTGTGAGAAAAATTGTATTAAAATAGATAAATTGTTGGAAAACCAGAATTGCCATTAATCAATTGGTAAATGAATACAAGTTTCATTATAGGCTAAATGCTAGGGAAATTGAAATGTGTTTACAAAATAATGGGTGAAATAGAAATGCTTATCTTGTGTTATATCTTGCAAGTAAGTATAGGAAAATTATACACTCGAAACATGTGATGTGACTTTTTGAACCATCTACAGCTTATAGACATTTTTGAAAATTTTAATTGTTTTGGAAAATTATGTGGTTCCATGGAAATTATAAAAGGGACCAGTTTTGTCATATCAATAAACTGTTTAAATCTTTTTCAATCGTGATCAAACTTCTCATTTTTTTATACTAATATCTTTTAAACAATTTAATTTTGATAATAATACTAAATGTATGGTCTCTTTACGGGACTAGGATGCAACTAGGGTAAGTTTGAGATGAGTCATATAAGACTCGAACTCGAACTCGACTCAGTTTCCTATAAGGGTGTCTAAACCCAACTCATATCTTATATGGTTTTTTATGCAATACCCAAGCCCGCCCTTATAGAGTCATAGTCCTGACTTGCCTTGCCCCATCGATCAGATTGTGTTTTTAATTTTTTTTTTTTTTTTTATTCTTATTGTGTAGAGTTCTTGCAAAGTGGACAAACAAGACAAATAATTTCAACTTCACATTGCATATTCTATATCAATCCATTCGAAAAAGTATAATAACAAGACAATGTAATATCAAAAGCTGTTGTACATGTGTGATACATATTTCTTCTTTTGCAATTTTATATATTTATATATATATATAATTTTTTATTTAATTTTAGTATGGGATAAGATGTGATTTTTTGGTATTTATGTTCCTATATCGGAATATGTGATTAAGTGTAATGCAAATGTAAACACCATTCTAAATAAAAAAAAAAAAATATTCCAAACTTTGTAATACAAAATTTGAAGCTAGCTTTCTATCTTTTCGAGTTGTAGGTGCTATTTCATTTTAATTTTATTAGTTGAAAAAAAGGGTATTAATGTAAAAAATAAAAAACAATAGAAAATATGTGCTTAATGATATTTTTAGTCAATAAAATACACATTTATATTATATTAAGTAATAAACTATGTCAATTAAAAAATAAGAAATTATTCATTTGACATATTATCTGATATTTAATTGTCAGCATCAATAATAAGTTGGTAATGACAATATTACTTGCCCCCTACTATTATATAAGTTTAAAGGCAAAAAATCCACTTACCTATAGCAACTTAGTAATATGTGAGTAATGAAAAATCTTAATGTTTGTTAAGTTTTTTTTTTTTTAATTTTAAAATTTAAATTATTTTTTTTATATTAAGTTTAGTGGGTCAGGTCGACCCTATAAGGTCATAATTATAACCCAGACCCAATCCGCAACCCTATAGGATCACAAAATGTTTTACCAAATCCATCCCGTAACCCTATAAGGTTGAATCCTATAGGGTTTTTAGTAGGTCGGGTACACTATAATAATCTACCCGGTTGTATCTCTAGACAAGACATACAAGTTCCCAATTGTTTTAACCATTTATACCAAAATCCATACTTTCTCAAATGTAACATCCTACATTGCGTGTTAAATCACCGTATTTAAATATGCCCATATCAACATTTAAGCGCAAAAAACAAACTAAACTCTTTGTCTCACTCTCTCCTTCTCTCTCTTCTTATCTCTCTCTTCTAACCATAACTAACTCTCTCTAATGGCAAGGAGCTGGGGCCTAAACCAAATTAGTAATCGTCATCACTGCTACCGCTCCTCTTACCTTGGTGTCAATTATGGCAACAACTATCGCAACAACCATGGCTCTCTCTACACAATGAACAGGGCATAATTCTCGTAGCAACTACACTCTCAATCCCATGAACCAACCCTATAATTGTTGTACCATGACTCTCACTCTTCAATGAACTAAAGCAACAATTTTTGCTACAACTATAGTGTAATCAATCAAAGCAACAATCATCGTTCGTAACTCTGACTTCTTTTACAATGAGCTAAGGTAACAACTACTGCAACAACTGCAACTCTCGGTTCACAATGAACCAAGCAACGATCGCCATCGAAATATGGCTTAATCAATCAAGGCAACAACAACTACTGCCATAACTGTGGCTCTCACTCTACAATGAACCAAAGTAACAGCTGTCCTACAACCAACCAAGATAAAAATCACTGCTGCAATTGTGGCTTTTACTCCATTATCAATTGTGCCGATAACAACTATTATCACAAAATCCGATCTAAAACTTGCTTATTTATCAAAAACAATCGTTGCAACAACTAGGGCTCTCACGTTACAACGAACCAAGGCAAGAATCGCCATCGAAATAGTGGCTCAATCAGTTAAGGCAACAACAATTGCTGTCGCAACCACAACTCTCATTCCATAATAAACTAAAGTAACAATTGTTGCCACAACTGACCAAGATAAAAATCGCTATTGCAATTGTAGCTCTCACTCCATGATCAATTGTGCCAATAACAACTGCTACCATATAATCCAATTTGAAAGTTGCTTATGGAAGGAATGTGTCATTACAATATTATGACCTATATCCACTAAGGATTATGTCTCTTCGTTGGTATGTCTTACATGTGAATGCTCTATTCTAGAGCTCTCTCTATCTTTAACTAGCACTAAACTTCTTCTAATGGCAAGAGGTCGGGCTAGAACTAAACTATTAATTATTAGTGTTGTTGGTGGTAGTGGCTGTTGAGGTAGAGGAAATGATAGACCAATCGCACCAACGCAGAGGAAGTAGGTGGTAGTGAAGCATCATGTGATAAGGTATTAAGAGCATCATCTTTTGCGAGTTAAGGCCATTGAAGAGGTTTGATACCTTTACTAAATCCATTGTAACTATAATAACTCTCCTCAAAATCTATTGACATATAACTACTACTATAACCAAATTTCAAGGCAACAACTGTTGCAGCAACCTTGGCTCTCACTTCTTCATCAATTACACCTACAATAACTATCACCACAGCAATCCGATTACAAACTTGCCTACTGAAGGAATGTGTCGTTGCAATACTCTAGCATATATGACCGATGACTATGTCTCTTAGAGTGTGTTCATGTTTTCCACACAAAATGTCTGATTTGATTGGCTACTTCACCAGTATGCTCTAGTGTGGATGCTCTCTCTAATGCTCTGCCTCCCCCCCCCCCCCCCCCCCCCCCCCCCCCCCCCGGCCATGACTAACTCTCTCTTATGGTGAGAGGCTAAGGTTGGAAACAAACTTGTAATCACCATTGCTAATGCCACTCCTCTTTCCTTAGTGTCAATCAAGGCAACAACCGCAGTTCTCACTCCATAATGAACCGAAGTAATAACCACTGCAACAATCGTGGCTCTCACTCCACAATGAAGCAAGCTAACGGTTGCTGCAACAACCCTGGCTATCACTTCACAATGAACTAAGCCAACAACTGTAGGTGCAATCGAAACAATCTTATATCTTAGTAAACTTTTAAATCCCCTATTTAATTTCAAGTGCTCATAATTCTATTTTATATAATCAGATCCTTCATGAAAATTAAAATAAAAAAGGTAGTATATATTACGAGGTAGAGGGGATTTTATTAAAGTACAAGTGGTTGGATTTTATTGAATTTACAATTTAAATCATAAACTAAATCAAAATACAAAGAAAATAACGTGTCATGGGATTAAAAAATTACAAGAAAAAATAAGCAAGTGTTCTCCACATTGATTATGGTGTGGAAGAAAAAAGGAAGAAATCTAGGAAAGAATCCACATAATATGATAAAAATTTAGGTCCATGCAATGCATAACAAAATTTCAAAAGAATGGACAACCTCTTAGAAAGTAATTAGTATAAGGATAAAAATCGTACAACATTTTTTTAGAATGTCACACATAGTTATAGAATAAGAAATATATGATTTAATAAATGACTTACAAAAAAATCCTATGTATGAATAGTACAGCCATCACAGTATCGTTTGGTAGCATTTGAGAAGTAAGTAAAATTATATGAATAGTGCATTAAATAAATATAGTCCATGTCATTTGGGAGGTATTGCAAGTATCCTGCATCAAAAAGAGAGTCTCTGGATATGTACAATTGCTTATGATTTGTTGAGGTTGGTACGAGCAAGTAATGCTATCGAAGATCGTAATAACATCCAATACAAGGATGAAAGTGAGGTACCTAAGATATGCCATGAGAAACTAATAGGTGTTTTCATTATACCTCACCATAATTAACCAAGGTAATAGCATCACAGTACAGAATAAACACTGCTAGTTATATTTTGCTAACATGACATAATATAATTACCAGAGTTATTTTATATGCAATGGCGTTTATTAAATATAGTTGAAGCCTAATTTTCTTATAGTTAACCACCACCGCAATGATGATGATGTCTCTAATGCTAAAGTAGAAAGAATAGAAGTAGATGCCTACGATGTCAATCGCTCCAGCTCCTCTCGCAATGCAATACCAAAGCAATCCACGTTGGGATAATCACTCCGGCTCCTCCTCTCGTGAATTGATATCGTCTTCTCTGGTATATGTTCCGGATGTTGATGATATTCTAGATCCAACCACTTTTATATCATGCAATCACAAAAGCTTACTAAAATAGAAAAGATATGTGCCGATATGATTGCAGACATATCTTCCACATGAATTGCTTGATGAGTTACAAAGCAGCTACCGTCCAATGTGTGGATATTGATCCATTGCAAAAATCTTTTAAGGTATAATTTTATTTTTCTTGTGATTTTTCACATCTTTTGTTTCATGAATCTGACTTACTTCATTGATTGAATTCTCCCCTATTTACAACATTCTCTAAATGCTTTAAATTATAATTTGGTGATTTTAATTTTGTAATTTTTTAAGTTTTGTTGTTTTTCTTTCATTAATTGATTATGTTTTGTTTTCTAGGCCACTCTAACACAAAAAGGAAAGATAGCCAATAGAATATGTGTTTATGAATTGAATAAAAAGATTGTAAAGTGCACTAATGCTTAGTTTTACTTTTACATAATGTAAAAATATATATAACAAAATGTGTAAGTGTTCAATTACAAAAGATAATATAATAAAAAAGTTAGTTTGCTAATCTGTTGTTATTTGAAAAAGACGCCATTTAGCCTAATCCTACTAATCATGTTTAATCTAATCCTATTTAGTGAAAGTCAAGTTGTAAATCAAAGTTGAATCACATTCTTTTAATTTTTTTTTTAAACATATAGCTTTGTTGAGAAGAGAAAAAGAGACTATTAGAAGATTTAGCGAAAGTTTTAAAGCAAATTCAAACCCATTCAAGAACAAATTTTGGAGAGCACATCAATTGAAAACAGCATGAGAGAATTCCTAGAATTGCTACCTTCCTAATAGCTCACTTGCAATAGATTAAGTATTTTTCTATCTACCAAGATAAATTTAGTTTAGTCTCATCCGAAAACACTAGTTAATAAGTCAACTAAAGTTGTCGTTTGTAATCTTGCGTCAATTGTACTATCTAAATTTGTCCGTGAAAAAGTTAGCATTTTATTGGTTAAAATTATTGTATCTTTGGTTGATGTGAGAAAAGGCTTTAGTAGTACTAATAACCCAATTTGGTGTATAAGTACTAATAAAATTTCAAAAACCTACCCATTACCATCACTACATGTTAAAATTTTTAATGATACATATACACCACTTATCCATATGTGTAGTGTGTTGGTATAAATGATCAGTTCTCTAGTTAATGTTTTTTGTTTTAACTTTGCATTATTATTTTAGGGAATTCCTTATAGTTTTCATCCATCCAAACTTGTCAGAAGCAATGACCCAAAGAATCAGTTTTTCGATTTTAACAAACTAGCTAAGGTTTATATCTTATCCATAAAATTGTGATTTGATTATTTTTGCACCAATTCAAATATTTAGCTACTAGTATTCCAAATTGTACCCAATTGATTTCATTCCGTCTTAATCTCTTTTGAAAAGGTAACTTCAGTTGTTACAACAAATCTTAACAAGATCATTGATGTTAGTGACTAACTTAAAGAGAATGCAAGAAAGAAAATAAAACCTTTGGCATAGGCCCATTAGCATTTATACATGCAAGATGATCAAAATTTTTTGTTTTGTCAGTCAAGAAGGTATTTCCCATTACTTGACTACTCAATATAAGTACTAAGGAGGTTTTCTTGTTAATTGCAATGGCTTGTAGTAGGCCCAGGAGTTAATACTCTTATTAGTTTGTGATACACAAGCTTAACATGTTGTCGTGCGCTTAGGAGTCATTACACTTTCCAGTTGGCAGCAATTTTTGAATTACCTCTTGTAGGTTTTATTTTAAGAAGTCTTGAATCTCATATGGACTCTAAGATGATTGTCATGGACGATGCAAGATTAGGGTTAAGGCACAAAAGCTGAGATGCTAGGGCTTAAGACACAAAGGCTGCAAAGACTCGACATGCTTAATTCTCAAATTAAGCACACCAAGTCCCCAACCATGTATAACTCTTATGAATTATACGTAAGGTTGTCTTAAAAGAAGGTATTTATGTTGAACATTGCTATTCAATTTTAGGTTATGAAACGTTTAGTTAGGTTTTCATAACTGGATTTAGCAGCGGAAAAATAAACTTTATTAAAAACATTTCTACATAAAAGCATTTCAAACTTCCACTATTACAAGTGGAAAAACTTTCACTTAAACAAATCTTTATAAAAGCTTATTTACAAAACATGGCATTAACAAGCCCTTAAATGAAAATAAAATTTATAAATAAATCCAATCTCTATAAAACAAACAAAAGAAGAAATAAAACAACCAAACTACTCAACGCTCCTAACTCACATAACTCATCCACAATCTTCCCGAGTGAACAAAAGCACCCAAAACCCGAGACAACATCATCAACAGACAACATCATCATATCATCGTCTCATCATCCATCATCATCAATATATCACCTAGAAAAGAAAAAAACAACAATAATGAACCGAAACTTAGTACACAGTAACACAATCACACGAAGTGGCACACGAGCTTAACTAAATGTAATGCATCAATCCATAAGTTATTATCTTTCCATTAAATAAACAAATCAACAATGGAGCACTCACACTTCGGAACAAGCCAATGGGAATCTGGGGGTCCTGAGTAACAGCAGCTGCTCAGGGAGTTGATATAAGTAGTCCGAATACCTATATCCCCTATATCTATTCTAAAAAGTGATCTTACTAAAGTTTGTATCCGTTACTCACTTTACTTAACTTAGTCCACAACATGAATCTAGTTCACCCGTTCATAAACGTTGAACTAAACCATGGTATTTCCCCCAAGTTTAAGCAAACGTTATATAGACACTACTCTCTCCATCAATCACCCGCTTAACCATAAAAAAATCACTATTGCATCATAGCGTACCATTGCATCATGGTAAAGTCATTGCATCATGACTAAGGTTAAAACGCCTAACTACCGTGTCATTGCATCATGACAAGGTTGCCGCTCCTCAAACCAGATTCAATAGCGTAATAGACAACCAACACTCATCAATTATTAAGTCGAGTTTAAGTTCTTAATCCATTTTAGATGCCTATCCTAACATCCAACACGTAAGTTACTGTGTACCTTGAATATGAAATACAAACAGAGGTAGAAGCTATCTCAGAAGATAGATCAGAAAGCGTCTCAGAAGATATGTCATATATCCATCACTATTTAAGGAAAGAACTCATATAAGAAATTAAACTAACATCCACTTATATCAAATTCATATAAGATCTTATATCAAACTTTTATTAAACTCTATTGGATCAAACACTAATGTGAAACCCCACTATGGCTGCGAATGTCACCCCGCTAAAATATAGACAGTTCTCCTTTGTTTGTCAAAGTAATTCTTTTCACTTTAATTATAGTTTCTTATCACAAAACATAACATATATAAAGCATTCATACATAAAAGCATTCATATTCAAAGAAAATAAACATTTGAAACAATATATTACTCATGTTATTCAAAGATCATCATAACACATTCATCTAAGCCAATTATTAGCTATTAAACCATTTTAGCTTAACCTTAGCCAAATTGTTTAGAATTAGTCATTTAATTCAAAAACTAAGTCAAGATGATTAAAATATATCAATCTAATTCATTTTAACTCATTCAAGTTCATTTAGCTAAGTTGAACCTAGAATTATCAATTAAGTTCATTTTTATAGCTAACTTCCATATTTAATCTAAATTGTTGATTAAATCTACAAATCTACTAAACTCATGTTGATTTATATCAATTAACTCATATGACACATCAAATATTACTTATCTATATCATTTTAGTCCAGAAAGATCCATTTGCTAAAGCAAACACACATAAAACAAACAAAAACAAGTTTTTAACTTTGCTTGAAAAATGTATCAGTTGGAAATAAGTGAAATTTAAGCATTGATAATCTTAGAATTTGCAAAAACTCAAAGCATAAAAGTTGTAGATCTCTTTTTATTCTTTCCATAGCAACTTGAATCACCTCAATCGAAGATTGTATGAAAAAGTTATGGCCAAAATATAATCAAGTTGCTAAACAAGGTAATGTTGTAAAACGAACGTCGGCACTTCTACACCGGCGGTATAAATCTCAACGCCGATAGCGTAGAGATTCAACATCGGTAGAGTAGGAGGTAGTCTTAAGGAAATGGCATTCTGATCACTTCAACACTAGGCTAAACGCCGGCAGTGTAAATGCTGCAAAAGGCGGCTTTGAAGACAGAACAGCTTTACGAAAAACATGGTTTTTACACTTTATTTTATCAAAACTTCTTCAAATCATAATAAGCTTCTATATCAATTCTAACATCAATTAAACACCTGTAACAACTTCTAACACTTCAAACTTCATGCAACAACATCAAACAAATCCAAACTTCATCAAATCCCAACTTCCACTATTCATCCTCTTCCTCCTTCACAAACCAACCTCCAACATACATATATCCACAAATACATAAATAAATAGTACTCTCAACCCATTTCTAACATCTATATATCAATTATAAGCTTGTAAACAACAATTAAAACAAAGTTAACTCAAGATAGAAAACTTAGCTTTTGAGACATATGCATAAATGAACTTCTTTCCACACTTCTAGCTTTGATTCTGTTTTCCTATTTTCTTTCTTAGCTTTAATTTTTCTTCTTGATCTTGTCTAGGGTTTGAGATTGAGAGGGAGAGATCAAAGAAAGAGAGAAAGAGAGAAAGAAAGAAAGAAAGAAAAGAAGGAAAGGAACAGAAGAAAGAAAGAAGAAGAAGAAGAGAAAGGTAGAGGAAGAAAAGGAAAAGGAAAAGATAAGATTAAAAAAAATAGATATTTTTCGAATAAGGTATAAGTTTAGAACTATCAGATCAATATCCATAGTTCTAGAATCATTTAAAAGATGGTTTATGAACTAATAGGTTAGAAATTAAGAATTTAAAATAAGAACTTAATTTAGAAATTTATTTTGGATAAAAGATATTTAATTTGAGTTCGGATTTAAGAACTAATATTTTCAGCAAATGAACTCAAATTTTATTGAGATTTATGAATTAGTGTTTAGGCTATGAATCAAGAGTTTTGGAATCCTCTAAACAATTTAACAACATGTTTAGGAGATTTGGAATCAAAATCTCAAATTCCATTTAATTAATTACTAATCTAACTTTGTCAACTTGTCTATTTATATCCTATGATTAATTTAATTCATTCAAATCTATCTAAACCCAATTTCTAATATATGTAAGGTTTGGGTTATTTCAAAGGCCATGATGCCAGGGTGTTGCTGAGCTTAATGCATGAATGTCAAGATGCCATGCATTACTTGGGCTTAAGGTGTGGAAGCCACGATGCCAAGTCGTTGCCGGGCTTAAGTGTGGAAGCCATGATGCCAGGTCGTTATCGGGCTTATGGCGGGAGCTAAGACGATGTCAAGGCATTGCTTAGCTTAAGGCGTGGAAGCTACGAGAAGAAGCATGTGATGAAGATGACTACCAAGTAGGATTCTCGCATTCCTAACTTCAATGTTGGTTACTACTTGACTACAATATGTGGTGGTGTCTACCCATTTACTCTCTAAGCTGCATTTACCTTAGTAATTGGAGAGTTAGCTAGCTGTGATGGGGAGAGAGTTGATTGAGATAAAGAGGGGTGCATTTTGCTTTGCAACAATGGAGGAGCTTAGTAAGGTCACACCTTGGTGCATGATTGCATTGGAGGCCATCCCTAGTAAACTAGTGTTCTCAAGTACCGTTCGTTTTAGTTGTGCATTAATCTATTGCATAACATGCATTATTTATGCATTGGTAAGGGTAGCATGTTGCGTTTTGGCAAGAAGGATATCATTGATATTTGGAGTTTTATCTTCAAATGCTAGCATGATTTATTTGATTATGTCGAGGTTAATGATGCTATCATGTTGACACATGCTATTATTGAATTCAGTTGGCTTTTTTTCTAGGAGGTGCCATCACAAATGTGTCAAATTCTTTTATCCCTAGTGGAGTTGCCAAAATGTACATGTAGGGTTCTTCTTGGGGTAGTCACGCACATGTTAGGAGGGTTTGTGTTTGGTATGTGACTTCGGAATACTGCTAAGGAGATAACACTTAATGACGGGATGGCTTTAAGAGAATGATAGGGGAGGGAAAGCAGGTATTCTCAGTGTCTCGAATGCATAAGTAACAAGTAAGGGAGCTTGTATAGACCTCACATGTCAACTTTACAGCTCTTATGCAATAGAGATAGAAATCACTTGAGTTGCTTTATTTGATCGTTCTAAACAAAACCTCCTCTATGAAATGTTATTTGTCTCCTCTCTGCCCAAAGTTTTAAATGAAGAGGAGTAACCAAGTATTTATAAGCTCTTGACGTGGATAATAACCATTAGATCATCGCTGCAAT
The DNA here is from genome assembly GCA_024138025.1 of Combretum micranthum. Classification (NCBI taxonomy): domain Eukaryota; kingdom Viridiplantae; phylum Streptophyta; class Magnoliopsida; order Myrtales; family Combretaceae; genus Combretum; species Combretum micranthum. Next base: position 639,635 of record JAMXBD010000565.1, read on the forward strand.
TGACGGATAAGATGGAACAAGCTCAATTCATGGTTATCTTGAATGAGCTCCTCATGGGCCAATGCCAATGGTCATCTTTTGTATGCATAAGCGTGTTTAAGAAAGGTTGGATACAATAGACCGATTCAATAATCGCTCTTCTAAGCTCATCAAGCTAAATCTCTCCGAGTCATCTTAATAATTGAATTGGACTCACTGGGCCTTTTAATGAGCAAGTGAGTCAAGCCCAAATAAATAATAATAATTATATAAAATATAAGCCCATTTATAACATTAGTGTTCAAGGGCTTGTTGATACATTCATTTTGCTTGGCATGGCATATGACTCACTAAAGTAATTATAATTGTGAATTGTCATGTATCACTTAAGCTTCACCTTGATATGATATATCTCTATTTGTATTTTCTTTTTAATCTCCTAACATTAATATTGTAGACACCCCATTTTTACATATTTAAGGCTTCAATTTATAGTAAAAATTAATATTATATTAAGCCCACAAATTACAATAAAAAAAGAAAGAAAAAAGTATTATTATAAAAAATAGAAATAATAATATAAACAAAAAAATAAAAATAGAAAAAATAACAAATATAGTAGTTTTTTAATAATAAAAGTAATATGGGCTTAATATAATATCAATTTTAATTATAAATTTCTTGGACCCAATTAAATAGCCTATAATGGGTTGATTTATTTAATTGAGTGTAGTTTGAAAGCCTTAAAATTATTTTTTCTATGCAAACTAAAATGGGGCACATACTAATAACCTATATAGATAAGTCACTGTAATGCACATAGGAGGCCTAGGTTCAAACTTTTGTAAGCCATGTGTCACGTTCCGATTAAGTACCTATGGAATACTATGAATTAAGACCAATTTTTGGTCTTGATTTATAATTTAAAGTGGTTAAAATCGAGTGCGAAAATTAGGGAAAATATTGTGCACGAATGAGCTTCCATCACCATTAAAGGTGATTTTGAAGAAATTTGACAAATTGAAGTCTAATTAAGCTTCATTAGACCAATTATCGACCATTTTTAGGTAAGAAATCAAGTTGGGGACAAGTAGTGAAGACTCCTATGCCTTCCATTCCATTTGATAAGTGTTCCTATATGTTTTGGGCCATGAATCATTTCAATGTAAGGACTCCTGGAGCATGCTTTGCATGTGGGAAAGTAGGTCATAAAGCTTCTAGTGTCCTGATCCTAAATTGAAGCCTATCTTCTGTGCTCATTGTCAACAAAAGGTCATCATGTGGCGAATTGTAAAGATAAACTAGGAATGAAGGACCGAATTTGGAAAGGGAATGACAGCTGCTAAGTATTTGCTCTACAACAGTGTGAGAAAGCTCCTTCAGTTGATACACCAGGTACAATAGATTGCAAATCATCCTGCATATACTTTGATTGACACTGGTGCTATTCATACATGTGTTGCTGAAAGTTTTGTGAATGAGTGTGGTTTGTCTTCTGAAGTGTTGTATGATAGAATGATGAGTGTAAATACTCCTTTTGGTGTGCAATCCAAAGCCATGTGTATGTAGAAATGTTGATGTTGTGATTTCTGATGAAAGCATGCCAATAGATATGTTAGTTCTGCCTTTAATCGATTTTGATGTTATTCTTGGAATGAATTGGTTAAATTTTTATAAAGCTACGATAGATTGTAATAAAGTGGAAGTAAGTTTTGAATTGGAGGGTAGAAGACTGCTTCATGTTTTGGAAAGAAGGAGACCGAAGAGTATGTATTCTATAGAGTTATGGGAGAAGGATATGGGAACTACAATGGGTAGTGAAGAACTCTGAGTTGATATGGTGCCAGTAATAAGGGAATTTATCGATGTCTTTCCTGATGAATTACCGAGTTTACCATCGGATAGAGAGATTGAGTTTGGGATTGATTTGATACCAGGGACTACACCTATCTCTAAAGCTCCATACCGTATGGCTCCAGTCGAGTTGAAAGAATTGAAAAGCCAGTTGGAGGAATTACAAAACTTAGGGTTTATTCGTCCAAGCATTTCTCTTTGGGGTGCTCCGTTTTATTTGTTAAGAAGAAAGATGGAAGTTTAAGAATGTGTATAGACTATAAAGAATTAAATCAAGTGACAATCAAGAACAAGTATCCACTTCCTTGAATTGATGATTTATTTGATCAGCTGAGAGACGCTGCATTATTTTCCAAGATAGATTTGAGATCCGGATACCATCAACTCAAGATTAAGCAACAAGATATATCCAAGACTACTTTCAGAACAAGGTGCGGACATTTTGAGTTTATAGTTATGCCTTTCGGTTTGACAAATGCCCCAGCAGCTTTTATGGATTTGATGAATAGGGTATTTAAAGATTATCTGAATCAGTTTGTAATAGTCTTCATTGATGATATATTGTGTATTCAAGGAATATGGAAGAACATGAGAAACATCTGAAACTTGTTCTACAAAGATTAAGAGAGAGGAAGCTTTATGCTAAATTTAGCAAGTGCAAGTTTTGGTTAAGAGAAGTTGCATTCTTGGGACATATCATTACAAAGGAAGGAATATCTGTTGATCCAGAAAAGATTAGAGCGGTATTAGATTGGCCACAACCTACAAGTGTCACTGAAGTACGAAGTTTTCTAGGTTTGGCAAGCTATTATAGAGAAGATTTGTACAAGGTTTTTCCAAAATTGCTTCACCATTAACTAAATTGACAAGAAAATATGTGAAATTTGATTGGGATGAAGATTGTGATCAAAGTTTTCTTGAGCTGAAAGAACGATTGGTTTCTGCACCAATTTTAGCACTTTCGGTTAGTGGAGAAGAGTTCGTGATCTACAGTGATGCTTCACTTCAAGGACTCGGATGTGTTTTGATGCAAGATAATAGGGTTATAGCTTATGCCTCAAGACAATTGAAACCTCACAAGAGGAATTATCTAATATATGATCTCGAGCTAGCCACGATGATATTAGCATTGAAGCTTTGGAGACATTATTTATTTGGTGAAAAATGTAAGATATTCACTGATTACAAGAGTTTGAAATACATTTTCACTTAAAAAGAATTGAATATGCATCAATGAAGATGGTTGGAGTTAATCAAAGACTACGATGTTGAAATTTTGTATCACTCGGGAAAAGCCAATGTTATAGCAGATGCGCTCAGTAGAAAGAAACCGATGAATGTGGAATCTCTGATTACTACTCAACGGGAATTGCAAGAAGATCTTCAGAAGATGGATATTGAGATAACCATGGAAAATGTTGAAATTATGCTAGCAAGTTTATTGTGCAACCAACAATTCTGTATCAAATTAAGCGAGGACAACTGGAAGAACCTGGAAGCCAGAGATTGAGAAGTGAGATAAGTAAAGAGAAGAGAAAAGATATGGGGATTGATGACAAAGGTATTATAAGGTTCAAGGATAGAATTTATGTACCCGAGATCTATGATTTGAGACATCAAATTATGAAAGAAGCGCATTCCTCCTCATATTCGATTCATCCTGGAAACACAAAGATGTATCAAGATTTGAAGCGACATTTTTGGTGGGAAGGAATGAAGAAGGATATTGCAAGATTTGTCTTTAAGTGTTTAGTATGTCAACAAGTGAAGATTGAGCATCAACGACCTGGAGGAGAATTGCAACCATTAAGAATTCCAGAATAGAAGTGGGATGAGATAACTATAGATTTTGTGACAGCTTTACCAAAGACAGTAGCCAAGAATGAAATGATTTGGATTGTAGTAGATCGGCTAACGAAATCGTCACATTTTATTCCACTGAGAGTCGGGTATTCACTCGAAAAGTTGGCTCAGATTTATATTCGAGAGATAGTGAGATTACATGGTATACCAGTGATCATCACTTCAGATAGAGATACCAGATTTGTCAGTCGATTTTGGAAAAGTCTTCATGAAGCTCTTGGGATAAAGTTACAGTTTAGCACAACTTTTCATCCACAAATTGACGATCAATCAGAAAGGACGATTTAGATTCTTGAAGATATGCTAAGAGCTAGTGCTTTAGACTTTGGAAGGAATTGGAATGAACACTTACCTCTGGTTGAATTTTCTTACAATAATAGCTATTAGGCAACAATTCAGATGGCTCCATATGAAGCATTATATGGGAGAAAATGTAGATCTCCTTTGCATTGGGATGAAGTGAGCGAGAGAATGTTAATTGGTCCTGATTTGGTACAACAAGAAATTGATAAGGTTCAAATGATCAAATAGAGATTAAAAGCCGCTCAAGACCGATATAAAAGTTATGCCAATTTGAGAAGAAGACCTTTGGAGTTTGAACTTGGAGATCATGTGTTTCTCAAGATATCCCCGATGAAAGGAGTTTTTAGATTTGGAGTAAGGAGCAAATTGAATCCAAGATATATTGGACCATATGAAATTTTGGAACGAATCGGGCCATTAGCTTATAGATTGGTGGTACCACCAAGTTTGTCAGGTGTTCACAACGTTTTTCATGTGTCTCAGCTTAGGAAATGCATATCTAATTCCGACGCTATATTGGACACAAATCAACTGGAGATACTACCGGATTTGATTACTGAGGAGAAACCGATTAGAATTTTAGGCAAAATGGACAAAGAATTGAGAAATAAAGTGATACCGATGGTAAGAGTCCAATGGAGTAATCAATCCGAGAGAGAAGCATTTGGGAAGTGGAAAGTGTTATGAGACAAAAGTATCCTGAACTTTTTGATTAAGAAGGTAGCTAAGTTTCAGGGACGAAACTTCTTGAAGGAGGGAAGAATGAAATGATCTAAATTTAATTTCTATTTAACTTCCATGTATATGTTTTATTTGTCTTAATTATTGAACTAAATGAGCATGTTGATTTATGAGAGTTATGTTTGGTAATATTAATATTTGAGTAAATGAGTTGGTAATAGTTTAAATGTGTTTAAGTTAGTATAATTTGAACATTTCACATGTGTTATTTTGCATATGTAATGAAATTAATGTCATTGTTATATATATATTAATGTGTGTATAGTATAATTAATATTTGTGTCTTTTATACATTGATATGTTTATGTTATGTTTGAATTTATGAAATTAACTTGTGAATTGTTTAAGAAATAGTTGACAAAAATTTTACTCAATTAAGCCCAATTTTCATGCCTAAATTGCACCTAAATGAGCTTCAAATTAACCCAAATTCATCCCAAAGTCAATTATGCCTTAAAAATCAAACTTGAGATAATAATAAGTCCAAATTTCACTTAATTAGGCCCTCTTTTGGCAGCTCTCCCATTTCGTACGAATTTTCATCTTCTTTCTTTCATTTTCTCTTTTCTTTCACTCCAAGTTACAAGCCCTAAACCAAAGAATAACACCAAGCTTATTGAATCAAAACTCTCTCTAAGATAAGGCTTACTCATTTAAGGGTTCTTCGGTTAGTTCCTCTCCGAGTGAATATAGTGATATACTATCGGGTTCAGGTACGCAATAGCTTGTTTGTTGTTTGCTAGGACCAGGCATCTCTAATTTGAATTAATTCAATTCGGCTTAATGTTTTGATGAACTGGATGTCTATTACGCTATTTAATCTAGTCCAAGGAGCAACAAACCTGTCATGATGCAATGACATGTTAGTTAGGCGCTTAACCTAAGTCATGATGCAATGACTTTACCATGATGCATTGGTACGCTATGATGCAATTGCGATTCTTTTTGGTTAAGTGGGTAGCCGATAGGGGGAATAGTATCTGAGTAACATTTACTTAAACTTAGGGGGAAATACCATGATTTAGTTCAAAGTTTATGGGAACTTGTGAACTTGTGAACTAGGCTCATGTTGTGGACTGAGTTGATGTAGAGTGGGGCAACGACTTTGAACCTTAAATGAAGCTATTTTCTTTATGAAATAGATATAGGAGATATAAGTATTCGGATTGCTTATATCAACCCCCTGAGCAGTTGTTGTTACTCAGGATCCCTAAAATCCCAGAGTGTGATCCTAGGGTTTGAATACCCTCCTGTTGTTTTGTAAAAGAAAACTTAATAAGCTAATCGCTTGTCCATTGATGCATTCCATTTGATTTAAGTTTGGCTTGATAACTTATTCTTGTATTTTGTTATTGTGTATTGGGCTTTTGGCTCACTTTTGCTGCTTTGCAGGTAATGGAGATGAGTTATATGATGATTTGGGTTACTGGTCAAACTTTGAGAAATTCATGAATGAGTGGGACGAATAGGACTCGAACACCCTGGATTTTTGGAGGAGCTTTTGTTAAAGCAAAAGTCTTTGTATAGAAGGCTCGATAGATAAGCCTAAGATGTAAAGACCTTAAGATCTCCTAGCGTTCTTTTTGTTTTAAGAAAACTTGTAATTTTTGTAGTGTCTTGTATTGATACTAAACTTTGTACATATGATGTAAATATATTTTTATATATATATAGATAGATTGCTTTTATTAGCAATCTTGTTTTGTTAAAAGCTGTTTATAAAGTTTTAATAGATTTGATCAAACAATTCTCATAAACTGTTAGTTTTACGACAACCTTACATATAATGTGAAAATGTTATATGTGGTTGGGGACTCGGTACTCTAAATCTCGAGATTTAGTGGGTCGGATCTTTACATGAACAAAGAAATATATATATATATATTTATAAAACACAATTAAAAGAGCTACAATAAGAAGGTTATTAATAGTGAAAGATGTAATTAAATTGATAAAACTTCAAATATGCTTGTATTGTACATTTGAAAGAGTTAGCAATATGAATGAACTCACAGCGTTATGATCCAGGTGATCAAGGATCTTTTGAGGGGCCTCTCTAACAAGCCAAAATAATTGGAAGAGGATTGGCTCTCCTCTCCACTTCTCTTAACTACATATATTTGAACTAGACAAGATAAGAACAAAACAATACACTCTTTTAGTAATAATAAGATCAGTTTTCTTTTGCCGATTACTACTGCAAATTTTTAGAGGACGAAGGATCTCGGTCAATTCCGTAGAAGACTAATATTCATATCACTCTTGAAAGGAAATATTTTGCTATTTTCTTTCCTTTTTATGGGGAGTGATGGGTTTTGTTTTGTCCACATATAGTAAGAAAGTAAAAGATTCATTCAATAAATATCATGTGTTACTTTACTTGTCGAATAAGTTAATATTTCATATCACAATCAAACTTAGATTTGGAAAGGGATTATTTCATGACTTAAAAAGATTATACGTGGAGGTTGATCTAGGAAGGAATTTTTTTGTATGTCATTGTTGAGACAGAAATTTCTTTTTTTTTTTTCCCTTTAATTGAATCCATATTACTTTTGCAGTTATACTAAAAAAATGTAACCAAATTACAATAAAATTTTTCGTTTCTTTTTGTTATCTATACTATTAAAGCAAAACCACTCCTTTTGGTGTCTTTAGAATAAATATTTTTAATATAATGTTTTTAGCATATGGACAAAAAATATTTTTCGTATCCTTGTAATCATGAAAATTAAATAGGGTTTGAATGTAATTAAATAGGAGTTGAATAGACATAATATTTTCCTTTTTTAGCATATGAGCGTAAAATATTTCTGTTATCTTGAAATCATGAAATTAAATAGGGATTGAATAGAATTAAATAGGGGTTGAAATATTTTTGGTATCCCTAAAATCATGAAATTAAATAGGGTTTGAATATAATTAAATTGAGGTTGGATAGACATAGTCTTTTCCTTTTTTGCATGTAGGTGTAAAATATTTTTAGTATCCCTAAAATCATGAAATTAAATAGGATTTGAATAGAATTAAATAGGGGCTGGATGGACATAGTCTTTTCTTTTTTTAGCCTAAGTATGTATCTTTATATATCGATCTAAAACTCTGATACCATATTTAGACATGGCAGTTACTGAATATGGAGAAGTTTTTGTAATTATGATTTGTAATTAATTTCCTAATTTCCAAGAATAATTAAGATTATCCTTTTTCAACCTGTCAAAACAATATATATATATATATATTTAATTTTATATATGTTGAGTTGTTTTATTTGCATATGCATCACAGGTGCGTCCTCTGCTAGTAATAATTAAAATGAAACCGTTTTCCATTTCTTTCCATTATAATAATTAAAACAAAATTGTTTTCCATTTCTTTCTGTTATAATAATTAAAACAAAACGTCTAAAAATTAAAATTTCAGTTATGAAAGTTGAAAACATTTGATTATGGAATTTAAAAGGTTTTAGTTGAGAATTTTGTTTAAAATCACTAAAAATAAATTAAAAAATTTATAATTGATACTTAATATAGATACTCAATACAATTAAAGAAAATATTAAAAATTCTTTGAAAATCATTAATTTTAAAACTAAAGATGGAAAAATAATAAAATTAGGGCTAGTTAAACGAGTCAATCTTACTTTAGCTACTAGTCTACTGGCTTTTGTAAAATTCAAATTTAGAAAAAATATTTAACTAGAAAATTATGGGTTCGAGCTATCATATTACACTTAAAAAGATTACCACTTATAAGCTTTTAAAAATTGATGGGCCCTAATTAAAACATATAAACATATATTTACAATGATAATTATAATTAAGAAAATAGTAAAAAGATAAAAAATACTTGAGATCCATTGATGTCTAAAAGACCTTTGATATATAAAATTAATAAAAAAAATCTTGATCGCATGTGCTTACGTATTGCTATATCGAAATCAAACCCTATAGCTCGCTTTGATTGCTATAAAACTTTAGTGCGTGGATAGATTTTGATATCTAAAAGTCGTTAGGTTTATTTTTATTTTATCGAATCAAATTTTATTAATAGAAAAACTTTGGATACTGTAAGGACCCGTTATCACTCCTATATTTGAAATAGACGATAACGGTTCCCCAACCACATATAACCTATAAGATTATATGTAAGGTTGTCTGAAATAATTGTTTGAGGAATTGTTCATCTAATTTCACATAAATAATATAATAGAAATCATAGTTTTTTTTTTTTAAACCTTAAACAAAATTACACTACTTCACTACCAACATAATTTTCAAAGGAAATAACTTAATTCCTACATAGCTAAGTACATATATATATATATATTACATCCAAAGGCTTCTTACAAGCCTTAACAAAATCTTCAAAATACAACCCAAACTGACACTTTAGTTACATTATCAACAAAAGAAGTCACATCTAGTCTATTACAATTATAGGGTTCCATTGAGTCCATGGTTAACTCTAATCCTCCAAACCATCAAGAAAATCTTCAAAGTTGGTTCCGTACCCCATACTTGCATAAAACTCCTCGGAGTCATCACCTGAAATGGATAAAATATGAGCCAAAGGCCCAGTACACAAGTAACGAATACAAATGCAAAGTGGATCACACATTCTTAGACTAAATGCATTGTGCAACAATCATTTGTTTCTTGCTCAATCTTTAGTTAGTAAAACAACACGGGAGTATTCAAACTTCGGACAACAGGGATCTAGTATTACGTCTGCCTCCCTGAGTGGTCCCTACTGTTCATACAGCCTAGGCAGCCCCACCTTGCGGCGTAACCCGTAATACTAGGGGATCCTGAGTAACGCATCATGACGCTCAGGGGGTTGATATGAGTAGCTTGGATACTCATATCTCCTAAATAATTCTATCCATGAACGAGAAAGTACCCTACCCCCAATCTGAGCAGGGTGCCGCTTTCCGAACCAGATTCAACGGCAACCAAGGAAAAATCAACACTCATCAATTAATAGAGTCTTCTTAATTTAAAGTAATTTGGTTGTGATGCCTACCCTAGCAAAGAAATAAGCAAGTTACTGCGTACTTGAGATAGCTTGGGAACTAATGGGGTTGGCTGGGCGAGAATCTATCACTGTTTAAAATAATATTAAGTTCCACACTTAGTTTAAGCATGAATTCATTAGTTGAAAATATAATTAATCAAAGAAATTCAAATGAATTAATACAAGGTCATAATAAAGCATTTAAACATCCTATTATATCATAGAACACCTAACAAATATTTAATTGATCATATACCAAACTTCGGAAAATTTTGAAGAAAGTTTTTGAAATTTAAAAACACAGGGGATACGCCAGCCATCAAAGCCGACGGCTTTGAACCGATGTTCAATACACTAAAGTTCAACACTGTCAACACTGGCAGCGTTCAAGGATACGTTAGCAGCCTTCATTCTACGCCGGCGGCTTTGAACCGGTGTAGAATGCAACTCTAAATTTTCAAAAATTTTCGAGAGGTTCACGAGGTTGGTCCACGCCCATGAATACCCCTAACACCAGCAGTGTATCCACGTACGTTGGCAGCCTTGGACCCTACGCCGGCAGCCTTATGCCCTGCGTTAAAAATTATGATTCTGTTCCCATTCCACAACGTCCCTAAGCCGGCGGCGTTGGAATCCTAATAGCCGGCGTACATTTTGAAAAATAAATACTGGCAGACTTTTCTAGTGAAAGCCGGCAGCGTTTAAGCGGCTTTAAGAAAATCGATTCTGTTCACTTCCAACACCGCCTCTAAGCCGGCGGCGTAGAAGTGTCAGATGCCGGCGTACACTCAAATTTAAGCCTATATGAAAAAGTTTTTGTTTCCCCTGTTTTATTACAAAAATTTATCCACTTCAAAATTTCTCCAAACTTAATTTAAACTTTCCAAAGCTTGTCATATGTTTTATACACTATCCTAACAATATAAATCCTACTTCTAATCATCAAAACATCAATCACACTTCAACTACTAAATCCCTCAGTCTTCCCAACATACTCATCTTTACATATCAACATTCATATAAGATATACACTACAACTCCTCTAGCCATGTAATCTTATTTAAACTACCATTAATGCATAAAATCAATCTAACACCAATTAGTACATAAAATTCATTTTTATCTAAGCTTTACAAACAAGCACAATATAGAATATAAAATAAAAAGATTAAGCTTGCATTTAACTTACATGGTTAGGTCTTGGCTTGGAATGATGTTTGAATCCCAAAAGCTTGTAATTGATTTTGGCTTAGGGTTTAGGATTTTGAGATGGAAAGAAAGAAAGAAAGAAAGAAAAGAAAAGAAAAGAAAAATTCGTATGGGGAAATAGGGCTGCCAAAAAGAGTCCAAAACTTGTCTAAAATAAAGTCAATACTCATCCAAAATTTGACTTTAGGGGTATATTTGACCTAAGATTACTTTGGATTAATTTCAAATGCATTTGAGTTTGATTTAGGCTTAAAAAGTAGACTTAAATTTTGTAAAATTTCTGTCATTAATCTTAAGCAATTCAAAAGTAATTTTATTAAATTCTAAACATAACACATACATATTAATTTGCAAAAGACACACTTATTCATTACACTATACATACATTTATACATATAATGCAATAATATTAATTCCATTATACTATACACATACAAAATAGCAAATGTCTAACACATTTACTAATTATATTATCCAAGCACACATATACATATATATATATATATCATTTCAATAACACATTAGTATGTAAATTAAGAAATTCATAGCTATTTGAGATACCTAAATTTAAAGGTTCTTCATTTTTGAAAAATCTAATTAAATGTTCTTTTTATCTTATTAAAACACAAACTACTTGATAAAAAATTTCTTATGCAGTTATTAATCCTAATATGCTTGATGTGCAATTTAATGAGTATCTAATAGAAATTAAACATAACTAAACCAATGATCACAAATATGTAATTACTAACATGAAATACATCATTTGCAATACTAAAATCATTAGTAATCATAGCGAATCATAACAACAACTTAGAAAATATAAAACTATGCAAGTAACATATCAACAAGATAATATATTATTTTGTGGACTAAATCAATTAATACATTTATAACCTGCGGAAACAAAACGATGTCAGTAAACTTAAACACAAAATATATATATATATTTCTTAAAATTTAGATTTTTAATTTTAGTATGATAAAATAATGAAAGAACCACTTGGCAAAACAAAATAGGAACATAATTATCTTTCTTACCCAAACATAGTTACAATAAGCGTAGATTAGTTGACCGAGAGACACACGGGCGTTTTCTCGAGTGAACCAAGAGCAGAGGTAGATTTCGGTTCCAGTTGTGGTGAGGGTGTAAATTGGTTGTAATTAAGATTTGTAATTATATCTGCATTGACATTGCAAAATTATTTTTCTAGTAGTAAATTCGGTTGTATTTCTCGTGTGTCCCATCAATAGCAGCTAAGTCTAAAAATGTAGTATGCACATGGTCATATAGTGTTTCAAAAATTTCCATATTTAACTGTTGAGCATATTATTCAAGGGATATTAATGTTAGGAGATAAAAAAAATACAAATAAAGATATATCATATTAAAGTGAAGTTTAAGTGATACATGAGAATGCACAATTATGAGAATTCTACAGATTCACGAATTAGACTTACTCCATCATCCTTTGATAAATCCATATATCATAGAATACCTCATTATTACTTATTTGCAAAATTCTCATAATGATACTAACAGTTCTCTCAAAATCATTAGCATATAATCCTAGTCTTATCCACTGGAACCTCTTCCTAGTTAATAACTGACTAAAATCGTATTATTGTTCATGAATTCTATTTAACTTGGAAATTAAGTAGAGGATTTCATCAAAGGATCTCTAGAGTCATGGGCAATCCTTTTTGATAACCCGAATCTATTCAATCGGGCAATCTCTTGATAGATCCCACTGAAATCTAATAAGGATTATACTCGTGCACAATATAATTCTTGAAATAATTAAGTCCTATTATTGAAACTAAGTAATGAAAAAAATTAATTTGATTAGCACATCCATTTATCAATAACAGGTGTTACAAGTTTGAATTAGTTCACTTAGACATAGTATCTAACAAAAACACATAAACATACAACATCTTATATGAACAACTAACAAAATTAGACATGAATAAAGAAATAAAACCCTTGTTCAATTCACTATCAAGTTTGAAAATGACTACATAATGATATAGATTCTTTATTTCTCATCAATCTCTCACGAGTTTCTTTAAGAATCACACAACACTTAATGAACACTTTCTCTACAGTGGTTACAATTAAATGGACATAATAAAAATGAATTAATGTGCATAAATCCTTTTTTTGTTTTATCCTAAGACGTGTAAGGTATTTATATCCTCAATAGGATGCCCATTCAGACATACCCCTTTAAGGTAATGTTCCATACACATTTTTCTTCAAAATATTGGTTTAATCTTTAAAAATTACTAAATAAGGCCATTAATACCCTTCATCACGGGGGTGATGGAGACGATGATCGTATCTAGTCAATAATTTTCCTTCCATGACACCCATGATACTCAGGTAAATAAATATCCTTCTTCATCAATAAATAATCACACTCATGATCGATCCTGTGATGTTTATTGATCCTCATTGCTTCGACTGATCATAGGCATGATAAACCTAGTGATTGTCATTGATCTTTAATTCCTCCTTCATAAATCCCATGATTGCTTCCTTTATAGTCTCCTTGACAACGGGTGTAATAGGCTTCTATTCTTTATATATAGTTTATTACTCCTTACAATGCCCCTTATTACCCAATAAAGACTTGATCCTTTGCTCAAAAGTGGATAATTTCTGTTGGCTTATACCAAATTACCTAAAATTGATTTATTATACCTTTGAATGCCAATTCTCAATAATATTCCATAAATGAAGACTATATTAGAATCAATAAGTTTATAAATTTCAAGTAAATAACAGCTGCAAACTTCCCTACACTTAGGCTTTGCTTGCCCTCCAGCAAACGAGCTAATTTAAAGTGATTTGAAAACATGGAATTCTTATGGTACTCATGCTTATAACATGATAGTGAAAATTAGCAACTTTAAATACAATGTTCCTACGTGCTTTCATCACTTAAGCTAAAGCTCCAGAGTTAACCCTACTAGATCAGCTTTTACCCTTACCATTTAAATAAGCTTCATAGAAGAAAGATGACTACATAATCATAGATGAAGAAGAATTAGTCAACTCTATCTCGTCATTCATGATTAGCACCATTTTCTACTAATAACTAATACTTTAGACCTTCAAGTAAAAGCATACACATCTACCTATCCTTTGATTTTCTCTCTTCTATTCTCTATTCTCTTTTATTCTTTTCTTTATATAAGTCTAGTCTCTAAAGAACCTTATAACCCATGTAGCAAACTTTTAGTCAATAATCTCAAGCTCATCACTTAAGTTAGCAAATGTTGTTCCATCTAAAAGGGCATCCCATGGACTTATTCATTCAAGTTATAAGATTTATTGAACTTTCTCCTTAAGCATTTTAATTATTGAAGTGTAATCCATGGTCGGTCAATCTTAAGCTAGATGATCTTAGGTGACCAAGTTTTAAAGGGACCCCCATGAACCTCAATCACACCCCCTCCCCCCCTTCCTTTTTTTCTTTTGAGAAGTAAAGAAATAAAAAGGAAAGATAATCATGTGATAAGTTTCACTTGAACTTTTAGCACTTAAGGTTCACAATTTCTAACGAAATTTTTCCTATCACCTTTTTATCCTTTGATATGGAAATTCAAGAGTTTGACAAACTTTGTACTCATGGTTGTATGCCATATTTAATCCTAGATTTCTAGCTTAAATGATAAGTAAAACTACTACACTAAGATTTTAACATGCAACTTTAGCCTTATAAAGATCAGCACATACATTGAACTCATACATCACAATTAAGTTGCTAAAATTCAATATGCTAATTGAACAAAAACCATGTAATTTCATGGTAAACTTGTACATATCATTTCACTCTAATCAACACTTAACTAAGGTAAATTCGATAGACATTCACCCACTAGGTATTCCTACATTCATTTTCTCCCTACGCTTATTGGAGACATTGTCCCCAGTATCTTAATACCAACTAGAAGTATAAATAAAAAAAAATGAAAACAAAATAACGAGAGAAAGCAAGTGAAACAAAACGGAACTCCCCTTGTTCATGTGAAGTGCGAAACATCCATTAGACTACATAACCATCCAGCAGGCAACACCAATAAAAATGAGAGCTCCAAATGGTTAGGCCAATAAACACAAGCTCTCCATATTAAGTAATCCTAAAACAGAACAAAAAAAAAAAAAAAGGATTAGTTAGCTTTATTAGCAGCGTCACCCTCTTCCTGCTGCTTCTCTTCATAGGCCTCATCATCATCATCATCATCTGCACCATCATGCGCCTCCCCTAAAGCTGCCTCATCATTACCATCATCATCTTCATTAGATTTCACCAATTAATTCCAATAAAGTATCAAAAGCATAAATACTTCAGTAAGTTAATTGTCCCATAATTTGAAAAAAAAAAAAGGTCAATTTTTCACTAATTTCGATTGCTTTTCCAATGACAACAAGATTAATTCATGTAATTCCTAAGTGTAATAAAGTTAGTTTTCCATTAGCAATATAAGCAGTTTAATCTAAGTTTTTAAACAATGCTTAAGTGGAGATTAATAAAGCAAATTACGAGCATAACAAACCTTAGTTCCTTCCTAATTCCTCTCCTATATTCAAGATAGACATTAACCTCAATGTCAAACAATAAATCTAAATAGGGACAATAATACAAAGAGAAACGAATAGAAAACTTCCTTAGTTTTAGTTCAGGCTTGTAAGAAAAATTGAGTTGCATATGTTATATGTTCCAACAATTTCATAAAATTGCGATGGCATTCCAATAAGTCCAAAACATAAAAGCAGGAGGTATGCTGCAAAAGTCATCCTAACAAAATATATATATATATATATATATATAGTTAGGAGTTAGCAAATAGTTACAACCCATATCCCTATTGTGTAATCCCCAAAAAATTTCACGTTAGTATACAACAATAGAAAGGGAAGTGTGAATTGGATAGTGAACTTAGGACCCAAATAAAAACCCTAGAATAAACTTTTGAGTAGTAGTGAACTCATTCATAGTTAAAAAAACCAGATAGAAAAGTCTTTAACCCTAATTGATACCAAAGACAAGATTTTGTATCTTAAGCCAATAGCTCAAGATATAATTAGAAGTAGTCATAAATTTTAAACCCGATAAAAGATAATCTAATTATAGAACCTATTGATTACAAGATGATAAGTAAAAGATGAACCACTAGGATTATAAATATGCAATGAGAACAAAAACTGATCTATAACTTTGAAAGTTGACCTTAAATAAAAATTATGTTTCCCACTATCGAACTCATTAGGGAATTTCGAGTCCTTTGAGACTAAAAACCTAATTTAATCTATTGAACCTAAAAAACCCTAATTGTGTAAGATAAAACTCAAAGGTTACGTAATTACGTAAACTTTAAATCTAAAATTTAAACTCATAAATAATCTAGAAAATATGTAGAAGCTTTAGATAAGCTTTTAGAGATAAAACCCTACATAACTAATATATAAATAAATGTAAAGCCTAATAAACTACTTGAAAATTTAGATAATAAAACAGTCATAATCCTAATTTAAACTATACTACATATGATGGAAAATTTAGCTTGAAGGCCGGTTGTTGCACTTAGAGGAGAAACACACCAGCTACTTCAAGAAATTTACATCCAATTGTCCTCAAAGTCAAATGATAAAGCCTTGTAAACTATTGTGAAACATCCAAATAAGCTGAAGCATTAAATGAACAAGATACTAATCTAAAACAACTTGTTAACCGACTCAAATTTCTTCCTTCTTTGCTGTTGCTGCAGCCTACTAAAGAGGAGATAACAAGCTCAAAATTTGCAGCACAAACTTCATTGTCTACAGCTTAAGTAGTGTAGGTTAATTACAAGCCCACAAAGGTTGAAAATTTGACCAAATAAGCTCTAATGAAAACTCCCTAAATGGACACATATATAGTTGAATATTAACTCATAAAATCTGCAAATATGAACACATATGAACAGACTATAGGAAGCTTAAAAATTGAAAATGAAAATAGCTTCCATAGCCACTCATTTTACATCCAAAACAGCCCAACTTGCACCTTTGATCAGACAATCAAACCAAAAACCAATACGAATAGCCCATTCTCCTTCAACAAAAACCCCACCGTGATAGACCTCCAAGTAAAAACAAAACAAAGCATAATAGCCCCTTTTTTTCCTATATTAATCCATCATGTAAGCCCCACTTCTCAACAATACAAAACACAACAAACGAACCAATTCCCTTCCCTACAAATAGTAATAAGGAACAAAATAAAACAGCCTTTGTTCTCACTAAGCTCCTCCTTAAATCATCAAAGACACATAAAAGACTTTAGGAATTAAGAACTAGAGGTAATGATGGTGTTGGTTTAACTAATTTATTTCTAAACTTACAACTACTCATTCTCCTATCTCCTAGTATAGGTTTTGGTTCACATAAAAGAAGGGAACTAGTTACATTCTACTATCCAACCAAGGTAAAAATCATACTATCCTAAAGTTTACATTATGTTTAATTATAGAACTAGGATGAATTGAATTGCTTCAAAAGAGCTTATATGTTTGAATGAATGGATGATTATCTTGTGAAGTTGACAAGTTGAGTTATCATTATATTGATGATTCTCAGCTATTTAGGAATATGAAAACATCAACTCGAGAATTTAGAACTCTAAGCTTTAGGAATTCAGATCTAAAAAGGAAGGAAATCAAACCATGTTTAAGTCATAATAAAACTAACTTAAAAATTTGAATAATAGGCATCCAAGATGCGGTATTGAAAAAGAAACTTAGCAAAAGAAACCTTAAGAACATAACAAGATACCCAACATTACAAGTATAATATGAATCACCTCTTAAAATTAAGAACAACTGCAAAACAATTCATTCCTCTCTTCAGCACCAGCCGTGCAAAAGGACTAGCAGAAAGAGCCTTTACTTTAGGGTGTGGAGGTAAAGGGGTTGTTTACATATAATAGAGGCAAAATGGTTTATGATTGAATCTCAAAGGCTTCACTTCCTTCGCCAGGGTCTGTATTAGCAACTAACTCCTTTGAGTTAGTCCTTGGGGCAAAGAAGACTTTCCTAAGAACTTAGGCATGACATTCAATTGGGAGTCACGATACTCTTTCTGAGGCCATTTTGAATGAGAATTGGATTAAGCTTCCTATTTGGTTGACAACCAATCTTTGTGGAGATGGTTCTAAGAATGAAAATAAGAAATCAATGCTGCGAAGCATGGTTTGGTTACCCTATGCGGCTCAGCACAGCTTCTGTAGTCCCTATTGCTAATTTTAAAACTCTATTTCTTCCTTTTTTATTCAACATGAAACCAAGTCAAACTTTTGGAAATATATTCTACAATATTATGGTTTCATATTTACGTTAAAAAAATAATATTTATTTATTTTATTATAATCAACAAGATTTAATATTTATATCTAACTCCTTGAGTCTACTAATATATTAGAAAATAATTATATAACTAGATACTAAAATGAGGCCCTAAAATAATAAGAATTCTAAACTTATAAATACAAATAAGGTTGGTAAACGAAGAAATAATAATGAAAAGTTTACTATCAATACATACGCTAATGGATGAAAGACCTAGGAACAATGGAAATGCCCTAAATAGAAATATAAATATTAACTAAAATCAAGACAAGCAAAATGAAAATAAATATTAAATGATCGATATCCATTGCTAGAAGATCGTTACCTTAAAAGACCAATGTAAGTAATAGAAATTGAATCAAATACTAATATAGAACACTTAGGCACTCATAGAAACTATGTATTCTAATTATATGTCTTATTGATGAATGTCTCTATTCATTTAATAGGTGACTTTAGTACTGGTGAGGACTTTCCTGTTGATCACTACGATTAAGCAATATGAGCAGATTAGTAACTCAGACTTATTACATTGTTTGTGTTTGTAACTTAGCTATGTATTTATAATGAAAAGATAATAACAGAATTGCTTTATAAGTTTATGGGATTTGTATGTTGTATGAATTGTTGGTTGCTAAGCTACACTAATAACAATGATAATGGAATTCCTTGTGAACTCGTTGCTTGTATAGCATGTTGTTTGTCTGTATAATGCTTGACCGCCCTAAACCTAACTAAAAACTATTGGTATCATAAATGAAACGGACATGCATTGCATAATTTGCATATACTACATTTTGAGTATGTGATAGCTTACTATGTGTTAGTATTTTGGCTATCTGGTAATGCTTAGTTTTTCTAGGTGCAAGGCTATTAGTTCTATGCAATATTATCTTTGTTCTATTGGTTCCATAGGAACTAACTGGCACATGAAGGATGCCGCCTATGGTATCGCTTTGAAAGGACTAACACTTAGTGGAGTTTCTAAGGCTTGAAATAGGAAGTGAGTGTTAATACGTGGTTAATATAAAGAGATCATTAAAGTGAGGATTGTTGTTTTCCTGTATGCTTAGTCTCTTCTAGGTAGGTGGGTCATAGATCGGATTTCCTTCAACCCTGATGAGAGGGTGTAAATCTCCATCCTGCTTTGGGTTCCAAGTTATCAAAGCTTGTAATTGTGCATGTGTTTGATTGATGCATTACATATGATTGATAATAACTTACTTGATATGTGATATGTTCTGGTTATTCATTGAGCTCATGGTTTATACTCATACTCCTACAGTCCTTACAAGTTGATTCTCCAACCTTGATTAGTAGTTTCTTGGAGCTTAGCCCTGGTAAGATTTTGAAGCTAGAAGACTTAAGAGTTAAAAGGAATAGTATTTCTAGTGTTATGTATTAGATGATGTTGAACATCATTGATGAGGACTTTACTTATAGTCTGTAATAACTTAGTATCCAAATAGATATGTAGAAATTTCATGTATGGTGATGTATTTTTATCTGTGTTTATTATTCTTATCATTGCGGCCGAAAAGATTCTATTTTGTTAAATTATGTCACTTTCCAAGCTAAACTAGTATTAACATGCATACATGATTCTTTCTAGTGTTTCCTTAAATTTTTCTAAATACAAGTTTTAGACATCAAATAGTATCATTATATATATGTTACTACCATAATACCCTGGGGGCGTGATATTATGTGCCCCTAAATAAGAGTCTAGCCCATCATAGTGTTGCTCAAAGTATAGTCATCTAAGTTAAAGGGTTGTCAACATGAGTTTTAAAAGCAGTAAGTGCAACTAAAGAATTATTGGCCCCCAAGGTATCGTTATACGTGAGATCCCCATAGGTGTGAGAGTTGGCTCTTGGAGTTAGTGATGATCACCCTATGATGATGGGGTTTCACCACTATTGGACTATGGTTGAGAAACATGAGCTCCTAGCCTTCTAGTGATTGTTTCTTCAATGGAAATACTTGCAAAATTTACAACATTTAAATATTCTTTTCTAATCAATATACCTGCAGTAAATTGATTTTCCTCCTCCTTTGCAAATTTACAACCGTCAGATCAACAATTTTCTCCCAAACACGGTCACCTTTACACAAGAAATACAGGTGAGCAAAGAAACCCTCTTTTGAATGTTAAAAGACCACGAAAAAAATGGCTTACCTTAACTTCCTAGTTTTTGATTGTTTCTTCAATGGAAATACTTTCAATAAGGGAAACAAGGGTTTAGTGCTTTAAGAAACTGCTATAGAATAAAAAAAAGACATTAGTTAAGGTAGAAAGGTCTCATTTATATAAATACTCAATTGGAATTGACAAAATTGCCCCTATTTTAAATAAGTGAAATTACACTCTTTATCCTTCTCTATGATTGTCGAATTTATTTCTTTTAATCTAATCTGTATTAAACCCGAACCCATTTTATGTGAATCATCGACTGGGAATTAAAAAAAAATTTAAATTTTGTAAAACTCTAAGGAGTCGCCACCCAATTGAAATCGGAAAAAAAAAATTATAAGTTAAGATCAATAAGTTGATTGATCTTAACTTAGCTACTAGTCTGCGAAAAGTTTGGTTTAAAACCAAATTTAATGAATAAAAATTTTTTGGATTCGGGGGTTACCCTATTAAAACCTTAACACTGGAAATTTATAAATTAAAACTTTATTCTTTTAATGTTAAAAAATTTATTGAATATCATGAATTTCAACATTTACAATTTTATTGACAAATTATTAATAAACTAATTAATGCTTACAAGAAATAACAAATTAATTATACATAAAAAAGAAGATGGTGGAACAAAAATGAATTTTTCAAATTTCATGTCTCTTTAGAGGTACTTACATACCTGCTAATCAAGATCAGATAACATGTAGTTCTTTTTCATGAAAATTTTAGTGTATTGATATTTATCAATTTTTAAATTCTTTCGCTATAAGTTTATCAAATTTTCAAGTTTTAACAAAGATGGTTTTTAAAATGAGATACTATTAAATACTAATTAAATTTTTTGTATATAAAAAAATACATTTTTTTCTTTTTCTAAATGTCATTGAAATTAATCTTTATCCATAAGCTTTTCCATCACCACTTTTATTATTTATAATATATATACACATACCAATATACATAATATTAACTATTATCTCACGCAATACCCATTTCCAAAGCTTGGAAAACTGCGCATCCAATGGCCATCCATATTACACAGATTACCATACAGGCATTCATCTTTATTATTCATTTTCTACTTTTTTTTTTTTTTATCACTCATAATCAATTTATATGAACAAAAAAAAAAAAAAAACAAAAAACAATGGGACATGAAATACTTACCTGCACCGAGGTGGAAGACAAACGTTGATTTTGGTCAATCGTATCGCTGGATCCGACTCGTCGGCGGGTGACAGATTGCAATAGACAATGTCGGCCGGCGAGTGTTATTCTATTGGTTCTAGTGGCAATGAACGGCAGCAATTTCATTGGGCAAACTAATTTCAATACCCCAAACACTCCTTTGAACTCAGCTCACTCCTAGGTTGTTTGCAGAGAGAGGCTTTAGAAGCTCCAGGCGGTGTCGGTGGTGGTATCGTTTGTCGAAGATGGCTCCGCCAACTTCAAGGGTAGTTCTACCTATGAAATCAAAGCTTGCGATGTCAAGAACCCTGCTAAATCCTCCAAATCTTTCGAAACACCGTGCCAAAGTGGAATTTCAAAGTAAAAGCTTCCAAACCAAAAAATGTTAGAACACTTGGTTTGAGCTTTGTTGATGGAATTCTGTCTGTTGCTTCTAGATTAGCTTGTTGAAGCTCCTTTATATAGTGTTCATGTCATGAATTACAAAGGGGAGTCCATAAATGGTTCGAAGATTCAACTTTGGTGTTAATAGGTTTTTAACTCATAATTTGATCCTCAATTCATGAATTTCGGTAAAAAAAAAAGAATGCACCAAGCATATCCTGTTATATGAAACATCTAGGGAGCTTTGTTTTGCATCAAGTTGTTCACCACCTCCATTAATATTCATGAAGCTTTACCCGCATCCTAACTTTTCTTGATATTTAAAAATTATTTTGATCATAAAAAACTATGAACCCACACCGCTTTTTGGTCTCGATTCGTAGTACCATAAGTTAAATTCATGATTTTGTCATTAATTTGATGAAATTACGAGACCCCTTATTTGCATTTTCAAGACTTATCTATACAGACTATTAGCCTATACCTTAATTTATGTTGCACAGAAAATGCATATATTGCTTAAAAAACTAGACCCAATTAAATCGGCTAATTCATTATGGGCTATTTAATTGGTTACAAAAAAATTATAATTAAAATTAATACTATATTAAGCCCATATTACTTATATACTATTATTTTTATTTTTTCTATTATATTTTTTATTTTTTATTTTTTTTTTTTATATTTTTAATTACATCGCTTTTTTTCTTATTGTAATTTGTGGGCTTATTACAATATTAATTTTTATCATAAATTGATATAATAGCCTAACATCCATGCTTAATATATATATATATATATATGACTTGCATGATTAGTGTGTAAATGTGTTATGTATTCTTAAGTTGCTTAAATTGTATTTATTAAATATATATATATATATATTGATTTATGGATACATAAATAATTGTGAATGTATTTAGTTAACGAATTGAATGTATTAGTGTAATTTAGTATATATGTTTGTGTTTGTTTGTTATATAAGAAGGAGCCCACAAATTTCCAGTCAAAATAGTCCCAAACCCAAGCTTAAAACTAAACCTAAGGCTAAGCCCATGAATTTAAGGCCCTTTCTTTCCCCCAAGTCAGCCGCCCCTAAAGTCAAAAAGCAAAGTATGTGATAATTATCAAACAAATTTAACAAATAATACAAATCCAAATCAAACCTTCAAACCGACATTTCCAACAACAACAATAAATCCCAGTTTTCTTCTTTAATTTTCACAAACAATCCACCCAAACCTTATATCAAGACTTAGTATTCAACTTAAAGCTATATAAGGTAATGATATTAAACTTAAAGCTATATAAAGTAATGAGTTACATGTTTGTGTGATTATTTGTTGATTTATTTCTTTTATATATGGATATGAAATCTCTGTTTTAATGTTTCCTATTTGAGTTATTGGTAGTGTTGGTGATCTAAGTTAGTTCATAGAGTTAACTAGATCCTTAAAGTGGTGATGAATAAGTTAATGCATGTGTTGAAATTGGTTTGAGTTTATGAGTGAGTTGATGATGCTTGTGAAGTATTCTAATGGTGATTAGAAAGTTATTTGAAGTTGGGAATGTGGAGTTTGTGCATGTTTGAAGTTGATAATTATACGTATTAAGTGTATGTAAGTTTGTAAAAGTGAAAAATTTTGATGTTAAGCTTCAAAAAATGCATGCTTTATTTCGAATGGGAAACACATGGGAAAATGAGGTAGTGCTTAATCGTGTGACTGATTGGTTTTGAAAATAAAGTTTTTGAAGAAAAACAGTGGTAGAACATTGACAAGTGCTTCTAACCATGCTTCTCACTATGCTTGGGATGAAGAGGAAATTGTGATAGCATGAGTGAAACACGAGTCTGTGCACCAAGCTGTGCTTCTTATTATACGCAAAATGTATTTGATTAAAATGAAACATCACAAGAGCACGACGTAAGCTAATCCACCGTGCTTCTCACTAATCGTTGTAGGATTTTGATACGCGAAATGAGGCATGATACACGTCGAATGTTTTTGGGCTTGTTTCTTGTTTAAAAGAAAAGCACAGTTGAAACATGACTTTACCTATTTAGCGGTGTTTCTCTGTTTTTAAATTTACAAAACCCAAAGCATAAGGATTATTTTCATTGTGTTTCTCTTGTAAAGGAAATACATCGGTGTACATGGCTGTGTATCTGGTTGTGTACCTTTTAAAAAAATAATAGTAATAATTTCATTAAATTTTTAAGATTTAAAATAAAAGAATATATAGTATTTATGTGTGTATGAATAATAAATTATAATTTAATATGATTTTTCTTTAAGTTTTCTATCAGATAAAGAACTTGACTTTGATGGTTATTGATATTGAAAGTTATATGAATTGAATTTATTTGTTTTATAGATTCTCTTATCGATTTGAATTCGTCTGTTCATCATTTGCGTGGTATAACATCTAATATAGGTGCACAGTAGCTTGATTGATGGTTGTTAGGTTAGGCATACTGGAATCAATTAATATTAAAGATGATCTAAATATGTTTGAATTGGTTGTGCGTGTGTTGTTGAATCCTGTTCGAAGAGTGGCAACTCTATTAACGAGGTTAACATGATAGTTAGGCACTTAGCCACCCTAGTCATAATGCAATAATGCTTATAAATGGCTCGACGAGCAATTGATAGGGGTAACGATAACGGTCACGGTATAACTTTTGCTTATTCTAAAGAGAAAATAATATAATCTAGTTCACGTTTATGGACCGATTAAATTAAGCGATATAATGGATTAAGTTAAATAAAGATGAGAAACGACTATGAACTCTAGAGGACACTACTTCTCTTTCACTTAGATATAGGAGATAGAGATATTCGGGTTGCTTATATCAAACCCTTGAGCAACTGCTGTTATATAGGATCCCTAGATTCCCCAGGAGTACAATCGGAGTTTGAATACTCCAATGTTGATTTGTTTACTTAATAAAAGATAATTAAACTTTTGGGTATCACATTAGATTAGTTTAACTATGCTTGTCACTTCGCATTTATTTGTGTTACTGTGTACTGGGCCTTTGGCTAATGTCGCTGCTTTGCAGGTGTTGTTGATGATGAATACTATGATAATTTGGAGTACGAGACTGATTGGGAAACTTTTACTGATGAATGGGACAGCTAGGGCCCATTGCACAAGCAATGATGTTTTAGTCAAGTTTTCTAAAAGACAAATGAAAGTTAAATAAAATTTTGTTATAGGCTTGTTGGTTGAGCCTTTGTTTGTAATGTAAGATTTTAAGATTTTCTTTTAAGCTTTATGTGGAGCAAGTTTTGTAATCTTTTAAAGTGTCACTTGTTTGACACGAAAGTTATTCCAAGTTTTGTAAAAGATGATCTACTCATGTATTGAGCAGTTTATATAAAATTTTTACGAAGTTATTTCATGTTTAAACAAGTAGTCAATATTAACATTATCTTTTTAGACAACTTTACGTGTGATATTTAAGTGTTATACGTGGTTAGGGACTATGCATGCTTAATAGCAAGATTAGATAGATCGGGTTTTTACAATTGAAGCCTTAAATAAGCAAAAAAAAAAAAAAAAAAAAAAAAAAGGGTATCTACAATGATATTTTATTTTATATTACAATCGTTATTCTTGAAAGTATGATATCACTAGGTGGGATTCATAGCAATATACTGAACGTGCAAGTATGGGTTGTGAGAGGTGATCTTTGAGGAATGTAGGGTAGCAACAAAAATGCTTGCCTGTAAGAAAACAATAATAATTAATAAAAATGACAAAAAGCATACCAGTCCATCTTTGGGTGCTAATTAAAGGTAAAGATTCTACCAATTTTGATGGAAATTAACACGAGAAGACGTGTTTCAGCAGTAATAAGAGTGTGCTGTACCAAGTTTCATATAAATGATAATGTGCCACGTATTATTGGTTTAGTTTTAATTATTTTATTATATATATATATATATATGATATTGAATTACACGTAATACATTATTATTCGTCCAGAGAATAACATTATTCATCCGTCTCAGTAGGAGCGCTTCACCGTGACATGGGAAAATAGTATTTTAATTTTGATGTTTTTTCCGTAATTGGCTGCATCGCCAATATATGCTCGATACTGTGAATTCACGTTAGAATCTCGCCGTAATAAATAACATTATTTATTTCTATTCTTATCCATTTCATTAATTTTTCTTCCTCCTCACGAATTGCAAAACATAATGAAAGTGTCAGGACAAGTGAAAAGGAATGTTTGACTCTTAATTATTCCTTCTTATTTTCAAAGTATTTTCATGCACGTTACGTCCCAGTTACCTTTTTAAATCGTCACATGGATTTCCCATTCGAGTGGAGACAAAAAAAAAAAAAAGGGATTAAAAGATTAACTTATATCAATCATTTAACAATTCACAAAAATCGAATTATATTTTTATTCTGTTTTCCTATTTATCAAAATATTTATTAAAATTATACAAGTTGGTATACAATGTCTCGCTTTGCTTAAAAGTACAACGTCTTAACTTGTTTCCACTGCGATATGAAATAAAGACCTCAAAATTTTACAAACAATGGATTTTTGTTACACAAAACATAGATTGTGCATTCATGTTAATTTACATGTTTAAAATACTATAAAACTCATAATATAGAACTTTAAAATACTATCCTCGCCTAATTACATATTCTGGGGATATTGAGTGGCTACATTTGTTTTTCATCGCAAATCTATCTAATTTTTAATGTTCTAAATATTATACCATTGTGATTATATCATAAAATGTTGCAATATAGATAATAAAATGGAGTCTATCAATCCTAATATTTACGGATGTAGTCAACCAAACTAAATACGCAATAACATTAATGAAATTAATGGGCATTGAATTGATGATAGATGTAATCACATTTCAAATTTAAAATTAAAAATTTGACCTATAAATGTATAATTAACTACAAATGTAATAAGACCATGAATAGACAATTTAAATTTGAGTTGCTTATGAAAATATATATTAATAGAAATTAAAACCATAATGTGAATGGAAAATGTAATCACACATTGAACTAATGATTCAAAATTTAAATTATTGATGTAAAATAATATTAATGACAAATATAAAGGCACCAAACTCAATAAAAAAAGATATAATTCTAATTTTCTTTAATATTATTTATTCATAATAATATCAAGTTCAACTATTTTTACATGGTAGCAAATGTTATAAATTATCTAGGTTTTGTTCTTTTCACCAATAATCTAAAAGGAAATTGAATAAATTTTTATAGAGAGTTAAAATAAAGACACTAAAAACACCCATACGAAAAATGTTCTTAATCCTTTTAAATCATATTATCGGCTAATTTCCAACGTCATCCTTCCATAAAATTGTTATTAATTTAATTTAATGCCAAATATAATTTTAAGCGGGAAACTTAAATACACTATTGCTATGCTCTCTCTCTCTCTCTCTATATATATATATATAACTACACTGCATGAACATCTCTCGCTCTTTTTGTCTTAACAAAGTAGTAGCACGTGCACCCTGAACTCCCTTTTACTCAGCTCCTAATGGCAAGACCCCGCTGCCACCGCCGCTCTCTTTATCTCCTCCGGCCATTTCAGCGGTTGCTTTTAATGGCACGGAGGATCAACCGAGCCAACAACAGCCGGAAAAGTCTCCGGTCAAATGCCAACAACCGTCAGGGGACTCAGGACAGTCCCCGCCGCCACAGCCCGGAAAGTCCACTATCATCTTCTCCAGTCAATCTGGGGCATTTGCTCGGATTATTTCCTAATGAAGGCCGGTGCCGCACTTGTGGGCGAATGGCCTATACCGGCCGTGGGTAGGTCCGTTTTGAGTGCGGCCATCCCTTTCATCAAGATTGTCTCCTCCAGTTCGCTCGATCTCAGGGATGCCCGGCCTGTGGACTGAACTCTCCAGCGTACTTGTCTTGAAAATTATATGTGCAGGTATCTTGTTTTGGTACAAACAGGTGTAGAGGCGTGTTTGGATTTATATAGTTTGCAAAATGCATTAGTGAAAGCAAAACTACCAAAAATAAATGGATTGTAACGACTGTGATTGCTTGTAAAAACTTTTTTTTTTTTTTTTTTGGCTTTAACCCTAATTTTCTGCTCTTTGTTTAGTGGAAGTTGCTAGTTTTTTTTCCTCCTATGTATGGTCGCTATTCCTGAAAGCATGATATCACTAGATGGAATTTATAGCAATATATTGGTTTTTGGAGTTATTGTTCAAGGAATGTACATATTTTAATATTCCCTTCCCCATAATCAGCAGTACGTATTTTTTACTGTTGAAATTGTTTTTTTTTTTTTTTTATCGACGGTCGTGTTGTGTGGGATGGTTTATTGATATCATCGGTTTGGGCGCCCGGCCGGCTGGTTTGGGAAGGCGTGTGGATTTGAAGATGGAATAAAACGTAGAGGTATTGCATGCATACTATAGCTGAAATTAACAATTTTTATTAAGATTTTTATTTATATACTATAGCTGAAATTAACAATTTTTATTTACAAGGTAATATATGAAAAAGAAAAATATATAAAATTTCATAAAAAATAATGCAATCATTACGGGTTTGTTTTCTTCTTCTTCTTACATATGTTTGATCATTCCTTTGTATTTTTTTTTTCTTTTTAATGACAATGAATTGTAAATTGAACTTTGCTCTTAAGAAAGTATTTTAAATTTAACAATTCAATATGTTATCGTTTATGATAGCCAGTTAAAATTACAAGAAATCATATTATATCATAATAATATGATCAAATATTCAGTAATCTTATAACTTTGGAGGATCTATGTCCCGATAAATATCAATGCAAATAAGAAGAGTCAGTAGGAAATGGAAGGACAGATTTTCATTTTGGAGCATATTGATTTTTTTTTCTTTTAAATTGAATAGGATTGAGCACAATAAACATAATAAAAACGGTCCTTTGTTAGGGAAAAAAAATTCTTTAAAGATCTTCTTGTTAATATTATTGCATATTTCTCTTCATTTCATTATCCTCATGTTAACAAAATAAAATGAATAGAAATACTATCTAGTTTCTTATATTTTTTGCTTTTCTTTTTTCTTTTAACTTTTCTAATTATTTATTTCTATAATTATTCATTTTATTAATTTCTCTTCGTCGACAAATTGCCAAACATAGTGGAAGTACCATCTAGACTATGAAAAGTAAGGAATGTTTGACTCTTAATTAATTACGCAACGTCATTATTGCATTATTTTTATAATGAGATGTCATGTACTGGTTATGAAAGTTTAGTCGTAGATTTTTTTGTTTCCTTTTTCAGTCTTTCTTTTTCTAAAGAAGGTTCGGATGGTTTCTCTTCCGATCGCTACCATGGATTATGACATACCTCTAGAACCTGTTATGGAAATACTTACAAATTACTCACAAGGGTAACTTTTTATGATAAAATTTTACAGTCTTTAAGTGATTACAATAAAATCAATCCCATTACATTAATTAATAGTCACGATCTTTTTCAATCACAAGCTAACTTGTTAAAATTTTCCATACTTATTTTCTTATAATTAATTTAATTTTTCTATTAATGGTGGCATGGTAGTGTTACCGGAACGTAGAGGGGTGCTTTTTTTAATATACCGCAACACATCATTAACCAATCATATGTGCAGTTAGCTTACAAAATTTACAGGCAGTTGGTCTCTATCCAATCATTATAAGCTTCAATCAAGGGAAAACTAAGAACACTATAATAATGCATGTAATTTTTTTTATTTTTTCCAGGCATTTCCATGCACATTACGTCCTAGCTAGTTAGCTTTCTAACTCTTTACGTAGACTCTGCAATTCAAGTGGAGAGAAAATAAAAGGGATAAAAGAAACTTCTATTAATCTTTCAACAATAATAAGATATTTATTAATATACATAAAAAATTTAATTATATTTTAATTCCATTGTCCTATGTATTAAAATGTTTATAAAATTATACGTATTTTTACGGACAATCCAGCCTATCTATTTTCTTCCTCCAACAATAGATGGTCTATAAATGCAAAAAGGGGGAAAAAAAGGAAAAAGAATAGGTAGAAAAGACAATATCCTTGGGGTTGAAATGATTCATTCTATAACAAATTGATTCTTCTATGTATTAACTATTTGGTTTTTGTTATCTACAAAAATAAACAAGTTCATGTAGATAACCATCAACAATTCAACCAAAAAAAAAAGAAGCACAACAGGGTTTGAAATTGCTGTATCTTTGATTAATTTATCAATATATGAAAAATATAATCCATATGAAGTTTAAATTTTCTATATAAGTATAGTCTGTGACATCCTATGTCATATAAACTGAAAAGGAAAAAAAAAAAATGCATCTGATTCAACGTAGATTTGATAGTTTCTCTAACTTATCCCGTATTTTTTGTTAAATTTTTTTTGTGCATATGATTGTATAATCTAAAATCAAGTACAAGAACCAAAAGCAGTGAAAATGGTAATTTTATTTACATACCAACAAAGATAGAACAAAATCTCTGAAACTTAAGATGAATCAATTAGCTAGTAGACAATGGAAACCCAATCCCATGTCTAGTCGTAGGAAACACAAAACAACATACTACAGATGACCCCAATCCCAATCGGCAATGCCGTTAGGACCTCTTGAGTTTGATCCGATGGTGCAGGCCAGAAACAATGCACAACGTTCTCATCAAACAGCGCGATCGCCATGAACACGAGCAACGACAGGAAAGCATGGACAAAATCAATGAATTTCATCCTATACTGTTGAGCAAGTTCCGATGGCACCACAGTTGAACCGTCAACAACCCAAAGCCCATGTATGGTGGCAAAACCGTAGCAAATACTCCCCCGTGTCACGAAAACTGTCCGAAAAACAGAACAGGAAGCTCGAGAGGCACAGAGGATTACTAGAGAGCGGACATGACACGACTGGCCGGGTCGCAGCTGCCTTGGTTTGTGAAAATGGGTGATAGGAGTTGGAATGCAAGGACAGTACCGTTGGTAAAAGGTTCGCTAGATGAGCCGTGCTTTCAACGTTTGGCTGATTGCTTTTTGTACTAGGTTTTTTTTCGTTTCTTGTACTGTTTGGAGTTGTTTAACATTTCCTAGCAATGGGGTGTCTTGTTCTTCAATTGTTATCTCATCTTGCGTTTTGATTTCCATGGGGGGAGGAGGGATTTCTTCGTTGTTATTCAACGAATCGTGCTTAAGCTAAATGATAATATTTTAGTAGAGTAGAGAAGGGGGTTGTTGCAAAAATGGGTTTATCATTATCTTAATTTTGGTCAGAAGGGTGTGTGTGGTTTTATAAACTTTGTTGGGCACATGCAATGTGCATGAGTGAAAGCAAAGCTAGAAAAACAAATGGACAGTGATGATTGTGATTGCTTGTAAGGAAGGGAGACTTTTTTGGCTTTAACACTAATTTTGGGCTCTATGTTCCTTGGAAGTTGTTATTCTTAAAAGTATGATATCACCGGGTGGGATTCATAGCAATATATTGTACGTGCAAGTATGGGTTTTGGGAGGTGTCGTTTAAGGAATGTATGTATGACAGCAAAAATGCTTGCTTGTCAAGAACAGTAATAATAATAATAATACTTACAAATAGCAAATCAATCCATCCTTCGATGTTAATAGAGTTTAATTGAAATTAACACGACAGGACATGTCTCGCCTAGGTAGAAGCTCTCACTCTCACTTGACAGGATTATAGTTTTAATTTTGATATTTTTCCATGATCAGCTGCATCGTGATCCACGATAGAGAGAACTCACGTTACAATCTCGTCGTACGTGTTTTTGACTCTTGGGATTGATTTTTCGATGGACGGTCGTGATGTGCGCGCGGGATGGTTTAGTGATATTATAGGTGTGCGCAATGCGCATGGGAGAGTTTGGGAATGTGTGTGGATTTGAAGATTGAATAATAGGTGAAGATTGCATAATAACTGAAATTAACAATTTTTATTAAAATTTTATTTACAAGGTAATATATAAAAAATAAAAATATATAAAACTGCAAATGAAATTGTTTTTTTATGTTGCACAATCGACAACGATGTGGAATCGGTAGTGCATGGATAAATAGAAAAGGAGCTTGTCTTGTCCAATTATTGTGGGTTTGTAATCTTCCCCATTTTACCATATCTCTGTATTATTCTTTTCTCCATTTTATGATTTTGAATAGTAAATACAAGTTTACTTTTATGAAAATATTTGAAACTTAATTATTCAAGATGCTACGGATTATTATAGCCAGTTGAAATGATAAGAAAGCATATTACATAATAATAATTTCATGAAGGGTTAATATTACGGTTTATGTTTCAGCATTTTTAAAATATTTAATTATCTACCTAAAGCTTAAATTAATTAATTTACTATGCGAGTGAACTTTTTGGAAAATTTTATAGTCCTGTCATTAATTTTAATGGGTTCAGCCTAGTCACCATCCAATAGCTCACACGATATCCAATCATGATCGAATAACTAAAATGGTTCATATTTCATTTATTATATTTCTTTTAATAATTAGATTAATGGCAGAATGATTAAGTTGATGAGACCATGAAGCTCCCGAACTTTTCACACATAAAAATACTATTTGGATGTAACTTTGTTAGTTCTCTACTTTTACTTGCATAGTTGTCTTTGTTATCTAATTACAAAACGGCATGTGTCCAATCCACTAAAATACATTGCCATGTATGCTGTTGGAAAAATTAGAATTTTTTGTTTGCTTTTTTCAAAATTATCCAATAAATTGAAAAAAAAAAAATAAATGTCTACCAAACAATGAGATAAGAAGAAGGAAAGAAACATCAACACCTCTTCTTTTTTATGTAGTCTACAAAAGATGAGCCATCGTTTCTGTTGGATTCTTTGATGAGTCATCTTTAGTGGATGTTGTTCGTATAGCGGAGAGTCCAAACAAGGTGGATGGCAATGGGAATGATAAAGTGGTGACTGAAGAAGGTGAAAGAGTTCAATTGGGGTTTGTTGATTTAATGTGTTTTCACACCAGTTGAAGTATAGGTTTCATATTTGGTGTTCTTTATTTTCTTCATATTTTTTATTAACATACATAGCAATATATTTGGTGTGGGCTTGGAACATGTCGAAAAGCCATTGGTGCTCTATGCCTACGCATGGTAGTATTTTTGTGTATGAAAAGTTCCGTTAGGTAACAAATTGACTAATCAAAACTTCAGCCTGTTAATTGAATATTTGGTAAAAGTTCAAATCGTTGCTAGTCTTATATATTTATATTTTAGAAGATCTAAGTCCAATAAATATCAATAGAATAAGAAGAGTTGGAAGGTGTAGACACCTCATTTTGATAATTTATTTTTGTCAAATTATTGATAATTAGATGAATATTATATATATGACTAAATTAAAGGAATTTTTGCAATTATAAGCATTAGGATTAGAAATGATTTAGGAAAATAAATCAAATTAAGGAAATAAATATAATGGATGTAATCTATATACATATATAATATAGTATAATATGCAAAGAAAAAGTACTATTCATCTTCAACCTTGGGCAGCTCGATGGATCCTCTTTTGTGCCCATTTTCTGCCCAATTCCAAACCCAATTTCCACGAACCGAATACACATATGGAAACTAGGTATGGAGTAGTTTCATTTGGTATGTAGATTATGCATTTTCATCAATAATAACTATTTCAAATTCAGGCTTGAAAATTGGAAAAAAAATTTTTTTGTTAGTTTCCTCAAAAACGCTTGAAATTCGTTTTTAGGCAAGATTAAAGATTTAAGTCATTATAATATAGGAAAGACATATCTTATAGGACATTTAATTGGAAAGTTACAACTGTCTTGACTCTGATTTTTTTGAATTTGTGAAAACCGTGTCTTAGAACCCTAGATTCTCAATCGATTGTTTAAGAAAGTTTCAAGCTGAATTAAAACATATAAATAGTCTCCCCATCTTCTGTTTAAAAAAAAAAGGTCTGCTCTCTCACAATACTTTTAATTTTATTCTCAATTTTTGATTTCATCTTGGTGTTCTCAAATTTAGGTTTCAACATTCTAATTTTAAATTCTTCATAAAAAAAAAAGGAAAATCGGAGTAATTGGAAGCTACCGGAGTGTTTGGCAGATCGAGGGCTTCAAAACCCCTTATTCGGGCACTGCATCGCCCTATGATCACCTCAACCCAATTCTACATTCATCTATCTCAAGTCAACCAGCTAGAGCTCCGACTATCAATTCCCCCAAGTACGTTCAATCCTCAAGTAAGCTTTTTTTTTTTACTTAATAAAGCATACTAGTAATATAATATTATAAGTTAATGAATTATGATAGCATTGCAACAATGAAAAATAATAAACAATAATAAGATTCTAACGTAATAAATATTACATATTATTATTAGTTGTTTAGGCATTCAAAACATGAGGTTAATTAATGTGTCTTTTTGAGTGATTGCTTTGTAATATTGATTATAGATTAAATTCTTAGATTTATATTGTATAAATTTTCCATTAAAATTCCTAAATTAATTTTTATCTTGACAAGATTTATTATGGCTTTGCCAATTGATTTTCATAAATTTGATTTATTAATATTATCATAGCACTTTGATTTTAACTTTCACTATAATCCATTAACTAATAAATTCATTTTTTTTAAATACTTTAATGACATAGATTGAATCTTTGCCATGATGTATTCAAATAATAAGTTATTATATGATAACCATGATGTCCACAATATGCCATTTGACGTTATAAATATTTCATCTTTTATATGTTTGTAATAACATTTTTTCTCTTGTATGTGTGAAATTTGATTTCTTGTGATAATTTAATTAATGATAACATGTGGATTGATATGCTATATTCTTAAAGAGTTTTGTCACTTAGAAAAAAAAATTGATTTTTATGAAATAACAAGAAATAGCAAGAACTTAAATTGATAAATCTTAAGATCCATATCATCAAAAAACTAATTTTGTCAAAATTATCAAAATTTAACAAATTTAAAGCGAAAAGAATTAAAAACTTTAAAATTGATCAACAAATTAAAGTTTTCATTAAAGAACTACGTATTGTCTTATCTTGATTAGCGGGTACATAGGCACCTAAATGAGCCACTCAAAATATGTAAAAAAATTATTTTTGTGAATTTATTTGATTTGATTTTATCGATTCTCTTAGTTTAGTTTAGAATATGTGAATATTGATAGAATTTAATAGGATTTGATTAATTTGACTATTTTGAGTTCTTAGATTATATATGATTGTTGATAGAAGTTGATTAGTTGATTAAATTAGTAAATTTGTACATATTTGTAAATATTAGCCATAGGATTAGTTAGTCAGATCTTTGTAAATAATTTAGAATTTGAAATTAAGGTTTAAAAGAAAGCAATTTAAAATTGGAAAGTTAAAGTGGTAACCGTTTAGGTTTTAATAGGTTAGCCCCCAGACTCAAGTTAATTTCTGGTTCTCGTTTTCAAAAAGATTTTTTTTTTTCATGGATTAGTAGCAAAACCGAAATCAACCTACCCATTGGTTTGGGTTTATCATTTTTCTCGACTTTAGTCAAGTGATGACTCCAAAATATTTTCAAAATTCAAAATTTCCTTTAATTTTTAGTCAAGGATTCGTATTAAAATATAAATTATATTTTAATTCCAATGTCCTATATATGAAAATATTTATTAAAATTATATGTATTTTTACTACAATCCAGCTGATCTATTCTTATTTTCCTCCTACAGTAGATGGTCATTGAGGAAAGAAAAAAAAAGTTAGGAAATGAGAATATATATCCTAGGTGTTGAAATGATTCTTTCTATAACACATTGATTCTTCTATGCATTAGCTATTCGGTGTCGGTTATCTACAAAAACAAACAAATTCATGTAGATAACTTCAAAAATTCAACTAAAATAATAATAATATAATAATAATAATAATAAATAATAATAATAATAACAGGTTTGAAAATTACTGTGACTTTAATTAAATTATCAATATATAGAATATGTAATCCATATGCAGTTTTGATTTTCTCTATAAGTATAGTTCTTGACATTCTATATATTATAAACTGAAAGAAAAATGATTCTAATTCAAAGATACAACAGAATCTCTGAAAGTTTAGATGATTGAATTAGTAGACAATAATGGAAAGCCTATCCCATGTGTAGTTGTAGGAAACACAACAAACAACATGCTACATATGACCCCGATCCCGAGTGGCAATGCCGTTAGCACTCCTGTGTTTGATCCGAGACGAACATGATGTGGCAGACTGAGTCGCAGTTTCCTTGGCTTGTGAAATGGATGATAGGAGTTGGAATGCAAGGACGATTTCGCTTGGTAAAAGTGTGGCTAAATGAATTGTGCTTTGAATGTTTGGCTAATTGCTTGTTGTACTAGGGTTTTCTTTTGTGTTTGAGGCAGATTTGTGTTTGCTAGGAATAGGGTGTTTTGTTCATCAATCATTTCTCATCTTGCACTTTGATTTCCATGATAAGATCTTTAGATCATATAAAATTTGTGCAATTTGATGTTTGTATTTTACTTTAGGGGATAGAAGGAATTTCATCTTGTTATTCCTAGATTTCTATTTAAGCTAAATGATTATATCGTATTATAGTTGCTGACAAATAAGTGATTGCAATGTTTTTTTTTTTTTTAATAATCTTCAAATTGTGGAAAATTTATGCAAATTGGTATTTTGTATTATTTTACGAGGGAATTTCTTCTAACTTGATTGAAATTTGTACTTAAGTTGTGTGATAATTGATGAAAATTAGTATTTCATTCATTTAATCAATATACAAAGAAAAGCTTTATCTACAACTTTTAGAAAATATTATTCTACGAAAGTAAAAAAATAAGCTATTCTAAGAAAGTCAAAAGTACTAGTTAATGACATTAAATTACTCCCATGAAATTAGCCAATAATAATGATCTTCCATAAAAAATAGAAAGCGTGTCAATCTAAACTTCCTATGGAATGTCTTAATAAAAACAACTTTAGTAAGGATATCTGCTAGCTGATCTTTTTTTGTGAGTGTTTGCTTCGGGTGATCTCCTAATCCATGATTTTGAATCATTGGTGTGTCTATAAGCTTATAATCAAACATTCTTGTTCCTGCTATCAAATTAAGGATATATTTCCTTTGTGATGAAAAAATACCTTGATTTGATCTAGATACTTCAAAACCCACAAAGTATTTTAATCCCCAAGATTCTTCATATCAAATTCATTAGCCAAGTGTTCCTATAAACTAGACATCTTCTCCTTATCTTTTCCTGTAATTATCATATCGTTAACATAAATTATCAAAGCTGTCACCATGCCTTTTCAATGTTTCAAATAAAGAGTATGATCAAAATTGCTTGTTTAAAGCCACGCTTTTCCATTGCTAGACTAAATCATCCAAACCATACTATAAGGGACTGTTTAAGTTCATAGAGTGCCTTTTGTAATTCGCATACAACTTTTGTTTGTGATGAATTGACAAAGCCAGGTGGTACATTCATATAGACTTCTTCTGCTATGTTCCCATGTAGAAATACAAATTTTACGTCAAACTGGTGCAATGGCCAATCAAGATTTATAGCAAGAGACAACAAAACTTTGACAGTGTTCAACTTTGCTACCAACAAGAAGGTTTTATGATAATCTATATGTAAGGACCCGCTATCACCCTAAATTTAAAATAAGTGATAACAGTTCCCCAACCACATATAATCTGCAGAATTATATGTAAGGTTGTCCGAGAAGAAATGTTTGATGAATTGTTTGTCTAATTTCACAACATAAGTCATTTTGAAAATTATTTACTTAATAGCTTACTTTCAAAACACAATACTATATATATACAAACATTATAAGAAAATAGCTCAGGTTATACAAGCTAGGTACATACATACATACATACATATATATTACAACCAAAAGGCTTCTTACAAGCCTTAGCAAAACTACAAAACATATAGTTCATCAAGAACTATATAAACAACTATCCAACCTATATATCTAGTCTATTACAAAAAGATCGAGCTCCAACCAGTCTAGGGCCATCTCTAGTCCTCAAACTCCTCTAGAAAATCCTCAAAATCAGGACCATAACCCAAGCTCACATAAGACTCATCAAGATCCTCACCTGAAATAGATAAAATATGAGCCAGAGGCCCAGTACACAAGTAACGAAAACAAAAGCGAGATGATTCACACAAGCCTGAACTAAATGCAAGATGCAACAACCATTCAATTATTATTTAGTCTTTAGTTAGTAATTCAACATGGAAGTATTCAAACTCCGGGCAACAAGGATAGTGGGGGATTCTGAGTAACAACCTTGACGCTCAGGGGTTGATATAAGTAGCTCGGATACTTATACCATTCTAGATAATTTTACAGAAACAACTAAATCTACCATGCCCAATCTGAGCAGGGTGCCGCTCCCCGAACCGGATACCAATTCCACCCCAGGCTCACCCAATCTGTGAGGGGGCGCCCTAGGCACTCATGCCACCCTGGGCAGGGATTGGATTTAACAGCGTAAAACACAAATCAACACTCACAATTAAGTTTTTTTAAATATATAGTTTTCATAAATGCCTATCCTAACACAGAGACAAGCTAGTTACTACGTACCTGTACTAGATCGAGAGTCAATGGGAATAACCGAAAGGGAATCAATCACTGTAAAAAGAAGTAATTACAAACTACACTTAGTTCAAGTATATATATTCATCAAAGCTCAAGTATAATCATCCAAGAAATTCAAATAAATCATTATAACATCATCACATAGCATTTAGATATATCTATTATCATACAATACTCAACAAATACTTAAATGACCATTTATCAAGCTTTGAACAACTTTTAGCAAACAACAATAAGTTTTAAACTTTGTTGGAAAGTGTATTAGCTGGAAAGAATTGAAATTTAAGCACTGATACGTTTGTAATTTGAAAATCTTAAAACATAAAAGTTTTATATCTTTTCCTTAGCTTTCCAACGCAACTTGAATCACCTCAATCGGAGATCGAATAAAAAAGTTACGGCTAAAATACAAAGAGCTGCGAAACAGGGGAAGTCTGCACGACCGTGTGCATGGCCGTGTATCGAGGCCGTGTTGGGTAAAAAAAATGACCCGAGATGAATTTTTAAGGATTTCAAGGCCTACACGGCCATGTGCACGCCCGTGTAGCAGGTTGTGTACACTGGAACAAAAAAATGACGAAATCTTTTGTTCCTTAAATGCATTTTACATTTCATAAAATTCTTTAAACTCATTCCAAAGTTTCCCAAAACTTGTTATATGATCATCCCATCATTCAAACAACACCAAACATCCCCAAAACTTCATCAACTCTAAATCACTATTCATCATCTTCTTCAATATTAAGTCATCCAACCACATGCATTCACCAATACTTCCAACACTTCAAAACTCATCCTAAGCACATAAAACTAACCACTCTAGTCCTATAACATCATATACCATCAAAACATCATGGAGCATGAATTTAAACAAATATGGCATCAAGACTACATATTCATGCATAGAAAAGAAAGTTGAAGAAAACACTTACCACAAGAACTTCAAGGCTTGGTTTAATGACTCTAGATCAAGCTTTTGATGGTGGATGTTGTAGAAAATCAAGTCTCAAACTTGGTTCACTTGGGAGCCTTTTTGGAGTGAAGAGAAGGTTTTAGGGCAAATGGAGGGCTTTTGGTTTGGTATGGAATTTTTGGCCGAATTTTTAGTGGTTAAATAGTTTAAGTTTATCCTATGTTGACTTTAAGGCATGAGGACATTAAAGGCTTAATGACTTTGTTTTGGGTTAATTAATATCTTTGTCTTAAGGCACATAATGGAGGTTTAATGGCTAAGTTTTTAGCCTATTTTTCTACTACCTAAGGATATTTATATATACAGTCCACTTATTCTAAGCATAAATAACACATTCTAAGGTATATTAATATTTTACAAACTCAATAAATAATTAATCTAACATATTTAAATAATTCTACACTTTCACACATCATAATACTCATCAAAATTAAACTCACTATCAAAATATATATATATATATATATATATCATGCTTAAATTCAGCAATACACTTATAAAATAAAAATTAGGAATTCATGGCTATTTCACTATACCATATGTTTGAGTATATCTCTTCACCACTAATCTTACCTTGTACCTCCCTATTGACCCATCTTCCTTGTCTTTAATAGAGAATACCAATTCGCATCCCATGGTTTTTTTTCCTTTAGGTAATGACATAAGCTTCCATGTATCATTTCTTTGTAATGATGTCATCTCTTCATTAATTGTCGTGACCTATTTGGGTTTATTCAAGGCTTCTTGCATAGTATTTGGAACTTATTTAGTTGCAAGAGTGTGCACAAAGGCTTTAAGCGGTGGTGATAATCCTCGGGTATAAACATGGTTGGCAATTGGATACCTTATCTTCTTATCTCTAACAACATTTGGCGAGCACCGACTTGGTGGCTTGCCACGGTTATGTTTGTCAGGTAATCTATAGCTAGTCAAATCATTGGAATCACTAGGAGAAGAATTTAGAAATCTTACCTTCGGAATATTCATTGGAGAGTGGTCATGTACTAAAATGAGAGAAATAGGCTAGTCTTGCTCTATCAGGAGTTCTTGTTCTAATTGAGACTCTGGTGTAGTTGGGGGCTATTCTTGTTCACTTCTTGCTTGAGAGACATTATTTTCTTCTTCATGTCTTACTATAAGATTCTTCTAACTACTTTGAATATCATCATGTCTTCATTCCAAGTTGGTGTCTTCAAAGGGTGAACAATTTTTCCAAATATCCTTATTCTGCTCTCCATGAAGAGAAGAATTAGGATCTAATTTTTGAAAAAAATGCTCTATTTAAAAAAAAAAAGTGACATCCATTGTAGTATATAAGCGTCTATTAGTTGGATATAAAATAACCTAATTTATTCAATAATTTAATTTTCATGTAAATATAATATTAGTTCTAAATATTAAGTTTGAAGTAAATTTGATATATGAAAATGAATGTGTAGAAATACGTTTGATATACTATGTTTATCAATGTAAATTATTGATGTATGTGTATATGTGTGTATGTGTGATGAGATTAATGCTATTGTTTTATGTATATTAATGTGTATATAGTATAATTAATGTTTGTGTCTCTTATAAATTAATATATATATATATATATGTGTGTGTGTGTGTGTGTTATGTTTAAATTTATCAAAACAACTTTTGAAATGTCTAAATAATTGTTAGAAGAATTTTACAATAAGTTAAGCCCATTTTCAAGCTTAAATTAAGTCCAAATGAGCCCTAAATTAAGCCTAACCCATATGTACCCCAAAAGTCAAAGTTAGGATAAATGCGAGCCCATAATTTAATCAAATAGACCCTCTTTTGGCAGCCAACAAAATCCATACGAATTTTAACTTTTCTTTTCTTTCTCTTGCTCTTCTTTTTGCAAACCATAAACTTTAAACCTTAGCAAAAA
This sequence comes from Combretum micranthum, assembly GCA_024138025.1. NCBI lineage: Eukaryota > Viridiplantae > Streptophyta > Magnoliopsida > Myrtales > Combretaceae > Combretum > Combretum micranthum. The sequence continues at coordinate 681,322 of JAMXBD010000565.1, forward strand.
CAAGCTCTTGGATTCAACAATTTTCTCCAAACCAAAACTTCTTCATGTAAGTTAATGCAAATTGTAAACTCTTTATTTGTTCTTTCTTGTGATATAGATATAGAATCCATGTTAGGATGAGTTTAATATCATATGAGTTTGAATGGTTTTATGTATTAATAAATGTTAGGTTGTGTTTTATTATTATATGAACTTGTTATGTATTATGAAAGTAGTGAGAAGTGTTGGTGAGGATTGAAGTTGATTTTGAGTAGTTAAGTTTAAGGTGAAGAGTAGAGAGGGTTTGATATAAATGAAGTAGTTTTATGTGTTAAAATGATGTTCAAAGTTGCTAGGAATGGTTAATGTGGATAGAAGATAGTATATGAAGCTAAATATGTGTTTGAAGAATGATTAAAAAAGCTTTATGTTGCAAATTTTTAAAGTGCAAAACAGGGGAAACAAAAACTTTTCGAACAGGTCTGTTTTTGCGTGTATGCCGGCATCTGGTATTTCAACGTTGCCAACGTAGAGGCGGTGTTGAATGTGATCAGAACCAATTTTTTTAACGCTGCTTAAAATGCCGCCAGCTTTTGTAAAGAAATTGGCCAGTGTTTACTTTTCAAATCTTACGTCGGCCACCGGGGCTTCAATGCCGCCGGCCTTTAACCGGCGTTGAATGCGAACAAAAACTGATTTTTTTGACGCTGAGCTTAATGCCGCCAGTGTATGATTCCAACATTGCCGGCGTTCAGCTCCAATTTGCCGATGTAAGTTGCCTGCGTATCCCTTGAGTTTTTATAATTTTAACCTTCTTCAATTGTCCTTCTTTGCTTCATATATGGTCTACTAATGAATCTACAAGTTATATAAACATGTTTTATGTATGAATTAAATGTTAAAGCTATATGTTAGGTTCATTAAATCTTTTGTATAGTTACCTTAGAATTATGTGTTGTATATATATTCTACGTTCGATTATTGATTTGTTTTGATATTCCTTATTTCAATTAAAGGATCTTCAGTTAATTCCCTTCCGAATGAATATAGTAATACACTATTGGGTACAGGTATGCAATAGCTTACTTGTTGTATGCTAGGAATAGGCATTAATAAAATTGACTTAATTAGATTCGACTTAATACTATGATGAAATGGATGTCTATTGCACTGTTAAATCTAGTCTGAGGAGTAGCAAACCTGTCATGATGCATTGACATGTTAGTTAGGCGCTTAACCTAAGTCATGATGCAATGACTTTACCATGATGCAATGGTACGCTATGATGCAATAGCGATTCGTTTATGGTTAAGCGGATAGCTGATGGGGATAATAGTATCTGAGTAACATTTGCTTAAACTTAGGAGGAAATGATATGGTTTAATTCAAAGTTTATGGGGACTTGTGAACTAGATTCATGTTGTGGAGTGAGTTTAAGTAGAGTCGAGCAATGGCTTTTGAGCCATAAGTGAAGCTATTTCTTTATGGAATAGATATAGGAGATATAAGTATTCAGACTGCTTATATCAACCCCCTGAGTAGCTACTATTACTCAGGACCCCTAAATTCCCAAAGCGTGATTCCGGGGTTTGAATACCCTACTGTTGTTTTGTTAAAAAAAAACTTAATAAGATAATGACTTGATCGTTGATGCATTTCATTTGAATTAAGTTCGCTTGACAATTCATTTTTGTATTGTTATTGCGTACTGGGCACTTTTGCTGCATTACAGGTATTGAAGATAAGTTGTATGATGATCTGGGATACGAGTCAGATTTTGAGAGGTTCATAGATGAGTGGGACGAGTAAGACTCGAACGCACTTGGTTTTTGGGAAAAGCTTTTGTTTAAAACATATTTCTCTGTATATGAGGCTTGTTAAATAAGCCTAAGTTGTAAAAGACTTTAAGGTCTCTTTAGTTTATCTTTTTGTACCAAGAACAACTTGTAATTGTGTAGTGTCTTATATTGACACTAATCTTCGTACATATAATGTAAATATGTATGGATTGCTTTTATTAGCAATCTTCTTTTGTTTAAAAATTGTTTATAAAGTATTGGTAGATTTAATCAAACAATTCTCATAAATTGTTAGTTTTAGAACAACCTTACATATAATGTGAAAATGTTATATGTGGTTAAGGACTCGGTACACTAAATCTTGGGATTTAGTGGGTCGGGTCTTTATAGGATCATAGCACCGATAACCTTTCTTATGTGTTGCATATCCTGGAAAAACACAACGAATAGCACATGGATCCAATTTTGTTCGTTAGTTCTTATGAAAATGAACATAAGCAACACATCCAAAAACTTTAAGCAGAAACAATTAATTTGAAGGTTATTGCACATGGTAAGCAAGAGCTTGTAATGGAGTCTCAAAATTAAAAACTCAAGATGGCATTCAATTCAATAAATAAACTGCAACGACAACTAGATTTGCATGGTATTGCTAAGGTGCATGTGCTGTTGTTAACAAAGCTTTTATTGTTTCAAGAATGTCGTAGAGTGTTAGAACAAGTGGTTTCATGAAGCAGGCCATGTGCTTGAAAATATTCTTTAAACTCATTGTCATATTCTCCACCATTGTTAGATCAAAGAATTTGAAGTTTAGCTGAAAGGTTGTGTTCTTATTATATTATTAAAAGAACGAAAGACTCCGAACACTTCACTTTTATTTTTTAATACATAAAGCCAAGTCATTCCTGTGCAATCATCCACAAATGTTATAAACCATCTAATTCATGAAGAGATTGAAAAAGGAGCTAGACCTTAAAAACATGAATGCATTAATGTAAATGGTGTCTTACATTTTTTTCAAACTTATTGGATAAGAGATACAATGACTCTTGGCTGAATTACAACTCTCACATTTAAAATAGATTCATGAAATTAGAGAACAACTTAGGAAACAAGTGTTTCAAGTACGAAAAAGATGAATGTCCAAGTTTACAATGCCACAACCAAATCTATCTCTCTTGATCACCAATTCGACCCATAGTATTTGCTCTTCCAGAATTAAAATCATCCATGTAATACAGTCCATTTCTTTTAATACTACAACCAATAATCTCCTTGTTAAGAATATGCTGAAACAGACAGAAACTTGAATACATTAGGACAAAACAGTTCAATTCCTTAGTCACTTGTCTTATAGATAATAACTTGTTTGAGAGAGATGGGAACAATAGAGTATTCGATAAAACAAAAGAAGGTGAAAATGCCACTATTCCAGCCCCTGCAACTGGATATATCACCCCATTAGCATTAGCAACACAAGTCCATTTTGGTAACGTAGTTTTAACTAATTCTTTTGGCTCAAAAGTCATGTGATCACTTGCTCTGGATCAATAACCTAATCATTGTTACCTAAATCGGTAGCAAGTTTACTTGCAACAACAAGAGAGGTGTTCTCTTGATACATGGTAGTTGGAGAACAATTCCCTTGTGGTATAAGGGATAGTTGAGATTCAGTATTCATGAATGCAACTTGGCCATTATTTTCTACTGCACTAGCTCCATTTTTCTTTTTTCCTTTGAGTTCATGCCACCATTTTGGATATCTGTGTAGTTTAAAACAAGTATCCTTGGTATGTTTTATATTCCCACAATTTGTGCAACATTTGACTTCCATTTCTCTATCTCTCCCTACCTATTTTATTTTTTCTTTTACTGAATCCTAGAATCTTACTCTAATACCATAATGAAAAATTTCATTCATATAATTAATATACAAAGAAAAGTTTTTATATACAACTTTCAGGAAAAAAAAGCTATTCTAAGAAAGTAAAAAATACAACCTATTATGAGATAGTAAAAAAATACTAGTCTAAAGACATTAAATTTGTAAAGACCTGACCTATTTAATCCTAAAATTAAACAAGTCAAGTCCTCAACCACATATAATATTTTTATATTATATGGAAGGTTGTCTTAAAAGTACTTGTTTATGTTGATTGTTTATTTAATACCACTATACCTTCATTAAAAAAAAAACTTTTAAGACAAAGATTGTTCACATAAGCAATCTATACATATTTGCATTAAAACAAAAGATTACAAAAGCTTGTGTCAATCTTATGATACAACAAAAAGGATTTCATCTTGTTTAACCCTAATAAGAAAACAAACTTTATAATCTCTTTATACAACACATGGCTTAACTAACAAGCCTTTTATACAAAATACATTTATGTTTCCAAAACATCTTTCTATAAAACTTCTTCTTAAATCACTTGCCACTCAGAATCCAACTCATCTTATTCATCTAAGAATTTCTCCCAGACTGTCCCATATCCCAAATCATCATAACAGCCATCATCATCACCTGAAAAGAAACAACAGTGAGCCAAAGGCTTAGTACACAGCAACAAAAGCAAAGGCGAAATGGCAAGCAAACTTAAATTAATGCAACAACTTAATATCTCATTTTTATCTTTCTTTAATATTTATTAAACAAATCAACATTGGAGTACTCAGACTTCGAGACAATCTAGGAAAATTTGGGGTCCTGAGTAACGCTCTCGACGATCAGAAGGTTGATATAGGTAGCTCGAATACCTATACTTAGTAGATAGCTTTACAAAGAAAAAACTAATCACGTTTAGGATTCATAGTTGTTACTCAACTTTACTTAACTTAATCCATAATATAAAATAATTCACATGGTCCCATAAATATTGAATTAAATTATATTATTTCCTCTTAAGATGAGCAAAAATTTCACTATTACTACATTCCCTATTGATTACCCGCTAAGCCATTTAAAAAGAAATCACCATTGTATCATGGTATACCATTGCATCATGGTATGAAGTCATTGCATCATGACAAGTGGCCTAAGCGCCTATTCTAACATGTCATTGCATCATGACATGTTTGCCACTTCCCAGACCGAATTTAAAGGCAAAAAACACAATCAATTCATACAAAACTCAAGCCGTCTTGAATTTAAGTCAATTCAAATATGCCTATCTTAACAAACATTCAAGCAAGTCACTGCGTACCTGTGCTATGAAGAGAATCAATAGGAGCACTCAAAAGAGGATAAGTAGAAGAACTCAAACGAGTATCTATTACTGTTACAAGAAAAATAAGCTCAATTAACATTTCTACTTAGTTTTATGCATAAAACATAACTAAATCTAAGTCTAGCACTCATAGAATTTCAAATAAATACAACACAAGGTCATAACATGTCATTTATACATTTATCAAGATCATACCAGCTCACAAAATCATCATTACACAAGTATCATTAATCCATCTCATTTTAGTCCAAAAAGATCCATTTCCTAAGCAATCACATACTTAACATGCAAAAACGAGTTTTTAAACTTTGTTTGGAAAATGTATGAGCTGGAAAGAAGTGAAATTTAAGCATTGATAATTTTGAAATTTGTAAAAACTCAAAACATAATAGCTGTATATCTCCTTTTAAGCTTGTCAACGCAATTTGAATCACCTCAATCGGAGGTCGGATGAAAAATTTATGGATAATTTACTAACAAGCTACGAAATAGGGGAAAGTACACTACCTAGTACAACAACGTGCTCGGGGCCGTATAGGGCACTAAAAAGTGACCCGAGAGCAATTTTTTAAGGTTTTATGACCTACACAACCACCTACACGCCTGTGTACAAGGTGGGGCAGAGGTTAAAAAAGTGATTTGAGAGCTTATTTTGATCAGCACAAGCTTGTACACGCCTATGTACAAGGTAGTGCTGATCTGGGAAAATCTTTTTGATAGCAAACACGCATTTTCCATGATTCTTTTACACAATATATCAACTTTTACACATTCAAAACACATAATAAGCTTCCTACTACTTAGTGTATGAACTTAACATTATCCATTCACTTCCAACTCATCAAACAACATAAATATCACTTCAAATTCCACTTCTAATAGTTTTCAAAGCATTCCTCTACCCTTCACATAGCTTCTACCTACTCAAAATACACTTGAAGCTGTCTAATACTCCTTACTACTTCTAAAACACATATAACAAGTTCTAATAACGTCAAGACACAACTCAACATTCACTAACATATAAAACCGCTCAAACTCATATGTGACATTAAAACTCATACTAATATGAACTCTATATACATACCAAAAGAAAGAACAAACAAAGAACTTATAAACTTGCATTAACTTACATGAAAAAGCTTTGGCTTGGAGAAAATATTTGAACCTAAGAGCTTGTTCTTGCTAAGAGTTTGGAGTGTATTGCTTGAAGAAAGAAGAAGAACAAAAGAAAGAAAAGAAATGTGATTTTCGGATGGATTTTTGCTGCTATTTGAAATGTGTATTTTTTATCAAAACATGGCTTGCACTTATAAAAGATATTGAATTTTAGGGCTGCCATGGGTTGGGTTTTTTTGGGCATAAATTGGGCTTATTTTGGGCTCAAAATTGGTTTAAGTATAGGTTTGGAATTTGACAAAATTTCTGCTACATGTTAACAACTCTAAACTTTAATTAACAAAATCCAACACTACACATACACATTTAACCACTAATTTATATTAACCAACACAATATTAATTTAATATATGTACTAACACCAATTATACTCTACACATATATTTATACTAACAAGAACATAATATAACATATCAAATTCTATTTCTACATATTCATCTCATGAACCAAACGCTTTCAAACTTGATATTTAAAAGCAAGAATATATCCACATGAAAATTAAATTATTAATCAAATTAGGTCATTTCAAATTACTCCCACAAAATTAGCTAATAATAATGATATTCCATAAAAGTAGAAAACGTGTCAATCTAAACTTCATGATATGATCTATTGACAGCCCATGCTAACAATAATATCATATAATATAGTTATAGAGAAGAGATTGCGAAAATGGAAGTATGTGTTATTTTTGTAAGCTAGGCACATGCAATGTCAATGAGTGAATGAAAAGTGATAAAATAGATAGCTTGTGATAGACAGCATGTCACTAGAGTAGAATTATAAAATTCAAGTAGGGAATTTGGAAGGTATCATTTAAGAAATGTATCTCTTAAGATCTACAAGAGAGATTTCATTATTATGTAAGTAATATGACTAGGTTGGGAAACTTTATCAATGTATATATGGAATTTGGTATTACTAAACATATACATAATTAATTTTTTTTTATTATCATAGTTACTCACTCATATTATATTTATATACTTATACTCTTCCATCAATAAGTATTTGTTATGATATATATTATTGAATGCTATTCATTGATCAAGGAAAGCAATCCCAACTTATACAATTATATAAGTTTGTTCAAATTAGATTTTGCTTTTTTATGTATTTGAGTAATATCATTAGATTAATAGTCTAGTTTTGAACTTTGCGAGTTATTAAGCTAACCATTTAAATTTCCTCTCTATTTATCATTTGGTCATAAACTTATAAAAAATCAAAATACATGTATGAAGAATAAAAAAGAAAAAAGAACCACAGTTATGTAAATATTTATTTATCAAATTCAATATATTGTCCTTATACATTTTTCCTGAAAAACATGTAAATTTTTAATTTCCAACCGTCATGACCATCCTACATTTTAACCACAATTATAATAAATGAAGATCCAAACATTAAGTTTAAAATCTGAATAGTTCAAATACAAATAAAACGTTTTTCAAACATAAGATCTTAAATAGATACCACGAAAGACCAAAATCAATGATGTTCTTTCAATGTATGTTTCCTTTTCTTGCCGCTCATATGCTAAAAAGTGAAAATTATTACCAAAATCTTGGAGTCTAATTAATATGAAGTCCAAATCCTTATTTATCTACCACAATCACGGGAAAAAAAAATGAACTAATAAAGAAAGGATTATGAAGCTTCAATGACACCATTATTTCATGATTGTCAAACATGAAATAATCTCCTTAGAAACTATTTTCTAGATTGAGATAGCGAATGCAGCTAATATTTTATATTGGATCTGATAGAACATTTGTGTATATTTTAAATCCTTTTATATATTTTTTAGAGTTATATCCCTATGATATAGGTTAGGCTCCACCCTAGGAATCACTTTAAAGTATGTAAGTCATTAATATCTTATGTATTTTGCACAATTTTAATTGTGTTTAGTCACTATATGTACTAAGTTATTCATGCTTATCCTTCATTTAAACTAGTGAAATTGTCTTCATCTAGATAATTTTGATCTTAAATTCTCACCATTCCATATATAATTTTTCTTAATTAATACTCTATGTTTGAATTAAACAAATTAAGCTACATCTATATCTATTGATCAGATATCAAGCTTGTTATGTATATCTCTTCTTCCTATATAGTTTATGATGTACTATGAATGATTCGTGACAAGAAGCTCTTTACAACCATTGCTTGCCCATGTAATGTTTTCAAGTAAATTACATTATAATATATTTATGTTTTAGGTAAGTTGATATAACGTATATATTTTTTGAATGGTTAAAAAGTGGACTCATTGTTTCATAAAGTGAGTCCAATGAGTAATTAACATTTTAGAAATTTAATTTAAGAAATTAACATTCGCATAAATTTTCAATTAATTGTTCTCAATTTTTTCTTATCTATGTCTTGTTTGACTCCTTTTAATGAACATTGGTTCATCGTTTTAACCAAATGTCAATCCCTTTGTTTTTTTTTTTTTTTTCCTATTAGCTGATGAAAGGCCAAGATACGCTTTGCGAGAGGTTTTCACGTCCTTTGAACTTTGCATTATCGAGCTAATATTGCTAGATCCAAAATCCTAATATTATGTGAAGTGGCCTATACTCCGTGTTGTCAGAAAGTAAAATGTAAGTACAATTAGAAGGTTGCCATTTTGTGATTCAATTTTGTAAATCAATGCGATAACATTAACACGAACCTAACAAAAATAGCAAAACAAAACACGAACAAAAAGCAAATCTAATATGATACCTTAAGAAAGACAATCATGAAATAATAGTTTTTTCCATAGTGTTAATGGGTGGCTTTTGCAGTAGTTGTACTTGTTAAATAATAAAGAACATTTTATCATATAAAAATATATATAAATGTTTTAGTGTAAAGTTTTTATTCATAATTTAGTTAGCGTGGAGCATTTTCCAAAAGATTATGTTTACTTTTTATTAAAAAAAAAATTGTTATAATACCCTGTATGAATTTGTCAATCATCACCACTTTTGTTTGGATGGTCTGTTTTTCATTTATATATATATCTGTATTGAAACAATATATGTAAATATATTTGATTTGTATTTATATTTTATCTATATTTGATCTATCTAATCTTTTTCATGAGAACTGTAACTTTTTTTATCTATATTTATTTTTTAATAAATAATTTATTAAAAAAAATTTGAAAAAAATATCTGTATTTATCCAAAAAAAAAGGCTAAACAAATAGAACCTTTAAATGTCTAGTAGCACATGAAAAATCTTAAATGGTGAGGGAATAGTAACCGTAAATTCACCAAATAAATGAACTTTACATTTTTATATGTATTTACTTTTTATAAAGTTAATAATAATAAACTTTTGTTTAAGTACAATTAATGGTTTACAATATTAATAGAAATTAAACTGAAAGGATAAGGTAAATGGGAATAAATGGGTCAATAAATAAAATCCGATAGAGTGCACTCTCCCTTTGATGCATTTCACTGGGAAAAGAAATGGACTTAAAATGGTGTACGATTTCAATAAACTAAATTATGTAACAAAATATGGTTTTTAATTAAAAAAAAAATATTTTTAACTATTTGGCTCCACGCTTTTATCATATGGTTTAATTTATATGGTAACTTTTTGGCCGATTTATAAGGTAACTTTATTGATCTCTCCCATCTGAAAATAAAATAATAAAAAGTAAAAGAACGAAACATATTATTTCACTATAATTATTGAAATGGCCTAAACTTAAAACATATCTAATTTAAATATATAAATCTAGTGCATGACTTATGTATATATGTGTTAGTAAAATTTGTATATTTGTTTAATTGTTTTAAATGTTTTGGCATATAAGAAATAAATTTTACATGTTAAGTATGTTAATAAGAATTGATGTGTGTGTTGAATTAGTGTGAAGTATATGTGTTTGTATTAATGTATTTAAATATTAGTATAAGTGTTATTGATATTTATATGGTGCTTGTATTGATGTATGTGTAATGACATGTATAAAAATTTGGTTTAAAATAAGTTAAATATGCTCTATATATATTCTTAAACATAGCAGAATTTTTGGAAGTGAAATCAAGCTCAACTCATTTTATTTTAGGCCAAAAATGAGCCCAAACCCATGCAACATTAAAGCCCTTACTTTGGCAGCCTCAAAAGTCAATAATTTGGATAATTATCAAGTCCACTTTATGAAAAATTCGTATGAAAATTAGAATATCCAAGACAACCCACTATAGGAGAGAAAAACACCATTTTTATCTTCTCAAACTCAACCAATTTAAGTCCAAACCTCACCTATATTTCCCTCAAGTAAAACTATCATTTTCTTGTAGCAAGACCATAAAACTAAGTCCAAGCTTCTTAAGGTATGTGTTTGTTACGTTAAGAGCATATTTGATAGTTTAAAGTTCTACTAGAATGAGTTTTCATGTTAAAATGTGTATTAATGATATACATGTGTTAGTTGTGTGTTGAGCGAATATCTTCATGGTTTATAAGTTGTTATTTGTGCTAACTACGTAACAAGTAGTGTTGGAGTGCAGAAGTTAGAAATAAGTAGGGTTAAGATGGTTTAGAGAAGAATAGATTGGCTTATGAGGGTTGGATGATGATTTGTATTTGAAATGGTGGATATGAGTGTTTGATGATGTTGAAGTGAAGATTTTGTGTTAAAAGAAGTTAGAATACATATAGGTTAAGGTTTGGTGTTGGAAATGAGTTTGAAGGAAGTTTGAAAGTGAAAAATGTAGTAAAAATTGTGTTTTTGAACAGGGGAGTTCAGCAACTTTTTCAAAAATCTATGCTGCAGTGTATGCCGCCTCAACGGTGTCGGCATAAGGGTCAACACAATCGGCATACACAACAACACTGCCGGTGTTGGGGGTATCCACGAGCGTGAACTGACTCGTGGAACTCTAAAAAATTTTGATAAATTTGATGAAATGACCCAAAGTTAATTTATGATTAATACATGTAAATTGATTGTTGCATGTGTGTATATGTAGGTGTAGAGTGAATTGTGGAGTTTGATATAGTTATATGTGTTAGGAAGTAATAACTAAATATGAGTCTGTGGTAAATGTATTTAGAATGATAGTTTATTCATGCTATTCTATTATTATATTAATGCAAGTGGTTGCTGTAGTAATTAATGTTTGATGAATTAAGTGTGTTTTGAGCTAAATTTATAAGCCCTTAACTTAGCAGATTTTTGGCCCTCTTAAGCCCAATTAAAGCTCAAAGCCTTACCAAAATCTAACCCCAAAAGTCAACATTATTATGGATAACATCAAAGCCTAATTGCATACTTTGACAATCCAAAATAGAACAAAGGAGAGGAAAATTCGTAACTCTAGAAGGTCAACAATTTCCAACACCTAAATTAAGTTTTCTTGGACTCAACACACCAAAAATCCTTCCCCAAGCCTTATATATACATCGAGATAAGTTTATTTGATGTTTGAGATGCTTTATTTTCCTCTTAATCCATGAAATATGCATGTGTAGTATAATACAAGTAGTTGATATGTTAAATTCTTGTTGAGATATTATAGAGTTGTTAGGAAAGTTTTAAAATGCTTGACATGTTATAGCTAGGTTGTAGTAGGCTCTCATGTGGTTTGGAATGAGTTGGAAGAGTTAAAATGTAAAAAAATTTTGTGTTTGGAAAACAGAGGAAATCTGTAATGCGAATTACAGTGTACACCGCCTCGTACGCCGCCAGCGTACTTGCCGACATTAGAATTTTTATTTCTGATCTTTTGAAAATTATCTTAAACGCTGCTAGCATTGAAGTCGGAATTTACCGACGTTAGAATCCTGATTTCTGATCTTTCGAAATTTTTCTTAAACGTCGCCGGCATTGGGGTTGAAATTGCTGGCGTAAAGACTCCAAGGTTCTGTAAAGAATGCATACTTCTTAATGCCATCTTATACACCGCCGGCGTATGATCCTACACCGCTAACGTTAAGGTTTGCATTACCGGCGTTAATGACCAGCGTGGACTTTATAAATTTCAAATTTTTCTAACTTCTTCCAACATCTTTTAATACATAATATAAGACTTTTTTTATCAAAGATTTGCTCTATATGATATATATATATATATATATGTGTGTGTGTGTGTGTGTGTGTGTTATGTGATGACTTTGAATTGTTTTTATATAAGATTCAATAGTTTTCCTAAGTTCTAATCTAGTGAACATAAGTTTGACTTATGATAGGCATATACCAACATGACCTTAATCAAAGAATAATAAGAGATTTTGAAATTGGTTGTGCTTTACGTCGTTGAATCCAGAATCGATGAGCGACAACCTTATCATGATGCAATGGCACGGTGGTTTAGGTACGTAGCCCAATCCTTTGTCATGATGCAATGACTTAAATCCATGATGCAATGGTTCACTATGATGCAATGGTGGTTTCTTTTATTGGCTAAGTGGGTAGCTAATAGGATTAATTGTATCGGTATACTCTCTATTTAGGCTCGGGAGGAAATAATATGTTTTAGTTCACGGGTATGGGACCGTTGAACTAATTGATGTTATAGATCGGGATAAGTGGAGTGTATAAAGAAGTGTGAACCCTAGATGATGCTATTAATATTCTTTATCGGTTAGATATAGGAGATATAGATATCCAGTCTATCTATATCAACCCTTTGAGCAGCTACTGTTACTCAGGACCCTTAGAATTTCTAAGCTTGAATCGGAGTTTGAATACTCCAGTGTTGTTCTATTCACTTAACTAGAGATAATGAAGTTGTGGTGATTTATTGCATTGCATTTAGTTAAGTGAGCATGGCATATGTATTTGTTTGCACTATTGTGTACAGGGCATTTGGCTCATGCTGCTATCTTGTAGGTGACTTTAATGACGAGCCCTATGACGATATGTTATGGGACTGATTGGGAGGACTCTATGGATGACTAGGAGATAGAGACATAGTATATGCTTAGGATTTCTTTTGATGTAATTTTAGTGAAATGTTTAGGCTTATTTGTTAAGCCTTAGAATGTATTTTGATTTGAATGGTATTTGTAACATATATATATGATGTATGATTTGTAATTAGGTAACGACCCACTACTTATGTAGTGGTCATGTTTCTTAATTTAAATCATGTGATTGTTATATTTGTTTTAAATAGGTAGCCATTACAAACACCTCTTTTTAAGACGACCTTACGTATAATGCTTGAATATTGTTCTTGATATTTAGGTATTATGCGTGGTCAAGAGGTTTGGCATACGTAATATTTGGCTTAAGTGGGCTGGGTCTTTAGATTTGAATTGCAATCTACACTAGCTCAATGCCGCCGGCATAGACCACAACATTGCCGGCGTTTGTGTTAATGCTACCAGAGTTGGTAAGCGTAGAATTTTTTGTGCAAACTACACTACCTAAATGCCGCCAACGTTGAAGGCCGGCATATCCCCTACAGTTTTCCATTTTTAAAACTTCTTCAAACCATTTCTTTGGCTTGTTAATTTGTCTTGTGATGATTTTATGTGTTTGTATGAGTTTGTTAGATGTATAAATGATATGTTATGACCTTACTTTGGATTTATTCGATTCCCATGAATGTTAAGCCTAGAATAAGTTATGTTCTATGTAAAATCTAAAGTGTTTATATTGATTTGAATTGAATTTCCTTGTAATAGTGATAGATAGACATTAGAGTGCTTCTATTAGTTCTCTTCCTAACACAGGTGCGCAATAACATGCTTGATTCTTTGTTTGGGAAAGGCATACTTCAAGTTACTTTAAATTAAGAAAACTTAAGAATTGTTGTATGATTGTTTATTATGCTGTTGAATTTGGTTCGAGGAGTGGCATCTTGCTCAGATTGAGGGCACGGTAGTTTAGACGTTAGACCACCCCTGTCATGATGCAAGGACTTTCATAAGTAGTTCAACGGGTAGTCGATAGGGTATTTGGTATCAGTATAACATTTGCTTATTCTTAAAGAGAAATAATATGATTTAATTCAACTGTTTATGGAAACATTTGAATTAGGTGATATTATGGATTAAGTTAAGTAAAGTTGTGAAACGGCTAAAAACCCTAGAGGAAGCTACTTATTCATTATTGGATAGATTTATCTAGGAGATATAAGTACCCGAACTACTTATATCAACCCTTTGAGCGTTGAGATTGTTACTTAGGTTCCCCTAGATACCCCTGTTGTTCGAAGTTTGAATACTCCAGTGTTGTTCGGTTAATTAAAGATTATCTAATAACTTAATAGATGTGGCATTTGCATGTAGCCTAAGCTTGAATGCCATTAAGCTTGTGTTTTTGTTACTTACGTATTGAGCTTTTGACTCATATTTTATCAATTTCAGGTGGTAATGACAGTAATGAATTTTATGCGAGTATAGGCCATGGTATGGACTTTGAGGACTTTCTAGATGACTTGGAGGATTAGATGTTGACCATGGGCATTGATGGATTCCCCTTTTTGTAATAGCCTAGCTTAATGCAACTTTGGATATATGTAATAGATGTTATCGCCTAGTCTATCTTTTATGTATTTGTTATAAGGCTTGTTAATAGCCTTTGTTTGTAATATCTCTACTTAACTATGTATGTTTTAAGTTCATATCTTTTATTAAATGTGATGATGATGATGTTATGTTTTCTTAAAATTTTTAAAAGTTAATAGTTTTCAAGTTTGTTCTTTTGAAGATTTAGACAAACAATTATTTAAACACTTCTTTAAGGACAATCTTACATATAATACTGCAGGTTTTATGTGGTTGAAGATCTAGATTCATCTATTTTAAATATAGGGGTGAATCCGAATCTTTACAATTATCCTGTGGAAGATGCAACATTTCAAAAATATTCTCTAAGAATAGCCTGTAGCTAATCTTAACGCTTCGAATTATATATAACAAACAATTTTTAATAAATTATTGTATACATTAGCATTTTGGTGTTGCTATTTAATGAATCAACAAACCTTTCCCTTAACAATTCAACTTAAAAAAAAAAATTCACAGCGGTCTAAAATAACCGTAACGTTGATTAATTTATCGATGTATAAAATTAAAGGACCATTCATATAGTTGCATCTAATTTTACATATATCTGCTCAATTCTATATTCCATCCCTAACATATTTGACGACGTGGTTCAGTTTTTTTCTTTGATTAGCAGTCTATTCTAGGAATAATGAAAAGAAATCAAATTGCTAGGAAATAATATGAAAAAGAAAAATGGAGGCAATGGCATAAAAAAAAATGATGATTGACAAGCCTGGGTTTTGATTTTCTGTTAAATTTCTTTTAATTCGATTTATATAAAACCTTAACTCATTTAATATAAATCCTCGATTAAGAATTAAAGGAAATTTCTAGTTTTTTAAAATATTTTGGAGTTGCCACTCGAGTAAAATCGGGGAACAATAAAATTAGGACCAATAGATAGGCTGATCCTAATTTAGCTAGTAATCTGTGAGAGAAATTATATTTTTAAAACAATTATAAAAAATTTATGAGTCTAGAGGCTATCTTATTAAAACCTAAATGGTTAACACTTTTAACCTTTTAGTTATGAATTGTTCCCTGAATGTCCTAAATTATGTTATCGTATGATATTTACAAAATGAATTTATTAATTTTATCAAGATTTATAGGTTAGTCGATTTTATCGAATTTCACAAAAAAAAAAGAAGAAAACTAATTATTATATACGAACTTTAACTAAACTATATAAGAATATCTATTTACAAAATTATGTTATTTTCACAAGAATAATTTTTTTTACATTTTAAAGTTGTCCATTAGGTGCCTACTTACCTGTTATTTAGGATCAGACAATATGTAGTTCTTTTAGAAAATTTTAATTTGTTGATTAATGTTATATATTATAAATATTTTCACTTTAAATCCATCAAATTTTATTAACTTCGTAAAAATCAATTTCTTTATTGTGAACCCTAAATCTACTAAATTAAGTTTTTGCAATTTATAAAAACTCATATTTTCTATGTGACAAAAGATAAATTCATATATCATAACAAACAAATTACTATAACCTATATAACGAGATGATAATCATCAACATCAAATATTCTAATTCTAAAAAGACAAATTCATGCCATTATATTCATTAACATAGTTAAAACTATATTAGAACAAAATAGTGATATAGGCTTTTTAGAATTCAATAGGCCTTAGCTAAATAAATTATGCCCTTTTTTATATACATGTATGAATACATATTGACAATGAAAAAATAATAATATTGAAGAAAGGATGAAAATTATCTAAAGTCTACTGGAGTTCTGCAAACTTGAAATATTTATAATTAGTCGAAACAAATAAATAAATTCTCATATAAATACAAAAAGAAATCAAGTTAATAAAAATCATTGAAGAATATGAAAAAATACAAAATACAAAATATTCATAAGTCCCCAAATCATATTCTATAATATGACAAATGCAAACGTGTAAAATTTTTTCTTTTTACATTTTTTATGGTTATTCTATAGGTGCTTACGTATTCGCTGTGCCGAAATTAAACATCATAATTTGTTGGATTTCTTTTATAAAATTTTTGTTTGTTAAATTAATTTTATTTAATAAAACTTGCCAGGTTTACGTTTTCTATCAAATTAATTTTTATTGATGAAAAATTTTAGGATACTTAAATTAGAAGGTCCTATTTTGAAAATCCCTAATGCAACCCAACATTTTGAAAAATACCGATCGGTGATTTTTTTTTTTATTTATGAAAACCAACACTACGTTGCAAAAAGATTTTTTTTATGCAACGTGACTCAAGATATTTCTAATATGCGAAGAAGACAAATTTTTAATGAACACACAACAACCCTCTTTTTATGACTTTTCCCTTTTTAAGAAAACACAAGCTTTCTAATGACACTAAAACTACATCACTCAAGCACAAGTAAATATTTACTATGATTACTAACACCATGACATATATCCTGCACCAAAACATCCATTCGCAAATGAAATTTTCGTGACTAAAATAATAATTAAACCAAAAACATACAAAGATTGTCACTAAATTAACTAAACGACCTGCGCAGTACGAAAGCAAGTTAGTAAAGCAAACAAAAGTACCTTCTTATAAACAACAACAATAAATAGAAATAATGACGCAGCGGAACAAAAGGGAAACAATCGCAAGACGTTGATTCGCGCACGAATACCCGGCTTGTGATCTTTAAATATCTATTGATTCTGAGAATACCTAGATATTTGGCATAAAAAGTTGAAATCTACACAAGATTACGAATTTTGGGATAATGAGAGAACACTCTCAAAGAAAATTTATTGAAAATAACATATCCTATCTCATATGCCATAAGGCTTACATATATATAGGCAAGCTTGAAAGTTGCCATAATCGAAAAAGGACTAAAACCTATTAAATAATATTAAATAGCATTTAAAAGGAAAAACTAAAACTGACATCGTATTAAAAGATATTAAATCCTATGAAACTGACATTCTATTAAAAGACATTAAATCCTATTAAAAATCATACTAAATGATACTAAAAATTATTCTTTAAAAACATTAAATGATATTCTAAAGGCATTGACCACATTATTAATTACGAATTTGAAAAACCCAAAAGACATGTAAAGTATGCCGCTCCAACACAGATAATGTAGAACTAAAGGGCGGCGGCATATGTTGCCGACATGGGATTTTTCATCTCTTTATCCTATGCTGCATCATCCTCTCCAGGATGGACAAAATTCGACCTCGAATTTTAACCATGTTATGCAATAAGTCCTTAACCTGTCTTTTCAACTCTTCATGTTTTGTAGGGTTCATTTGATTACGAGGACGATTTGGAAGGGTTACTGTCGAGCCTGGTTTTTTTGATTGCCTTTAATCCGATTCGTACTAAACCCTAACCAATTCAATACGAGTCCTCGACTAAGAATTAAAGCAATTTTTGAATTTTTTTTAATATTTTGGAGTCGCCACTCGACTAAAGTCGAGAAAAAAAAACCAAAACCAATGGGTAGGTTAATTTTGGCTTTAATACTGATATGCGAAAAAATCGTTTTTTGAAACGAGAACCATAAATTAACTTGGGTTCGGAGCTAACTTATTAAAACCTAAACGGTTACCACTTTAAATTTTCATATTTAATTGCTTTCTTTTAAACCCTAATTTCAAAATCTAAACTATTTTATCAGGATTTAATTAACTAAACATATGTCTAATAAGCACAAAAATACTAATCAAATTCCATCAATAACCATATATAATCTAAAAACTCGAAATATTCAAATTAATCAAATTTTATCAAATTTTACCAATATTCATATTCTAAACTAAACTAACAAATCAAATAAATTCACAAAAATAATTTTTTACATATTTTAAGTCGCCCATTTAGGTGCCTACGTACCCGCTAATCGGGATCAGACCACACGTAGTTCTTTTTAGAAAAATTTAGTTTGTTGGTTAATTTTAAATTTTTTCGAAATCTTTTCGCTTTAAGTTCATTAAGTTTGTTAATTTTATGAAAAATATATACATATCTTTTAACATGAACCCTAAATCTATCAAGTTAGGTTTTAGCAATTTTATGGAAAATCGATTTTTCTAGGTGACAAAAATTTTGAACAATAAATCATAACCACATATCATGCATATCAATTGATCATACATATCATCAAGAATAAAAATATTATAAGGATATCAATATTTAACAAGCTAATTTCAACAAAGCAATATCATGGCATAATCAAAATTAATATATCATTGAAATTACATTATTAAGGGTAAGATTTCAATGTGGTTTCATATATGATAAAATCATAAAATTCAATATTATTACAATCAAGGTCATCACTACATCATGGCATAAAAGGAATATTAATGACTATTATCATACATGATCACACAATTCAAATGTTATAAACCTAAAAACTCTAAAAAATTTCATATATTCCTTATGATTAGGGCATGATTATAGTTATATTATCAATAGCAAGATTTTATGTAATTCTATGAACACATACCTAACATGATATATATAAAAAATAATAATAATAATAATTCAATTTTATCACACACAAAAAAAAATCTTTACTATATTAATGCAAAAGATTTAAAACAATCAAAACTATATTATGACAAATTAAACCCTAAATTTCAAATTAATTTTTTAGAACAAATTTATGAGACAAACATTCATTGACATTGTCAAATTTCATATATCCTCTTAATCATAAAAATATCTCAACTTGTAATATCATGAGTAACTATTAACAAGATTCAACACAATACGATGCACCATTACAATTCCAAAAACTTTAATTGAATAAAGAATAACATATATCCAAATCATGCCTTGTTCAAAATTGTTATATCAATACCAAGATCATAGGTAATATTTAGACAATATTATAAAACAATTTCATAAATGTATGCATTATAATAAAATCACAAAATACATGTCTAATATGATCATTGAAATACCATCTCATACACTATTGGACAATTCATTATAAGCCTAAAACTTTAGTCTAATCAAAATTTTCATGTTAATAACAAAACTTTTCCTTAAAAAACGTATTCATCATGGCGAAAAGCAAATATTCATTGACAATATATTATATATATATATATTATAATGACTATATTATCAATAGTAATTTTACATATTTTTTATTTTTTTTTTAAAAAAACACAATATATTCATAATAGATTTTGAATATTATAATTATATACTAATTTTTCATTTTCTTATTTCTATTTTCCTATCTATTATTATTATTGAATTGAAACTTACCTGCAGATCAGGGACGCGCGTGGAAGGATGATGGTAATGAGTTCAAATTGTGGATGAAGGATGCGCGTGGAAAACGAATTGGCAATGACGACTTGCGAATCGATGGGTTTTCTTCAATGTGAACTCGAAATCGACTACGGATGCGCCAGATTCACCAATGGAGAAAAGAATGGCTCTGGGTCGTCGTGGATGTTGGAGGAGGTCGTCGGATCGCGGTTACTCCGATGACGACCGTTCGATGGTTCTTGACAACAATCAAGTTAGGGAAATGAAAGCTCTCGACTTCCTGAATATAAAATGCTTGTTTGATTTTTCTTTTCTTTGATTTTTGTCTCCTTTATTTTCGTTTTTTCTTCTTCTATTTATAGATCTAAATTTGGGGCTTTTTATTTTTATCCGAAAAAAACGAATTACAACTATTAATTAGTTGTCATTAATTTAAAAAAAAGGTCAATTATTACAAATAGCTGTCATTACCATTATGATTTTAAACGTTAAACAACTGTCATTAGCAAAAATCTCAAATTTTGCATTTTTCGCGAAACTAAAAACAAGTTTTTTTTTTTTAATTTTCAAATTCAAATTTTAAATCCTTCTACTTGATGAAAACAACTAAATTCTATACCAACATAAACTACTCCGCGCCTATTTTTAAGAAACGTGCTTGGTTTGTAAAAAACGGGTCGAAAACCGAGCCAAAAAAGCTCTCAAACATGGCCCATCGGGCGGCCAAAGCTAGAAGACGATGAACAGTGTTTTTTTTTTCGAATTTTGAAATTACATTATACTATATTAATTATCCATATTACATCTATTATATTTATTTCTATTAAATTGATTTATTATTATTATTTTTTTTAATTTTCATTCCTAGCTTTAACATTTATAATTTGCAAAATTCAATTATTTTAATTATGTATATACTAAACTAAGTATTTATTTTAACAAAAAGAATGTCAAAATGAGGTGTCTACAGCTGCCCCTCTTTGTGAAGAGGTTTGTCAAAACCTCATCACAAAGATAAAGTAGACCTCATTTTGACTTTACCTCATCTGGAATTCCCTCTTCTGAGCGGGGGAGAGCTTTTCATGTTCTGATATGCTCATTGAATCACTTCTTGGGCAAGGATGCTTCATGTACTGAGTCCTTACTTGAAAAGAGGTCGTTTTCTGAGCGGAGATAGAATTGTTTCTTGAGCATATAAAGTTGTTTCTCGAATAGAAATGATTCATGCTCTTGAAGAGAAGGATGGTGCTCTTCTGAGCTAGCGATCCTTAAGCTTGAAAGTAAAGAAAGAAGGCGCTCCACCGAGCTTGCAATCCTTAAGCTTGAAAAGACTCTTGAAACGTTTCACATGTTCTGCGGATATGCTTCATGTTCTGAACTGCCTTTTGAATTGGATTGCTTCTTGTGCTAACATTTGTCTCATATTTGATACAAGCACGCTCTTTGAGCTAGCACCTGATTTGGATAAGCGCTCCTTAAGCTGGAACTTGATTTGGATGTCATACAAGCGCGCTTCTTGAGTTAGCACTTGATTTGGATGGCGCTCCTTAAGCTGGCTTATGATTTGATTCAAACGCGCTCCTTGAGCTGGCGTTTGTCTTGGATAGGCGCTCCTTGAGCTGGCATTTGATTTGGATGGCGCTTCTTGAGCTAGCCTATGTCTTAGATTTGATTCAAGCACGCTCCTTGAGCTGGCACTTGATGTGGATAGGCGCTCCTTGAGCTGGCCTCTGATTTGGTTCAAACGCGCTCCTTGAGCTGGCATTTGATTTGGTTATATTCCTTGAACTGGGTCTCATGTTCTGATCCCCAAATCTCATGTCCTGAGATCTTGATTTCCTCATGCTTCGCATGGCTTCTAGAGCTAATTTCCTGAAAAACTTAATTCTAGCAATATATTCATTTTATTTTCTTTCTTCTTTTTTTTTTTTTTTTTTTTTTTTTTCAAAACTTACCAGATTCTTATAGAAGCTTCTAAACTTGTCAGACCACTTGGTGAAGTCCGCTCATCACTAGGTTTATTCCGTCAGGCTAGAGCTCTTCACAGTGGCTATCCTTTGAATTGAGTATCTCTGTTTGTCTTTTGATGGTAATTGGATTCTTTTGATGGTCTTGATGTCGGAATACGGAGATGGTTCTTTGTATCTCCCTTACTTTGCAGCTTGAACTTATCGACTTCTTATGTCTGAAATAGGCATTTCTTTAAGAAAAGATCAAATCTCAAAGTATTAAATGTTTT
Organism: Combretum micranthum; assembly: GCA_024138025.1. Taxonomy (NCBI): domain Eukaryota; kingdom Viridiplantae; phylum Streptophyta; class Magnoliopsida; order Myrtales; family Combretaceae; genus Combretum; species Combretum micranthum. Next base: position 703,540 of record JAMXBD010000565.1, read on the forward strand.
TATAACTTTATCAATTGCTCAAATCTCTCTCTCACGGTACACTCATGTTTTAAAAATTTGAGAGATATAAGGATGAAAGAAAGCTTATCAATTGAAGTGAATGGTCAATGACTGATCTGATGATTGGGACCGCTAGAGATATCTTTTTGTCGATAGATAACAAAAATTAGATCACACATAGACAAAGTAGTCAACACATTTCTGAACTTGATAGAATTTTCATTAATTTCTCAAGAGTAGTACAACTTGACCGCATCAGAATTTACAGGGTCTTTCAAATCTGGACCATCCCTCTAGTCAAAATTAGTGCACCACCAGGCAACACCCTCTTTACTACATATGGTCCTTCGTAATTAGGAGTAAACTTTCCTCTAGGATCTTGAACATTCGGGAGTACTTTTCTCAAGACTAAGTCTCCTTCTTGAAATTTCTCGGGCGAACTTTCTTATTGAATGCTCGAGCGATTCTTTGCTGGTAAAGCTGACCATGATATAAGGCGGTCATCCTCTTTCATCAATGAGATTTAACTGATCAATCCTATTTCTCACCCATTCAGCTTCATTCAATTCGTTTCTGCTAATATTCTGAGTGATGGAATTTCAACTTCAACTGGCAAAACTGCTTCCACCATAGACTAATGAATAAGGGGTTGCCCCTGTTGATACTAATGGATGTTCGATAGGCCATGAGTGCAAAGGGTAGCATCTCATGCCAATCTTTGTAAGTGATAGCCATTTTCTCTATTATTTTCCTGATGTTCTTGTTGGCCGCTTCAACTGCCCCATCTGAGGTCGATATGGGGTAGAGTTCCGATGTTTGATCCAAAATTTTGGCACAATTCAGACATTAATTTGTTATTCAAATTGGTACCATTGTCTGTAATGATTGTATCAGGGACTCCATATCTGGCTATGATATCTCTCTTGATGAACTTGACAACTACTCCTTTGGTAACATTAGCGTATGAGAATGCTTCAACCCATTTAGTAAAATAGTCGATCGCCACTAATATAAATCGGTGACCATTTGAGGCTTTTGGCGAAATTGGTCCTATCATGTCCATACCCCACATTGAGAAGGGCCAAGGTGAAGATAATGACTGCAATTCTTTGGAGGAGCATTCATCTTGTTGGAGTATATCTGGCACAAGTGGCAATGTCTCACGTGTTTAATACAATCTGATTCCATAGTTATCCAGAAGTAACCCATCCTCATAATCTTTTTAGCTAGCATATATCCATTCATGTGAGGTCCACATATCCCTTCATGGACTTCCTCATCAACATATCTGCTTCCGCCTCATCTACGCATCTCAAAGAGTAGTATCAAATGATTTTTTGTATAATGTATTACCACTGAGCATGAAATGAACTGCTAAGCGTCTTAGTGTTCTTCGCTCCTTAGTTGAAGCATTTTCAGGGTATTTGCCATCTTGGAGGAATTCTTTGATATTAGCATACCAGGGATCTTTCCTTGGGACTTCCTCGGTATTCAAGCAAAATGCCGGTTCTTCCTCAATGCGAACCTTTAAGGGCTGGATCTCAACTCCATCAGTGATTTGAATCATAGATGCTAATGTGGCTAATGCATCCGCGAACTGGTTCTGGTTTCTTGGCATATAAGTGAATGATATTTCTTTGAATTTCTGTGCCAATTCTAGTAAGTATTGATGATAAGGCACCAATTTGCATCCTTCGTCTTGTATTCTCCTCGTGTTTGAAAAATGAGAGAGGAGTCTCCATATACTTCAAGATCATCTATTTCCATGTCAAGTGCCATCTTGAGGCCCATGATGCAAGCCTCGTATTCTGCCACATTATTAGTATAAGGGAAAGTCAATCTTGCTGAAGCGGGGTATTGTTTACCATCTGGTGATATTAAGACTGCCCCAATTCCACATCCGCATACATTAGCTGCTCCATCAAAGTACAACTTCCATTTAGGAGTAGACTGTTCTGATTCTTTATCTGAATCTGCCAGCAATATGCCTTCATCCGGGAATTGAGCTTCTCCATCAATCACACTATCTTCAACCGGGTTTTCGGCTAGTTGATCTACAAGTGCTTGACCTTTAACTGAGTTTTGATTCACATAAGTGATATCAAATTCTGATAACAACATCTGCCATTTGGAAATTCTCCCAATCAACCCTGGTTTCTGAGCCAAATACTTCAACGGATCATGTTTCGTATAAAGCTCGATAGAATAATACAATGTATATTGTCTCAGTCTGTGCATGATCCACACCACGGCACAACAGTTCTTTCCACTTCAGTATACTTCTGTTCTCCTTCAGTGAATTTCTTACTCAAATAGTAAATAGCCCGTTCTTTCCCATCTTCATCTTTCTGTCCAAGCATACCTCCCATTGATTCAGGAAGTACCGTCAAATATAGGAAAAGAGGGCGACCAGGTGTTGGTGCTACTAACACTGGTGGATTCATCAGATATTGCTTGATTTCATCAAATGCTTCTTGACAATCTTTATCCCAATCAATAGCTGCATTTTTCCTCAACAATTGAATAGAGGGCGACATTTGTCGGTTAATTGAGATATAAACCGAGCAATGTAATTCAAGCGTCCCAATATGCCCCTGACCTCTTTGATCGTCTTCGGGGAGGTAATTCAAGTATGGCTTTAACTTTATCCGGGTCAACTTCTATTCCTTGTTGACTGACTACGAATCCCAACAACTTCCCTGAGGTCACCCCAAATGTACACTTTTCGGGATTCAACTTAAGATGGAATTTCCGTAATCTATCAAATAATTCCTCAATATTTCCACATGATCCTCATCTTCCTTAGACTTAGCAATCATATCATCTACATATACTTCGACTTCTTGATGCATCATGTCATGAAACAAGGTGACCATCGCCCTTTGATATGTTGCCCCGGCGTTTTTAAGGCCGAAAGGCATGACTTTGTAGCAGAATGTTCCCCAAGTAGTAATGAAGGTTGTCTTGTTTTATCCTCTTCTGCCATTTTAATCTGATTATATCCCGAAAAGCCATCCATGAATGAAAATAGATGGTTTCTAGCCGTATTATCCACCAAGACATCTATGTGAGGTAAGGGGAAATTATCTTTGGGCGTGGCTTGGTTTAAATCGCGAAAGTCTACACAAACTCTAACCTTTCCATTCTTTTTAAGTACCGGACCACATTAGCCACCCATTCAGGATAATCGGATACCTCTATAAAACCGACTTCCAACAATTTCTTTACTTCTTCTTTAATCTTGAGCAAGATATCTGGTCTAAATCGTCTTAATTTTTGCTTCTTTGGTTTGATATCTGCTTTAGTTGGTAATTTATGAACCACTATAGAGGTATCCAAACCAGGCATATCTTCGTAGGACCATGCAAACACGTCTAAGTAATCAGTCAATAATCTTATCAATCTTTCTCGTTGCTCAGCGGATAAGGTGAGTGCCTATTTTCAAATTTTTAGGCTCATCTTCAGTTCCAATATTCACTACTTCTGTAGGTTCACTGATCTCAATTCTGCCTTGTTCATATTTTTGCCAACTTTTCTCTATCCCAGTGTGATCACTAATGTCATGTTCAACGACTAACTCATTAGGGTTAGAAATGATATCAGTATTTTCGTTATCTATCGGCGCAAGATATCTCTTACTTTCACCATTATCATCAGATCTGAAAAAAACAAGGTAAAGAAAGAGAAAAAGAAGAAATGTGAGAGAAAAGAGATGAAAGAAACAAAGAATCTTTATTAATGACTATGATTCATGGAGTACATTTGAGCAATTGATAAAAGAAACAAAACATAAAACCCTTCATGAATTCAACCCTTACTCAAAGGTAACCCTAGAGTTATTAAGGGGATAGTGAACCAATTATTCAACTCCCGAACTGGACGGGAGCTGCAAGAAGGCTCCAGAACCGATGCAGTATCTGGTTTCTGGACATGAGCCGGTTGTGGGAATGTGACTTTGATATCTGGAGACTCGATAGGGGTATTATACCATTCTTCTCCTTTCTTCTTTCGGGCTTTCTTTTTCATCTCTTCTATCTCAACCGGAGTAGGACATATCCCAGTCCAAATGTCCCTAAATGTCCCTCTTTTTGAATCATATTGGCTTCTTCAAAGATTTGTAAACCAAAGTCTTCGGATCCTTCTTCGCCAATATAGGGTATAGCAGTGTCTTTGAAGATAGCATGGTCTTGTTCTCCTAACCGTAACGATTTGTCCATTTGTTATAAACTTGACCATCTGATGCAGACTAGACGGTATTGCCCCAGCTGAGTGAATCCAAGGCCTTCCAAGCAACAAATTGAATGATCTTGGTATGTCTAGAACTTGGAACGGAATAGTAAAGTCTTGTGGGCCAATAGTAACTTCCAAGTCTATTTCTCCTGATATGCCTCTCTTGATCCATCAAAAGCTCTAACAATAGTAGAACTGGACCGGAGGTTAGATGCATCGATACCAAGTAAGTTCAAAGTAGCCAATGGACAAACATTCAAAGACGACCCATTATCGATGAGGACTCGGGCTACAATCATTCCATTACATTTGGCCATTATGAATAGGGGCTTCGTGTGTTGAGTGCCTTCTGCTCCCAACTCATCAGGTGAGAAAGAGATTTGATCCAAAGCAAATACCGAATTTACTACATGTTCCATTGTTTCAGTAGCAACACCTTCGGGAACCTTGATTTGTTGGAGTATCTTAAAGAGAGCCTCCCGGTGTTTTTCAGAAGTCATTAACAAACCCATTAAGGATATTTGAGCCGGGACTTTAGCGAGTTGATCAGCAATCTATAATCACTTATCTTCATAATCTTGGTCAAGCTGTTTTCTCAGATTCCTCCTCCTTTTTCTTATCTTTTCTTAGTGGGAAGAATTCCTCTGCTAATGTTTTCTCTCTTTCGGGCTCTGAAGATTTCCCAAGTTTTCCGACCATGGGCCTAGGAACTTGATTAACAGTTGATAGTTGAACGGGGCGGCTTTATAATCTGTAAAGACCCGTCCTCTAAATCCCGAGACTTAGAGTATCAAATCCCCAACCGCATATAACGTTTGCACATTATATGCAAGGTTGTCCTAAAACTAACAGTTTTTGAAAATTGTTTGATCAAAGTCACTAAACTTTGAAAAGAGATTTTAAACAAAACACGATTGCTAACAAAAGCAATCTATACATACATTTACATCATAGAAACATTGTTTAGTGCCAATACATGACACTACAAAAAATTACATGTTTTCTCAAAACATAAGAATCCTAAGGGATCTTAGGTCATTACAAAAAGAATTGGGCTTAACTAACAAGCCATCTATACATGATTTCTCCTTAGCAAAAAGTCTTCCAAAAGTCCAGGGTGATCGAATCCTATTCGTCCCACTCATCCAGAAATCTCTCGAAATCGGACCCATAGCCCAAGTCATCATAATAGTCGTCTCCAATACATGCAAAGCAGCAAAAGTGAGCCAGAGGCCCAGTACACAATAACCAATGCATAACAAGTCATCCAATTGATGTAATGCATCATAGAACAAGTGGTTATCTTTATTACTCTTTCTTTCACAAATCAACAAGAGGGTATTCAAAACCCCGGTCACACTTCGAGAATCCAGGGATCTTGAGTAACAGTGCAGCTGCTCAGGGGGTTGATATAAGCAGTCCGAATACTTATATCTCCTATATCTATTTCATGAAGATAATTGCTTCATCTAGGGTTTAAAAGCTGTTGCCCGACTCTACTTAAACTCAGTCCATAACATGAACCTAGTTCACAAGTTCCCATAAACCTTGAACTAAATCATGGTATTTCCCCCCTAAGTTTAAGCAAACGTTGGACAGATACAATTCCCCCCTATCTGCTACCCACTTAACCAAAAGAATCGCTATTGCATCATAGCGTACCATTGCATCATGTAAAGTCATTGCATCATGACTTGGTTAAGCGCCTAGCTAACATGTCATTGCATCATGACAGGTTTGCTGCTCCTCGGACCAGATTAAACAGTGTAATAGACATCCATTCATTCAATTGTTAAGCCGAATCAATTTAGGTCAAATTAAAATGTCTGGTCCTAGCAAACATCAAACAAGTTATTGCGTACCTAAACCCGTTAGTATAGAACTAGGATCTCTCGGTGAAGAACTACCGAAGAATCCTTAACTGTAATAGAAATGTCACAATAATCAATAAATCAACAAGTTAGATCTCATTATCACAAATATATACATATTATATCCATATATCACAATTAATCAAAGACATCCAATTCATTAATTACAAAGTCACGAATAAGCATTTAAACGTCCTATTATATCCCAAATTGCTTAATAAATACTCCATTGCTCAAATAACAACCTTGGAAAATTTTTAGAAAAAGTTCTTCAAATTGGAAAAACTCAGGGGATACGCCGGTACTCAACGCCGGCGGCGTTGAACCGTGTTCAATGTTCTGAAAAAGCATACTGCCAACGCTGGCAGCGTTCAAGGTGTACGCCGTTAGCCTTTGCAACCTACGCCGGCGGCCTTGAGCCGTCGTAGAATCCAAGACCAAAGTTTTCAAAAACATCCAGAGAGGTGTAAGCCGGCGGCCTTGATTCCCAGAAGCCAGCGTACAAGATGGAAGAAAGAACGCCGGATTACTTTCTTAGCGAAAGCCGGCGGCGTTCAGTCGGCTTTAAGAAATTCGATTATGAGGTCTTTCAACACCACCTCTACACCGGCGGCGTAGAATTCCCAGATGCCGGCGTACGTTTTAAAAAACAGGTTTAATCGAAATTCAAATCCCCTGTTTTTCCACTTTGTAAAATTCTATGTCAAAACACTTCAAATTCTTTCTCAACTATACTTCCAACTTCATATACTCACTCCTAACCATACTACTTAATTCTAGCAACTCAAAACATAAATTCAACACAATTAAACACTTTAAACTCCACTTCAATCCATTCAAATTTCTCTACACAAATCCTCTTCACTTACTCCCCACACTTCATAAAACCAACAATGCATGCACAACCTTACACACTCATAACACTTTCTCAACTCATCCCAAGCATGAACAAACCATTTGATCAACATTAAACTCAATTCATCCAATAACCCTACTACTTCAAGAAAGAAACAAATCAAAACAACAATCATAACTAAATCAATTCAAATACATATATATATACCTTGTCTTGAGAAATAATTTTGATTTTAAACTTGATATAAACAACCTTGTCTTAAGCTTGGAAATGGAGATGGAAACGGAAGAAGAAGAAGAAGAAGAGAAAAAGAAGAAAGAAAAGGAAAATTCGGATAAAATTTGAGCTGCCCCAAAAAGTAGATCAAATTAGCTTAATTTTGACTTTAACAACATTCCAAATTTACCCTTAATATGCATATATTTCACTTAGGATGCATTTGACATGAATTTGAACTTCATTTTGGGCCTTATATTTGAGATCATAAATGCTAACTTAATTACCAAGATCTTTATTACTAACCCTTAAGTGAATTAAAGTTGATTTACAAATCTAACTTAACTTAGCCTTTAATGTATAAAAGACAACATTAATAATTTCATTACACACACATTAATACATATAAAAAAAAAATATTAACGTCAACATATACATATGAAAAAAATCATATATCTTAGACTACTAACAACATAACCATACTCATTCAATTCAACACTTTAAAATAAATAATTAAACACATGAAATTGAATAAAATTGAAATCTAGGTCTTTTCATTCTTCCCTTCTTCAAGAAGTTTCGTTCCCGAAACTTAACTCACCTTCTTACTCAAAAAGTTTCGGATATCTCTGTCTCATTACACTCTCCATTTCCCAAACCGCTTCTCTTTCAGATTGGTTACTCCATTGGACCTTCACCATCGGTATGACTTTATTCCTCAATTCTTTGTCCATTTTTCCCAAAATTTTAATCGGCTTTTCTTCAGTAGTCAAATCTGGTAGTATCTCTGGTTGATTTGTATCTAATATTGCATCGGAATCAGATATACATTTTCTAAGCTGAGACACATGAAAAACGTTATGAACGCTTGACAAACTTGGTGGTAACGCTAATCTATAAGCCAATGGTCCGATCCTTTCCAATATTTCATATGGCCCAATGTATCTTGGATTCAATTTACTCCTCACACCAAATCGGAAAACTCCTTTAGTCGAGGATATCTTGAGGAACACATGATCTCCAAGTTCAAACTCCAAAGGTCTTCTTCTCAAATCGGCATAACTTTTATATCGGTCTTGAGCAGCTTTCAATCTCTGTTTGATCATTTAAATCTTATCAACAGCTTGTTGTACCAAATCGGGTCCAATCAATACTCTCTTGCCCACGTCATCCCAATGCAAAGGAGATCTACATTTTCTTCCATATAACGCTTCATACGGAGCCATCTGAATTGATGCCTGATAACTATTATTGTAAGCGAATTCAACTAAAGGTAAGTGTTCATCCCAATTTCTTCCAAAATCCAATGCACAAGCTCTAAGCATATCTTCAAGAATTTGAATTGTCCTTTCCGATTGCCCGTCAGTTTGTGGATGAAAAGCTGTACTAAATTGTAACTTTGTTCCAAGAGCTTCATGAAGACTTTTCCAGAATCGATTGACAAATCTTGTATCTCTCTCTGAAGTGATGGTCATTGGTATACCATGTAGTCTCACTATCTCGCGAATGTAAATTTGAGCCAATCTTTCAAGTGAACACCCGACTCTCAGTGGAATGAAATGTGATGATTTCATGAGTCGATCCACGATGATCCAAATCATTTCATTCTTGGCTACTGTCTTTGGTAGAGCCGTCAGAAAATCCATAGTTATCTCATCCCATTTCCATTCCGGAATCTTCAATGGTTGCAATTCTCCTCCAGGCCGTTGATGCTCGATCTTCACTTGTTGACATACCAAACACTTAGAAATAAATTTTGCAATGTCCTTCTTCATTCCTTCCCACCAAAAATGTCGCTTCAAGTCTCGATACATCTTCGTGTTTCCCGATGAATTGAATATGAGGAGGAATGTGCTTCCTTCATAATTTGATGTCTCAAATCATAAATCTAGTACATAAATTCTATCTTTGAATCTGATAATTCCTTATCATCAATCCTCATCTCTTTTCTCCTCTTTTGATTTATCTCATTTTTCAACTTTTGGCTACCGGTTCTTCAAGTTGTCCTTGCTTGATTTGATCCAGAATCGTCGGTTGCAATGATAAACTCGCTAGCATAATATCAACATTTCCATAGCTATCTCAATATTCATCCTTTGAAGATCTTCTGTAACTCCCATTATTAGTCACCAGAGATTCCACATTCATCGGTTTTCTTTCTACTGAGCGCATCAGCTACCACATTAGCTTTTCCCGGGTGAGACAAAATTTCAACATCGTAATCTTTAATAATTCCAACCACCTTCGTTGTCGCATGTTCAATTCCTTTTGAGTGAAATGTATTTCAAACTCTTATGATCCGTGAATATTTAACACTTTTCACCAAACATAATGTCTCCAAAGCTTCAATGCTAATACCACTGCGGCTAGCTCGAGATCAAATTGGGCAATTCCTCTCATGGACTTCAATTGTCTTGAGGCATAAGATGACTCGATTATCTTGCATCAAACACATCCGAGTCCTTGAAGTGAAGCATCACTATAAATCACGAACTGTTCTCCACTAACTGTAATGCCAAAATCGGTGCAGAAATTAATTCGTTCCTTCAGCTCAAGAAAACCCGATCACAATCTCATCCCAATCAAACTTTACATATTTTCTCGTCAACTTTAGTTAATGGTGAAGCGATTTTGGAAAAACCTTGTACAAATCTTCTATAATAGCTTGCCAAACTAAAAACTCGCACTTCCGTAACACTTGTCGTGTGCCAGTCTAATACCGCTCTAATCTTCTCCGGATCACAGATATCCCTTCCTTTGTAATGATATGTCCCAAAAATGCAACTTCTCTCAACCAAAACTTGCACTTGCTAAATTTAGCATAAAGCTTCCTCTCTCTCATCTTTGCAATACAAGTTTCAAATGTCTCTCATGATCTTCTACATTCTTTGAATACACCAATATATCATCAATAAAGACTATTACAATTGATTAAAATAATCCTTATACCCATTCATCAATCCATAAAAACAGCAGGGGCATTTGTTAAACCGAAAGGCATAACCATAAACTCAAAATGTCCATATCTTGTTCTGAAAGCCGTCTTGGATATATCTTGTTGCTTAATCTTGAGTTGATGATATCCGGATCTCAAATCTATCTTGGAAAACAATGCGCATCTCTCAGTTGATCAAATAAATCATCAATTCGAGGAAGTGGATACTTGTTCTTGATTGTCACTTGATTCAATTCTCTATAGTCTATACACATCCTTAGACTTCCATCTTTCTTCTTAAAAATACCGGAGCACCCCAAGGAGAAATACTTGGACGAATAAACCCGAGGTGTTGCAATTCTCAACTGACTTTTCAATTCTTTCAACTCAGCCGGAGCCATACGTATGGAGCTTTAGAAATAGGTGTAGTTCCAGGTATCAAATCAATCCCAAAATCAATCTCCCTATCCGGTGGCAAACCGGGTAATTCATCAGGAAAAACATCAACAAATTCCCTTACTACTGGCACCATATCAACTCGGAGTTCTTCACTACCCATTGTAGTTCCCATATCCTTCTCCCACAATTCCATAGAATACATACTCCGGGTCTCCTTCTTTCCAACACATGAAATAGTCTTCTACCTTCCAATTCAAAACTCACTTCCGCTTTACTACAATCTATTGTAGCTTTGTAAAGATTCAACCAATTCATTCCAAGAATAACATCAAAATCAATTAAAGGTAGAACTAACATATCTATTGGCATGCTTTCATCAGAAATCACAACATCAACATTTACATACACATGGCTCTTTGGATTGCACACCAAAAGGAGTATTCACACTCATCACTCTATCATACAACACTTCAGAAGAAACCACACTCATTCACAAAGCTTTCAGCAATACATGCATGAGTAGCACCAGTATCAATTAAAGTATATGCAGGATGTCTTGCAATCTGTATTATACCTGCCAGTGTATCAACCGAAGGAGCTTTCTCACATTGTTGCAAAGCAAACACTCTAGCAGCTGTCATTCCCTTTCCAAAGTTCGGTCCTTCATTCCTCGGCTTTTCTTTACAATTTGCCACATGATGACCCTTTGTTGACAATGAGCACAAAAGATGGGCTTCAATTTAGGTTCAGGACAATCAGAAGCTTTATGACCAACTTTCCCACATGCAAAGCAAGCTCCAGGAGTCCATTTACATTGAAACGATTCATGAGGCCCAAAACATATAGGGCATCGCCTATCAAATGGAATGGATGGCATAGGAGTCTTCACCACTTGTCCCGAGCTTGGTTTCTTACCCAAATATGGTCGCTTGCCTTTGTTAACATTACCAAACCTTGAATAAGGAGTGTAGGATGTCACCGATCTCTTGCCCATAAATGTGCACGTCTATCCCTCTGAGCTTTATTTTCATTATTAATTTGTTCCACTAACTTTGCCTTGATTACTGTTTCGGACAGTGTTGATAATTGAAACTTCTTAACCTCACTCTTAATCTCCATGTTCAAGCCATCTTGGAACTTTTGAACCTTCATGCTCTCATCATTGTAACTTGTACCCGCAAATCGAAGCAATCTGCAATATTCTGCATGATATTCTTCAACAGTTTTATTTCCTGCCTTAGACTCAACCAACTCGATATCATTTGTTCCCGCACTGTGGATGGAATGTATTGCAAGAAAAAGGCTTCCTTAAATCTGTTCCATGGTATCGGTCTACATATCCTTCACTATTCAATCTCCACCAATTATATGCATCTCCCTTCAACATATATATAGCCAAATCAACTTTCTATGCTCAGGCACTTCACAAGCTGCAAACGCTTTCTCTAGCTCCACTATCCAACCTTCCGTTCGAGTCGGATCCAAAACAGTTCCATCAAAATCAGGTACCAGTCTAACAAAATCATGCAACTTGACTTGTTCGTTCCGGTCTCCCATTGGTACTTGTGGCTCTTCTCTCACAGTTGGTGGATGATATTGCTGCATAAATTGTTGTTGTTGTTGATACATCATTTGTTGGTACTGCTGAACTATTGCAATCATTTGTTGCTGCAACTTGACTTGTTCGTTCCGGTCTCCCATTGGTACTTATGATCCTTCTTCTTCATCTCGGGAGCTTGAAATTCCAACTCGTTCACTTTTTCCCTTTGGTTGATGATGTATTCTTTAGTAGCTCGGTATTTCTTTGTCTCAACATTAATGGGGTCTATCACGTAGATTGTCTTGATTTCTCTTGTCTCCCATTTGGCTTGTATTAATCCTAGCCTTTTCTCTCTTTGTGCCAAAGGAACACTTGGGTCATCATATTCCATAGTAAACTCCTTTAATGATGGCTTGCTAGTTATATCTTGAAGTGCTCCATATTGTCTTATCACACGAACCAGATAATATCCCGTGGACCCGGTCAAACCAATAAAGGGAATTGCCACATATTCCCTACATTCGATTATTGCCGTAGGAGAATGGAACCATTTAGCAATCGAAAGGAAATTGCGAGCTTCTAGATCTTGGAGTAAGTGCACCCATTCATCGGTCCTTGGAAGATCTTGAATGCGAACTCTTTCACTAAAGCTTAAAATAAGATCATAACTATCTCTAATGTGGCAAGCTGGACTCAAATTGCTCCCATAATCTCTAGTGTGACTTGCAAACCATACTATCAATAGTGCCATACTAGACTTGAACTTTCCATGGCCTCTTTTCTTCAAATGGTTGAGAGATCTATTTTGTTCAGCGAGCAAGGCCGGGATATAAGACTTTCCTGCTAAAAACTGGTCCGCTAATTCTAATACCCGATAGTGGATGAAAAAATCCCCATTCGGGAAGAGGATAGTACTGAATACGGCAGCTATAAAGACGTTGATGCGATTTTGCTCCCATGCTACTACGCCTCCACAGAAGATAAGCCTATTGTCCTTGTAACTATTTGGAGATCCAAACCACTTGAATAAATAAGAAAGCCGAATGGAGATCAAATTGCAATTCTTGAGGGCTTTAGACACATCGGTCTTCTTAATTCCTAAAAAGGAGTTGAACAAGTTGATCGGTCCTTTACTAAGTTGAGGAGCATATATTCCCGCATGAGTTGGTGGAGCTTGAAGAAGCCTTGTGTATTCCTCAATAGTGGGACTCAAAGTGTGCTCACCAAGGCAAAAGGCGGCTTCATCAACATTCCATAAGTAAACCAAGGCCCTAAAAAATGAATGGGGACCTAGACCTTTGGTAGAGAAAGAATAGGTCCCAAACGGTCTTCAATAAATCTTATTTGTTCTGGCTTGAAAGTTTGTAACCACTTGCTTAAAATGGGCATCGAACTAGTAGGCTCATGAACATGGATCTCGAGAGTAAGACGGGCCCACATACTATCTGCCATTTCTTTATTCTACCTATTACAAAGAGATGTGTTACAACACGGTATATACATTTACATGGTACACTAAACTGAATACAAATACAAAAACGGGGTTACAAGGATTTTACAAGACACATTTACATAACGGATTACAAGGAAAAGTTAACTCCTATAAATTCAGCTTTTGTTTTGTAAAGCAATTTTGAAAAACATTTTGATTAGCAACAAAGCTTGATCATCATCTCCTTCATGTAGTGAATGTAAGAAGGGTGGGTTCTAAAGTTCCCCCAATTAATGGGCCATGGGCCACATTAACCGGAGTGGGAGGCTAATTCGTGTCTCGAATGGTGGGTAACCACAACACCCGAGACCTACTGGTGCCTCCCGTCCTAAGTTTACCTAAAGTGGCCCGGGTTTGACCACATCTACCACACATTTTTTTCTCAAAAGTAAATATCCCCTCCAATGACTCTATATATAGATAAAATCTGCACATAAGCACACGGTTAGCACAAATATCTACAAATATACAAGATTTTTAAAAGAAAGCAATTTATATATGAAAAGCATAAAGTGGCTAGCCCTCTAAAAATGACCCCCAGTGGAGTCGCCAAGCTGTCGAGCGTGGTTTTTTCGATTTCCTTTAATCCGATTCGTACTAAACCCTAACCCATTCAATACGAATCCTCGACTAAGAATTAAAGGAATTTTTGAATTTTTTTTTATATTTTGGAGTCGCCACTCGACTAAAGTCGAGAAAAAATAAACTAAAACCAATGGGTAGGTTGATTTTGGCTTTAATACTGATCTGCGAAAAAATCGTTTTTTGAAAACGAGAACCATAAATTAACTTGGGTTCGGGGGCTAACTTATTAAAATCTAAACGGTTACCACTTTAAATTTTCATATTTAAATTGCTTTCTTTTAAACCCTAATTTCAAAATCTAAACTATTTATCAGGATTTAATTAACTAAACATATGTCTAATAAGCACAAAAATACTAATCAAATTCCATCAATAACCATATATAATCTAAAAACTCGAAATATTCAAATTAATCAAATTTTATCAAATTTTACCAATATTCATATATTCTAAACTAAACTAACAAATCAAATAAATTCACAAAAATAATTTTTTACATATTTTAAGTCGCCCATTTAGGTGCCTACGTACCCGCTAATCGGGATCAGACCACACGTAGTTCTTTTTAGAAAAATTTAGTTTGTTGGTTAATTTTAAAATTTTTCGAAATCTTTTCTCTTTAAGTTCATTAAGTTTGTTAATTTTATGAAAAATATATACATATCTTTTAACATGAACCCTAAATCTATCAAGTTAGGTTTTAGCAATTTTATGGAAAATCGGATTTTTCTAGGTGACAAAAATTTTGAACAATAAATCATAATCACATATCATGCATATCAATTGATCATACATATCATCAAGAATAAAAATATTATAAGGAATATCAATATTTAACAAGCTAATTTCAACAAAGCAATATCATGGCATAATCAAAATTTATATATCATTGAAATTACATTATGAAGGGTAAGATTTCAATGTGGTTTCATATATGGTGAAATCATAAAATTCAATATTATTACAATCAAGATCATCACTACATCATGGCATAAAATGAATATTAATGACTATCATCATACATGATCACACAATTTGAAATGTTATAAACCTAAAACTCTAAAAAATTTCATATATTCCTTATGATTAAGGCATGATTATAGTTATATTATCAATAGCAAGATTTTAATGTAATTCTATGAACACATACCTAACATGATTGATATTATAATATATATATAATAATTCAATTTTATCACACAAAAAAAAAATCATTACTATATTAATGCAAAAAGATAAAACAATCAAAAACTATATCATGACAAATTAAACCCTAAATTTCATATTAATATTTTTAGAACAAATTTATGAGACAAACATTCATTGACATTGTCAAATTTCATATATCCTCTTAATCATAAAAATATCTCAACTTGTAATATCATGAGTAACTATTCACAAGATTCAACACAATACGATGCACCATTACAATTCCAAAAACTTTAATTGAATAAAGAATAACATATATCCAATATCATGCCTTGTTCAAAATTGTTATATCAATACCAAGATCACAAGTAATATTTAGACAATATTATAAAACAATTTCATAAATGTATGCATTATAATAAAATCACAAAATACATGTCTAATATGATCATTGAAATACCATCTCATACACTATTGGACAATTCATTATAAGCCTAAAACTTTAGTCTAATAAAAATTTTCATGTTAATAACAAAACTTTTCCTTAAAAAACGTATTCATCATGGCAAAAAGCAAATATTCATTGACAATATATATATATATATATATTATAATTACTATATTATCAATACTAATTTTACATATTTTTTATTTTTTTTTAAAAAAACACAATATATTCATAATAGATTTTGAATATTATAATTATATACTAATTTTTCATTTTTCTTATTTCTATTTTCCTATCTATTATTATTATTATTGAATTGAAACTTACCTGCAGATTAGGGACGCACGTGGAAGGATGATGGTAATGAGTTCAAATTGTGGATGAAGGACGCGCGTGGAAAACGAATCGGCAACGGCGACTTGCGAATCGATGGGTTTTCTTCAATGTGAACTCGAAATCGACTACGGATGCGCCATATTCACCAATGGAGAAAAGAATGGCTCTGGGTCGTCGTGGATACCAGAGGAGGTCGTCGGATCGCGGTTACTCTGATGACGGCCGTTCGATGGTTCTCGACAACAATCAACTTAGGGAAATGAAAGCTCTCGACTTCCTGAATATAAAATGCTTGTTTGATTTTTCTTTTCTTTGATTTTTGTCTCCTTTATTTTCGTTTTTTCTTCTTCTATTTATAGATCTAAATTTGGGGCTTTTTATTTTTATCCGAAAAAACGAATTACAACTATTAATTAGTTGTCATTAACGTAAAAAAAAGGTCAATTATTACAAATAGCTGTCATTACCGTTATTTTAAACGTTAAATAACTGTCATTAACAAAAATCTCAAATTTTGCATTTTTTTCGGATACTAAAAACCAGTTTTTTTTTTTAATTTTCAAATTCAAATTTTAAATCCTTCTGCTTGATGAAAACAACTAAATTCTATACCAACATAAACTACTCCGCGCCTATTTTTAAGAAACGTGCTTGGTTTGTAAAAAACGGGTCGAAAACCGAGCCAAAAAAGCTCTCAAACATGGCCCATTGGGCAGCCAAAGATAGAAGACGATGAACAGTGTTTTTTTTTTCGAATTTTGAAATTACATTATACTATATTAATTATCCATATTACATTTATTATATTTATTTCTATTAAATTGATTTATTATTATTTTTTTTTTAATTTTCATTCCTAACTTTAACATTTGTAATTTGCAAAATTCAATTATTTTAATTATGTATATACTAAATTAAGTATTTATTTTAACAAAAAGAATGTCAAAATGAGGTGTCTACAGTTACGCTTGGTTCAAGATCGATTTGGTATTGCGTATCACGCAAAAGTGGTAAGCCATCATACAATTCCTCAGGAAACACATCTTGAAACTTCTTCACTGTTGGAATGGCTACTTGAGATAACTCAAGTTCTCCTTTAACCTGCTTACCCACTAAAGCAGACACAATATCAGAATCATGAATCTCCTGTTCACCACCTATCACGAATTCTTCCTCAACATACTCGGCGTCAAAAACAGGTCTTCCATCACCTATAGCCTCCAACACAACTTTATCATAAACAGGTTCAAAATTGCCTTTTCCTTCAAAGACATCCCCTTCATCTTCCTCATAAACATCAAATATTGGTTCTTCATCATAGAAATCCCCATCAATAGAAGAGAAATCATCATCAAATTCTAGGATTTCTGTGTTCATCCTTAATTCCCTACAACTACTATCTTCCTTAACAAAAGAGGATTCATCATCTGATTCCTCATAACCTATGTCATGTATCAAATCAGAATTAGGCACCGATCAAGATTAGGGTTTCTACCTTTATTCTGATTCACCAAAAGTGCGTCTATCCTTTCTGTGACCTGATCCACCATACGACTGAAGCACCAATCAACTTTTTTTTCGATTCGTCGACCTAGGTCATCACGACCAAAGATTTCATCTATACGTCGCTGGTTGAGTTGTTTGTGAGGCGCCATGATATTCCAAGAGCGAACACGGCTCTGATACCAACTGACGCAGCAGAATAAAAGGAAACAATCGCAAGACGTTGATTCGCGCACGAATACCCGGCTTGTGATCTTCAAATATCTATTGATTCTGAGAATACTTAGATATTTTGCATCAAAAGTCGAAATCTACACAAGATTACGAATTTTGGGAAAGAGAGAACACTCTCACAAAAAAATTCATTCAAAATAACATATCTTATCTTATATGCCATAAGGCTTACATATATATAGGCAAACTTGAAAGTTGCCATAATCGAAAAAAGGACTAAAACCTATTAAATAATATTAAATAGCATTTAAAAGGAAAAACTAAAACTGACATCCTATTAAAAGACATTAAATCCTATGAAACTGATATCCTATTAAAAGACATTAAATCCTATTAAAAATCATACTAAATGATACTAAAATTATTATTTAAAAATATTAAATGATATTCTAAAGGCATTGATCACATTATTAATTACAAATTTGAAAAACCCAAAAGACATGTAAAGTATGTCGCTCCAACATAGATAATGTAGAACTAAAGGGCGGCGGCATATGTTGCCGATATAGGATTTTCCATATCTTCATCTTATGCTGCATCAAATAAGGTGAAAGCAGGAATTCCCGGCGAGGCAGGTCAGACCCGCCTTGTGGACCCATGGGATTGACGGGTCCAATCCGAGTCTATCTCGAGGACACGATGGATCCAAGAGGGTTGGTCCGATTTTCGATTAAGAAAAAAAAAAGAAAAGAAATTTTTGGCTTGTGGAATTTTTTTTTTCTTAATATGCCGTTTGGATCTGTAGGATTTGCCCCGTGAACCGGCGGGTCCATGGATAATACGATTTGGGATCCATATTTTTTACCCGGCGGGTCGGGTTCGGACCACCGACCCGATCCTGACCAGGGAGATGTCTAGGTGGTGCAATCATGGTCGTGCTCGAGTCAGACGTTCCTGAGGTGGCTGGCTTGAGACTGATGTGAACGGCGCAGCTTGGCAAGACGGTTCTAGTGCGTTTAACTCGGTGGATGGCGAAGCATTGAGGCTCAAAGGCGCCATCTTTATGGTGTCGGTGATCGGAGATCGTTAGCTATTTGGTTGATTAGATGATGCGATGGTGTCAATGGGGGTGTTTAGATGACACGATGGTGGTGGTTTAAAATTGACTTCGATGAAGAAGGTGATTGGTGGTGTGAAGCTGCAGGAGTGCGTCTCACGGTGGTGGCTTGACTCCAATGGGTTTGATGTCCGACAAAGGTCGTGGGTTTGGCTAGTTGTGGTTTAGATGGGTTTCGTGTCTGCTACGAATTTGATGAAAGTGTAGGAGGGGGTGGCCGGCTCTGTTCTGGGTTGTTCTGGAGAAGATGAAAGCTTGAGAGGGAATGGGAGCAAGAGGCAGAGTAAGGTTACAGGGAGAAGGGGGTTTGTTTTTGGGAAGAAGAGGAAGTCCTCGTAAAGAAGATGATGGATTCTCTTTCCGTTCTCCTCCCACTTTTCCCTTTTTTTTTTCTCCAATCCCTCCAAAAATCACGCTCCAATTCCGGTTTAAATGAGGATTTTAGATAGCTTTAAATCATATTGTTACCATAAATCCTAATCTCTTCTTGTTTCTTTGATTTGTTTTTATTCTTTTCTGATGTAAATCTGTTGCATGTTATGAATCTAAACAACTGTTTGCATCATATACACATCCAATTCTGATAAAATCGAATCCAAATAATGTGGATTTGACTAAATCCGCGAGCGCCAAGTTAAAAAATTGATCTAATCATCATTTATTAATTATTTTTTTAGTTTTTTGCACTTTTTTTTCATTTTTCTCAATTTACTTATTTTTAAGGTTTTTTATATTTTAATATTTTTTCAATTTTCTTATAAACTTGGCAAAAGTAAATTAAAAAACAGAGCAAAAATGGGTTTCCATAATCATGTTTATTCAAATGTATGTATATATATAATACACACACATAGAAAAAAAAAAACTGAAAAGTAGAACAACCATTATTATAAATAACTATTTGGTGTTCTAACTAAGTGCTTTAACAGGAAGGCATTCCGTGGACATATTTCTTCAGCAGGGACGCATTCCGTGGCAATAACATTCCATAGGAGCGGTGCAGTTTCCACTAGCCTTCACCCCAAAGATATTTTTGCAGTTTTCAGAGCACTGCGGGTCGAAGCATGGTGTTGATTTCCACACCGGCAGAGGCTGCTCCAATATGCAGGTGGCGGATGGAATTGGCTCTGCAGCCACGGCCAGTCCGTAAATCAAATAAGCCAATACCAGGATGGTGAGGCTGTTCTTCATGATAACCAGCTGAATAATTAGGGGGGCAGAGAGAGAGAGAATGGAAAGATTATTAGAAAAGGGGTGGACAATTACATAGAAGATGGGTCATATATATAGAAGAATGGTAGTTATCTATATTATTCTAAGTTCTCTTTTTGTATTTGATTTAATTTTTTAAAAATATAACCTAACTTTGTTTGCACCTTTTCATTTTGTATATTCTTGTTCCTCAAGTATATATTAAGTATATAATGAGTTTTCATGCTTTTTCACAACCAAAAACTTACGACACATTCAAAACAGAAAGATAAAAAAAACTCAAGCCATAAAAATTGGAAAAAAAAAAAAAAATGAAATCCCAAGTATATTTCATGTAAACAACCCAAAATAGTATTATGATAACTATAAAATATAATCGAGTCTATGTATCTTTCTACATTTATACTTATGTTATTTTTTCCCCCACTTTTTAAGTCATATCAACTAAGTTTTTATATATATTTTCACATTGCATTTATACGTTAAATCTTTTCTTATTGTTATTAAATTTATGTTTATAAAGTAGGAAAAAAATACAAATATGAAAATCTATAATACAAGCAATCAATTTACTTTACAAAACTATATTATCTGAATGCTAATTAAATTGTTATTTACAAGAAAACATGTATATTATGAATATCTAATTTATTTTACAAAGTTATATAATTTAAATTCAGATTTAGTTAATATTTATGGGATAATAAAATTTACTTTCATTTTTTAAGTCGTCTCGGAGGTGCCTATATCTACTAATTGAGATTAGACAACATGTAATTCTTTGATAAAAACATTAGTGGGGATCTATATAAATTTGTGAACTCTTTCACTAAAAGTTTATTTAAATTTTCATTGTTTTTATTTGGAAAAAAAGTTTCAAAATAAGGTCTTCTAAACTACCAATTTCCATTTTAATATCTAGAAAATACATTTTTCTAAGTGACATTGAAATGAAAACTAATTTCTTTATAATTTTTGTATCCTAAATTTGTACGCATACATTTAGAAAAAAATTATATTATACATGTGTATAACTAATGGTCATTTGATGGAATGGATAATAGAACGTGCTTCCAACATGATAACTGAAATACCCCAAATCTTCACCTAAAATAGAAATTGGTTTTAGATAGATTTAAATGAATAAAATGAATTATACGATTTAATTAGACAAGTTGCCTTAATTTAATTAGCTAATAATTAAGTTGGTTTTGAGATTTGAAATTTCTAAAATCCCTAAACATGTTCTAAAAATGTTTAGAGGATTCCTAAACATTCAATTTATACCAAAAATACCAATTTCTAAATCTCAGTAAAATTTGAGTTCATTTGCTTATCTCAAAATATCAGTTCTTAAATCCGAACTCAAATTAAATATATTTATCCAAAATAAATTTTTAAATTAAGTTCTTTTTAATAATGTATTAGCCATATAATTAAGTATTTTTATCATATTATGTATATCCCAAATAAATTGTGCCCTTTTCTTTTAGTTTATGAAATATTTAATTAAAAATATTATCCTAAATATCTAATTAAATATTTCATCATTTAGTTTATTTTCACAATATCTTACTCATAACTTGAATTTTTATTTTTTTTTGTATTTGATTCAATTTTTTAAAAATATAACCTAACTTTTTTTGCACCTTTTCATTTTGTATATCCTTGTTCCTCAAGTATATATTAAGCATATAATGAGTTTTCATGCTTTTTCACAACCAAAAACCTACGACACATTCAATATAGAAAGATCATAAAAACTCAAGCCATAAAAATTGGAAAAAAAAAATTAAATCCCAAGTATATTTCATGTAAATAACCCAAAATAGTATTATGATAACTATAAAACATAATCGAGTCTATGTATCTTTCTACTTTTGTATACTTATGTTATTTTTTCCCCCTCTTTTTAAGTCATATGAACTAAGTTTTTTATATATTTTCACATTGCATTTATATGTTAAATCTTTTCTTATTGTTATTAAATTTATGTTTATAAAGTAGGAAAAAAATACGAATATGAAAAGTGAAAGGATATGAAAATTCGGATCGGATTACATGAATCAAGAATTAAATGTCACAATTCTATAAATCAAAATTTTTTTCCTGATTTTACTCCACGGACAATGACATATGGGAACCAGCATGACATTAACTTAATTACATTAATAAATGCAGATACTTTTATTTGATATGCATGGTTGTTGCATTATGCAAGAGAAAGGAAGGCTTTGGAAAAACGAAAAAAAAAATTGAATCAACATCTTTGCCCGTGAGCCGACTAGGTGTTTTAAGTAGTGGGAATGGTGCATAGTTTTCTATTTAAGGCCTTAAAAAATCAATTGGTTGATTGATACTTACCTAGCTATTAATATGCAAAAATTAATATAAAAAAAATAACAATAGTTTCATAGGTTTAGGGGGTATTCTATAAAAATCTAAATGGTACCATCTTAATTCTTTAATTAAACTATTATTCCTTTAATATTCTAAAAATATTGACATTCAAAGTATTTATAAAGTGATAAATTTCAATTATGATAGTATTTACAAGACAAAAATCTATAATACAAGCATTCAATTTACTTTACAAAACTATATTATCTGAATGCTAATTAAATTGTTATTTACAAGAAAACATGTATATTATGAATATCTAATTTATTTTACGAAGTTATATAATTTAAATTCAAATTTAGTTAATATTTATGGGATAATAAAATTTATTTTCATTTTTTAAGTCGTCTCGGAGGTGCCTATATATCTACTAATTGAGATTAGACAACATGTAATTCTTTGATAAAAACATTAGTGGGTGATCTATATAAATTTGTGAACTCTTTCACTAAAAGTTTATTTAAATTTTCATTGTTTTTATTTGGAAAAAAAGAGTTTCAAAATAAGGTCTTCTAAACTACCAATTTCCATTTTAATATCTAGAAAATACATTTTTCTAAGTGACATTGAAATTAAAACTAATTTCTTTTATAATTTTTGTATCCATAAATTTGTACGCATACATTTAGAAAAAAATTATATTATACATGTGTATAACTAATGGTCATTTGATGGAATGGATAATAGAACGTGCTTCCAACATGATAACTGAAATACCCCAAATCTTCACCTAAATAGAAATTGGTTTTAGATAGATTTAAATGAATAAAATGAATTATACGATTTAATTAGACAAGTTGCCTTAATTTAATTAGCTAATAATTAAGTTGGTTTTGAGATTTGAAATTTCTAAAATCCCTAAACATGTTCTAAAAATGTTTAGAGGATTCCTAAACATTCAATTTATACCAAAAATACCAATTCCTAAATCTCAGTAAAATTTGAGTTCATTTGCTTATCTCAAAATATCAGTTCTTAAATCCGAACTCAAATTAAATATATTTTATCCAAAATAAATTTTTAAATTAAGTTCTTTTTAATAATGTATTAGCCATATAATATAAGTATTTTTATCATATTATGTATATCCCAAATAAATTGTGCCCTTTTCTTTTAGTTTATGAAATATTTAATTAAAAATATTATCCTAAATATCTAATTAAATATTTCATCATTTAGTTTATTTTCACAATATCTTACTCATAACTTGAATTTTTATTTTTTTTTTGTATTTGATTCAATTTTTTAAAAAATATAACCTAACTTTTTTTGCACCTTTTCATTTTGTATATCCTTGTTCCTCAAGTATATATTAAGCATATAATGAGTTTTCATGCTTTTTCACAACCAAAAACCTACGACACATTCAATATAGAAAGATCATAAAAACTCAAGCCATAAAAATTGGAAAAAAAAATTAAATCCCAAGTATATTTCATGTAAATAACCCAAAATAGTATTATGTAACTATAAAACATAATCGAGTCTATGTATCTTTCTACTTTTGTATACTTATGTTATTTTTTCCCCCTCTTTTTAAGTCATATGAACTAAGTTTTTATATATATTTTCACATTGCATTTATATGTTAAATCTTTTCTTATTGTTATTAAATTTATGTTTATAAAGTAGGAAAAAAATACGAATATGAAAAGTGAAAGGATATGAAAATTCGGATCGGATTACATGAATCAAGAATTAAATGTCACAATTCTATAAATCAAAATTTTTTTCCTGATTTTACTCCACGGACAATGACATATGGGAACCAGCATGACATTAACTTAATTACATTAATAAATGCAGATACTTTTATTTGATATGCATGGTTGTTGCATTATGCAAGAGAAAGGAAGGCTTTGGAAAAACGAAAAAAAAATTGAATCAACATCTTTGCCCGTGAGCCGAATAGGTGTTTTAAGTAGTGGGAATGGTGCATAGTTTTCTATTTAAGGCCTTAAAAAATCAATTGGTTGATTGATACTTACCTAGCTATTAATATGCAAAAATTATATAAAAAAAAAATAACAATATTTCATAGGTTAGGGGGCTATTCTATAAAAATCTAAATGGTACCATCTTAATTCTTTAATTAAACTATTATTCCTTTAATATTCTAAAAATATTGACATTCAAAGTATTTATAAAGTGATAAATTTCAATTATGATAGTATTTACAAGACAAAAATCTATAATACAAGCATTCAATTTACTTTACAAAACTATATTATCTGAATGCTAATTAAATTGTTATTTACAAAAAACATGTATATTATGAATATCTAATTTTATTTTACGAAGTTATATAATTTAAATTCAAATTTAGTTAATATTTATGGGATAAAAAATTTATTTTCATTTTTAAGTCGTCTCGGAGGTGCCTATAGATCTACTAATTGAGATTAGACAACATGTAATTCTTTGATAAAAACATTAGTGGGTGATCTATATAAATTTGTGACTCTTTCACTAAAAGTTTATTTAAATTTCATTGTTTTTATTTGGAAAAAAGAGTTTCAAAATAAGGTCTTCTAAACTACCAATTTCCATTTTAATATCTAGAAAATACATTTTTCTAAGTGACATTGAAATTAAAACTAATTTCTTTATAATTTTTGTATCCATAAATTTGTACGCATACATTTAGAAAAAAATTATATTATACATGTGTATAACTAATGGTCATTTGATGGAATGGATAATAGAACGTGCTTCCAACATGATAACTGAAATACCCCAAATCTTCACCTAAAATAGAAATTGGTTTTAGATAGATTTAAATGAATAAAATGAATTATACGATTTAATTAGACAAGTTGCCTTAATTTAATTATAGCTAATAATTAAGTTGGTTTTGAGATTTGAAATTTCTAAAATCCCTAAACATGTTCTAAAAATGTTTAGAGGATTCCTAAACATTCAATTTATACCAAAAATACCAATTCCTAAATCTCAGTAAAATTTGAGTTCATTTGCTTATCTCAAAATATCAGTTCTTAAATCCGAACTCAAATTAAATATATTTTATCCAAAATAATTTTTAAATTAAGTTCTTTTTAATAATGTATTAGCCATATAATATAAGTATTTTATCATATTATGTATATCCCAAATAAATTGTGCCCTTTTCTTTTAGTTTATGAAATATTTAATTAAAATATTATCCTAAATATCTAATTAAATATTTCATCATTTAGTTTATTTTCACAAATATCTTACTCATAACTTGATTTTTATTTTTTTTTTGTATTTGATTCAATTTTTTAAAAAATATAACCTAACTTTTTTTGCACCTTTTCATTTTGTATATCCTTGTTCCTCAAGTATATATTAAGCATTAATGAGTTTTCATGCTTTTTCACAACCAAAACCTACGACACATTCAAATAGAAAGATCATAAAAACTCAAGCCATAAAAATTGGAAAAAAAAAAATTAAATCCCAAGTATATTTCATGTAAATAACCAAAATAGTATTATGATAACTATAAAACATAATCGAGTCTATGTATCTTTCTACTTTTGTATACTTATGTATTTTTTCCCCCTCTTTTTAAGTCATATGAACTAAGTTTTTATATATATTTTCACATTGCATTTATATGTTAAATCTTTTCTTATTGTTATTAAATTTATGTTTATAAAGTAGGAAAAAAATACGAATATGAAAAGTGAAAGGATATGAAAATTCGGATCGGATTACATGAATCAAGAATTAAATGTCACAATTCTATAAATCAAAATTTTTTCCTGATTTTACTCCACGGACAATGACATATGGGAACCAGCATGACATTAACTTAATTACATTAATAAATGCAGATACTTTTATTTGATATGCATGGTTGTTGCATTATGCAAGAGAAAGGAAGGCTTTGGAAAAACGAAAAAAAAATTGAATCAACATCTTTGCCCGTGAGCCGAATAGGTGTTTTTAAGTAGTGGGAATGGTGCATAGTTTTCTATTTAAGGCCTTAAAAAATCAATTGGTTGATTGATACTTACCTAGCTATTAATATGCAAAAATTAATATAAAAAAAATAACAATAGTTTCATAGGTTTAGGGGGCTATTCTATAAAAATCTAAATGGTACCATCTTAATTCTTTAATTAAACTATTATTCCTTTAATATTCTAAAAATATTGACATTCAAAGTATTTATAAAGTGATAAATTTCAATTATGATAGTATTTACAAGACAAAAATCTATAATACAAGCATTCAATTTACTTTACAAAACTATATTATCTGAATGCTAATTAAATTGTTATTTACAAGAAAACATGTATATTATGAATATCTAATTTATTTTACGAAGTTATATAATTTAAATTCAAATTTAGTTAATATTTATGGGATAATAAAATTTATTTTCATTTTTTAAGTCGTCTCGGAGGTGCCTATATATCTACTAATTGAGATTAGACAACATGTAATTCTTTGATAAAAACATTAGTGGGTATCTATAAAATTTGTGAACTCTTTCACTAAAAGTTTATTTAAATTTTCATTGTTTTTATTTGGAAAAAAGTTTCAAAATAAGGTCTTCTAAACTACCAATTTCCATTTTAATATCTAGAAAATACATTTTTCTAAGTGACATTGAAATTAAAACTAATTTCTTTATAATTTTTGTATCCATAAATTTGTACGCATACATTTAGAAAAAAATTATATTATACATGTGTATAACTAATGGTCATTTGATGGAATGGATAATAGAACGTGCTTCCAACATGATAACTGAAATACCCCAAATCTTCACCTAAAATAGAAATTGGTTTTAGATAGATTTAAATGAATAAAATGAATTATACGATTTAATTAGACAAGTTGCCTTAATTTAATTAGCTAATAATTAAGTTGGTTTTGAGATTTGAAATTTCTAAAATCCCTAAACATGTTCTAAAAAATGTTTAGAGGATTCCTAAACATTCAATTTATACCAAAAATACCAATTCCTAAATCTAGTAAAATTTGAGTTCATTTGCTTATCTCAAAATATCAGTTCTTAAATCCGAACTCAAATTAAATATATTTTATCCAAAATAAATTTTTAAATTAAGTTCTTTTTAATAATGTATTAGCCATATAATATAAGTATTTTTATCATATTATGTATATCCCAAATAAATTGTGCCCTTTTCTTTTAGTTTATGAAATATTTAATTAAAATAATTATCCTAAATATCTAATTAAATATTCATCATTTAGTTTATTTTCACAATATCTTACTCATAACTTGAATTTTATTTTTTTTTTTGTATTTGATTCAATTTTTTAAAAAATATAACCTAACTTTTTTTGCACCTTTTCATTTTGTATATCCTTGTTCCTCAAGTATATATTAAGCATATAATGATTTTCATGCTTTTTCACAACCAAAAACCTACGACACATTCAATATAGAAAGATCATAAAAACTCAAGCATAAAAATTGGAAAAAAAAAAATTAAATCCCAAGTATATTTCATGTAAATAACCCAAAATAGTATTATGATAACTATAAAACATAATCGAGTCTATGTATCTTTCTACTTTTGTATACTTATGTTATTTTTTCCCCCTCTTTTTAAGTCATATGAACTAAGTTTTTATATATATTTTCACATTGCATTTATATGTTAAATCTTTTCTTATTGTTATTAAATTTATGTTTATAAAGTAGGAAAAAAATACGAATATGAAAAGTGAAAGGATATGAAAATTCGGATCGGATTACATGAATCAAGAATTAAATGTCACAATTCTATAAATCAAAATTTTTTTCCTGATTTTACTCCACGACAATGACATATGGGAACCAGCATGACATTAACTTAATTACATTAATAAATGCAGATACTTTTATTTGATATGCATGGTTGTTGCATTATGCAAGAGAAAGGAAGGCTTTGGAAAAACGAAAAAAAAAATTGAATCAACATCTTTGCCCGTGAGCCGAATAGGTGTTTTAAGTAGTGGGAATGGTGCATAGTTTTCTATTTAAGGCCTTAAAAAATCAATTGGTTGATTGATACTTACCTAGCTATTAATATGCAAAAATTAATATAAAAAAAATAACAATAGTTTCATAGGTTTAGGGGGCTATTCTATAAAAATCTAAATGGTACCATCTTAATTCTTTAATTAAACTATTATTCCTTTAATATTCTAAAATATTGACATTCAAAGTATTTATAAAGTGTAATTTCAATTATGATAGTATTTACAAGACAAAAATCTATAATACAAGCATTCAATTTACTTTACAAAACTATATTATCTGAATGCTAATTAAATTGTTATTTACAAGAAACATGTATATTATGAATATCTAATTTATTTTACGAAGTTATATAATTTAAATTCAAATTTAGTTAATATTTATGGGATAATAAAATTTATTTTCATTTTTTAAGTCGTCTCGGAGGTGCCTATATATCTACTAATTGAGATTAGACAACATGTAATTCTTTGATAAAAACATTAGTGGGTGATCTATATAAATTTGTGAACTCTTTCACTAAAAGTTTATTTAAATTTTCATTGTTTTTATTTGGAAAAAAAGAGTTTCAAAATAAGGTCTTCTAAACTACCAATTTCCATTTTAATATCTAGAAAATACATTTTTCTAAGTGACATTGAAATTAAAACTAATTTCTTTATAATTTTTGTATCCATAAATTTGTACGCATACATTTAGAAAAAAATTATATTATACATGTGTATAACTAATGGTCATTTGATGGAATGGATAATAGAACGTGCTTCCAACATGATAACTGAAATACCCCAAATCTTCACCTAAAATAGAAATTGGTTTTAGATAGATTTAAATGAATAAAATGAATTATACGATTTAATTAGACAAGTTGCCTTAATTTAATTAGCTAATAATTAAGTTGGTTTTGAGATTTGAAATTTTAAAATCCCTAAACATGTTCTAAAAATGTTAGAGGATTCCTAAACATTCAATTTATACCAAAAATACCAATTCCTAAATCTCAGTAAAATTTGAGTTCATTTGCTTATCTCAAAATATCAGTTCTTAAATCCGAACTCAAATTAAATATATTTTTATCCAAAATAAATTTTTAAATTAAGTTCTTTTTAATAATGTATTAGCCATATAATATAAGTATTTTTATCATATTATGTATATCCCAAATAAATTGTGCCTTTTCTTTTAGTTTATGAAATAATTAATTAAAAATATTATCCTAAATATCTAATTAAATATTTCATCATTTAGTTTATTTTCACAATATCTTACTCATAACTTGAATTTTTATTTTTTTTTTGTATTTGATTCAATTTTTAAAAATATAACCTAACTTTTTTTTGCACCTTTCATTTGTTATATCCTTGTTCCTCAAGTATATATTTAAGTATATAATGAGTTTTCATGCTTTTTCACAACCAAAAACCTACGACACATTCAATATAGAGATCAAAAAACTCAAGCCATAAAAATTGAAAAAAAAATGAAATCCCAAGTATATTTCATGTAAATAACCCAAATAGTATTATGATAACTATAAAACATAATCGAGTCTATGTATCTTTTCTACTTTGTATACTTATGTTATTTTTTCCCCTCTTTTTAAGTCATATGATGCAAGGACCCCCTATTACCCCTAGTTGAAATAAGCAATAGCAGTTCCCCAACCGCATATAATCTGCAGAATTATATGCAAGGTTGTCTTAAAAGGATTGTTTGATGAATTGTTCACCTAATCTTAAGGAATAAATCATTTTGAGAAATAATTACTTAGTAGCTTTTCAAAACATATTAACATATATATACACAACTTCAAACAAAGGCAGATCAAGCTAGATATATACATACATATATTACATCCACAGGCTTCTTACAAGCCTTAAACAAAATAACAAAATATAAAGCTTAACAAAGCTTTACAAACATCCATTCTAACTAACTATCTAGTCTATTACAAAAAGAATGGTTCCGTCCAGTCCTGGTCAAACTCTAGTCCTCATATTCCTCCAAGAAGTCCTCAAAATCGGAGCCATAACCCATGCTCGCATAGGACTCGTCCAGGTCATCACCTGAAATTGTTAAAAGAATGAGCCAGAGGCCCAGTACACAGCAACGAATACAAAAGCGAGATGAAGCACACAAGCTTAGTCTAAATGCAATATGCAACATCCATTCAATTATTCTTTAATCTTTAATTAATCAATCAACACGGGAGTATTCAAACTCCGGACAACAGGGATCGCGAGGGGACCTGAGTAACACTCGGACGCTCAGGGGGTTGATATAAGTAGTTCGGGTACTCATACCGTCCTAGATATCGTTAAGTCAAAGAGAAAAGTAGCTTCCTCCAGGGTTAATAGCCGTTACTTAGCTCTATTTATACTCAGTCCATATCATAAAATATAGTTCACCCGTTCTCATAAACGTTTGAACTAAACTATGGTACTTCCTACCAAGTTTAAATAAATTTTCACCGATCTATACCCCCTCGACTACCCGCCGTACCACTTAATGAAAGTCATCTCAAATGACAGGAGTGGCCTAAGCGCCTAGATCTACGTGCTCAAACCGAGCAAGGTGCCGCTCCCCGAACCGGATACCAACTTCCATCCCAAACTCATCAAACTATGAGGGGTCGCCGTTAGGTTCATACATGACCTGGCGTAGGAATTGGATTTTAACGGCATAAAACACAAGCAACAATCACATTTTAAGTTTTCTTATTATATATTTAAGTTTTATAAATGCCTATCCTAACAGAGACAAGCAGGTTACTGCGTACCTGTATTAGCTCGGGAGTTAGTAGGGATGGCCGAGCGAGAATCAAATACTGTTCAACAGAATTATTACAATTTTACACTTAGTTCAAGCTCAATATCAACCAATCTCATACATTATCATCCAAAGAAATTCAAATAAATCATCACAAGATTTTTAAAATAAGTAAAGGAAATCATATATATAACATAACTAGTTTTAGCTTAACTCTCATGAAAATTCATTAATTTGTTAAATCTATAAATATATTTAAATCATGTTAAATTATATCATTTAATCATCATAATACATCAATTATCATATATCTATCTCATTTTAGATCAAATATATCCATTTGGTAAAGCAAATACCTATAAATCAATCAAAAACAAGTTTTTAACTTTATTTAGAAAATGTATCAGTTGGAAAGATGTAAAATTTAAGCACTGATACGTTTCGAATTTGTAAAAATTTAAAACATGAAAGTTGTAGATCTCTTTCTTATCTTTCCAACGCAACTTGAATCATCTCAATCGGAGATCGGATGAAAAAGTTACGGCTGATATACGAAAACATGTTTGAGCTGCAGGGTTCTACGCCGGTTCCAACGCCGGCGGCGTTGAATGCAAAATTTGCCAGCGTTAAGGAACCACGATTCTGGTCATGAAAAGTCATTTCAACACCGGCAGCGTAGACTTCAAAGCCGGCGGCGTAAATCCTACACCGGCAAAGTACACCGGCAAATTTGCAGGCGTTGACAGCAGCGGAAATTTTCCAAAGTTTTTCCCCTGTTTTTCCCTTTTCAAAACATGCTTTTACACTTCTTCAACTCATTCCAAATCTTTCCAAGCTTATTATAAGTTCATTTATCACTTCTATCAATCAATCATCATCTCAAAACATCTATAACCCTATTCTAATCATCATCCAACAATTCAACAACCAAAATCTCCAAATTCACACTCTATACCATCATCCAACCATTCAACCCTCATCAACACTTCAAACTCACTTTCAAACAAGTAAAACTAACCAATCTAGTCCTATTACACTTCATATAATATCCATACAACATGGATCACGAATTCATAAACAAAATATCATCAAGAACACATATAAGCATGAAAATGAAAAATAGAGAACACACTTACCACTTGGACTTCTATGCTCGGTTTAAGGACTCTAGATCAAGCTTTTGATGGTGAGAATTGTAGAAAATCAAACTTCAACTTAGGGGTCACCTTGGGAGCTCTTTTGATGAAGAAGGAATGAGTTTAGGGCAAATAGAGGGCTTTTGGTTTGGTCTGAAATTTTTGGCCGAATTTTTGAAGTTAAAAAGTTTAAACTTATCCTATGTTGACTTTAAGGGCATGAGGGCATTAAAGGCTTAATGACTTTGGCTTTGTTAATTAATTTAACTTGTTTTACTTAATTAAATGGCTTTGTTTTAAGGCATTAAAAAGGGGTTTTATTGGCTCTATTTTTACTCAAATTTTCTACTACTTAGGGGCTTTCATATGCATACATTCCATTTATTTCTAACATGTATATTTCACCCTAAAACATATTTATATTTTATAAAATAACAAATAACTAATTCTAACATATTTAAATAATTCTACACATTCACATATCACATAGTTCATCAAAATTTAAATTAACCATCAACATATATTTATCATGCATAATTCAACAATTCATTCATAAAATAAAATTAGGAATTTCTTGGCTATTTCATATGAACTAAGTTTTTATATATATTTTCACATTGCATTTATATGTTAAATCTTTTCTTATTGTTATTAAATTTATATTTATAAAGTAGGAAAAAAATACGAATATGAAAAGTGAAAAGATATGAAAATTCGGATCGGATTACATGAATCAAGAATTAAATGTCACAATTCTATAAATCAAAATTTTTTTCCTGATTTTACTCCACGGACAATGACATATGGGAACCAGCATGACATTAACTTAATTACATTAATAAATGCAGATACTTTTATTTGATATGCATGGTTGTTGCATTATGCAAGAGAAAGGAAGGCTTTGGAAAAACGAAAAAAAAAATTGAATCAACATCTTTGCCCGTGAGCCGAATAGGTGTTTTAAGTAATGGGAATGGTGCATAGTTTTCTATTTAAGGCCTTAAAAAATCACCTAGCTATTAATATGCAAAAATTAATATAAAAAAAATAACAATAGTTTCATAGGTTTAGGGGGCTATTCTATTAAAACCTAAACGGTACCACCTTAATTCTTTAATTAAACTATCATTCCTTTAATATTCTAAAAATATTGACATTCAAAGTATTTACAAAGTGATGAATTTCAATATGATAGTATTTACGAGACAAAAATCTATAATACAATCATTCAATTTACTTTACAAAACTATATTATGTGAATGCTAATTAAATTGTTATTTAGAAGAAAACATGTATATTATGAATATCTAATTTATTTTACAAAGCTATATAATTTAAATTCAAATTTAGTTAATATTTATGGGATAATAAAATTTATTTTCATTTTTTAAGTTGTCTCGGAGGTGCCTATGTACTTACTAATTGAGATCAGACAACACGTAATTTTTTGATAAAAACATTAGTAGGTTGATCTATTTAAATTTGTGAACTCTTTCATTATAAGTTTATTTAAATTTTCATTGTTTTTATTTAGAAAAAAAGAGTTTCAAAATAAGGTCTTCTAAACTACCAATTTTAATTTATATCTAGAAAATACATTTTTCCAAGTGACGTTAAAATTAAAACTAATTTCTTTATAATTTTTACATCCATAAATTTGTACACATACATTTAGAAAAAAATTATATTATACATGTATATAACTAATGATCATTTGATGGAATGGACAATAGAACGTGCTTCCAACATGATAACATTCTCGGAATCCACAAAATTATGCTTCCGATAACCAATTAAATATAATTCCCAAGTAATAATCACTAAGGATTGAATATCAAAATCTAAAGACATTCATTCTTATTATTTATTGTTTTTGTATTCACTTAACATTAGTTCATGTAAATAAAATAAAATAATATAAAAATAAAAGACTTACCTGTGACGTGAATTGGTGTAGGATCGTGGATCCATCGGTTTGAGAATGATAGGCAACACTGAATTATAATTTAGCTTCCATTGCTTTTTGTAAACTCCTCTAGAATTTCGATACAGATCGAGGGTCTCTATCTGATTCAATACTTGTTGGCATCCCATGTAGCCTCACTATCACTTTTATATATAGTGTAGCTAGTTTTTCCAAGGGATATATGACATTGATTGGTAGAAAATGTGCAGACTTCGTGAGGTGATCTACTATTACTCATATAGCATCGTATCCTCCTTGTTCCTTAGGTAAGACAGTTACAAAGTCCATTATAATTCTTTCCCATTTCCAAACTAGAATAGATAATGGTTGTAAATAAGAGCGAGCAAAAAAACCAATCGAATGGAACCAATCCATAACCGAACCAAGCCAAACCAAACCGAAAATATAGTTTGTTTTCAATAATTTGGTTTAAAATTTTTCTAATTCGAACTA
Organism: Combretum micranthum; assembly: GCA_024138025.1. Classification (NCBI taxonomy): domain Eukaryota; kingdom Viridiplantae; phylum Streptophyta; class Magnoliopsida; order Myrtales; family Combretaceae; genus Combretum; species Combretum micranthum. The sequence continues at coordinate 738,313 of JAMXBD010000565.1, forward strand.
ATCCATAAATTTATGATTTGGTTTAGAAGATAAACCAAATCAATCCATAAAACCGAACCAAACCGTTTTAGGAATATATAATAATATTTTACTTATAAGTTATAACTATAATTTTTTTTATTATTGTTGATTAAAGGTCATATATATTAATATGTTTTTATTTGATATTTATTATTTGGAGAATATTGATTAAAATACTCTTATTTATTTTTAAATTTGTTTTTTAGGCTCATGGCATATACATATTTTTTTTTGTTGATGATGAACTATTTTTTTTAAAAGTTTTAAACTTTATAAAGTATGAAATTTATTTATTTAGTTATAAACTCTTATTATATATTATTTTTTTTAATGTATTTTGTCAGCAGATCATTTTATTCGTTGATGAATTTTGTTGATAGATGATTTTTTTTTGAGTTAAATTTATTGATAGATGATTATGTAAGGACCCGATATCACCCCTATATTTGAAATAGGCGATAACAGTTCCCCAACCACATATAACCTATAAGATTATATGTAAGGTTGTCTGAAAGAATTGTTTGAGAAATTGTTTATCTAATTCCATATAAATAATATAATAGAAATCATAATTTTTCTAAACCTTAAACAAAATTACACTACTTCATTACTACATATTTTGCAAAGGAAACAACTTAATTCCTACATAGCTAAGTACATATATATATACATATATTACACCCAAAGGCTTCTTACAAGCCTTAACAAAATCTTCAAAACACAAACCAAACTAAAACTTTAGTTACATTACCAACAAAAGAAATCACATCTAGTCTATTACAATTATAGGGTTCCATTGAGTCCAAGGTTAACTCTAATCCTCCAAACCATCAAGAAAATCTTCAAAGTCGGTTCCGTACCCCATACTCACATAGAACTCATCGAAGTCATCACCCGAAATGGATAAAATATGAGCCAAAGGCCAGTACACAAATAACGAATACAAATGCAAAGTGTGTCACATGTTCTTAGACTAAATGTATTATACAACAATCAATTGTTTATTGTTAAATCTTTAGTTAGTAAAACAACATGGGAGTATTCAAACTCCGGACAACAGGGATCTAGTATTACGTCCGCCTCCCTGAGTGGTCCCTACTGTTCATACAGACTAGGCAGCCCTACCTTTCGGCATAGCCCATAATACTAGGGGATCCTGAGTAACGCATCACGACGCTCAAGAGGTTGATATGAGTAGCTCGGATACTCATATCTCATAAATAATTCTATCCATTAACGAGAAAGTAACCTGCCCCTAATCTGAGCAGGGTGCCGCTTCCCGAACCAGATTCAACAGCAAACAAGGAAAAGAATCAACACTCATCAATTATTAAGATTTTCTTAATTTAAAGTAATTTGGTTGTGATGTCTACCCTAACAAAGAAACAAGCAAGTTACTGCGTACCTGAGATAGCTCGGGAACTAATGGGGTTGGCTGAGCGAGGATCTATCACTGTTTAAAATAATATTAAATTTCATACTTAGTTTAAGCACTAATTAACTAGTAAAAAAATGTAATTAATCAAAGAAATTCAAATAAATTAATACAAAGTCATAATAAAGAATTTAAACATCCTATTATATCATAGAACACTTAACAAATATTTAATTGATCATATACCAAACTTTGGAAAATTTTGAATAAAGTTTTTAAAAATGAAAAGTGCAGAGGATACGCCGGCCTTCAAAGCCGGTAGCTTTGAACCAGTGCTCGATACATTAAAGTTCAACACTGCCAACACTGGCAGCGTTCAAGGATAAGTCGGCAACCTTCATTCTACGTCGACGGCTTTGAGCCAGTGTAGAATGCAATTCCAAATTTCCAAAAATTTTCTAGAGGTGCACGGGGTTAGTTCACGCCCGTGAATACCCCCAACACTGGCAGCGTATCCATGTATGTTGGCAGCCTAGGATCCTACGTAGGCAGCCATAGGCCCGGCGTTAAAAATTATAATTCTGTTCTCATTCCACACCGCCCCTAAGCCGGCGGCGTAGGAACCCTAATAGCCGGCATATGTTTTAAAAGATAAACACTAACAGACTTTTCCAGTGAAAACCGGCAGCATTTAAGCGACCTTAAGAAAATTGATTCTGTTCATTTCTAATACCGCCTCTACGCTGGCAACGTTGAAGTGCCAGATGCTGGCGTACATTCAAATTTAAGCCTATACGAAAATGTTTTTGGTTTCCCCTGTTTTATTACAAAATTTATTCACTTCAAAAATTCTCCAAACTTAATCTAAACTTTCCAAAGCTTGTTATATGTTTTAAACACTATCCTAACAACATAAATTCTACTTCTAATCATCAAAACATCAATCACACTTCAAGTCCACACTTCAACTACTCAATCCTTTAATCTTTCCAATACACTCATCCTCACATGTCAACATTCATATAAGATATACACTACAACTCCTCTAGCCAAGCAATTCTATTCAAATTACCATCAATGCACAAAATCAATCTAACACCAATTAGTACATAAACTTCATTTTTATCTAAGCTTTACAAACAAGTACAAGATAGAACATAAAATAAAAAGATTAAGCTTGCATTTAACTTACATGATTAAGTCTTGACTTAGAATGATGTTTAAATCCAAAATCTTGTAATTGATTTTGTCTTAGGGTTTAGGATTTTGAGATGGAAAGGAAGAAAGAAAGAAAAGAAAAGAAAAGAAAAATTCGTATGGGAGGATTAGGGTTGTCAAAAGGGTCCAAATTTTGTCCAAAATGAAGTCAATACTAATCCAAAGTTTGACTTTAGGGGTATATTTGACCTAAGGTTAATTTGGTTTAATTTCAAATGCATTTGAGTTTGATTTAAGCTTAAAAAATAGACTTAAATTTTGAAAAAATATCTATCATTAATATTAAACAATTCACAAGTAATTCTATTAAATTCTAAACATAACATATACATATTAATTTGCAAAAGACACACTTATTCATTACACTATACACACATTTATATATATAATACGATAATATTAATTTCATTATACTACCCATATACATAATAACACATATCTAGCACATGTACTAATTATATTATCCATGCACACACACACACACACACACACACACACACACATATATATATATATCTCATTTTAATAACACATTAGAATATAAATTAAGAATTTTATAGCTATTTCATTCTCTCCTCCTTCAAAAAGTTTCATCCTCGAAACTTAGCTTACCTTAAACACTATTCAAATAACTCGGGGTACTTTTGCCTCATTTCATCCTTGGGCTCCCACGTTGCTTCTTTTTCGGTTTGTCCAGTCCACAAAACCTTCACATAAGGAATTATTTTTTTCTTCAACACTTTATCAATTCTATCCAAAACTTTGATTGGCTTCTCAACTGTGCTCAAATTCGGTTGAACCTCTGGTTGATGTGTAGAAATGATCGCTTCGGGATTTGATATACATTTTCGAAGTTGCAACACATGGAATACATCATGCACTTCCGACAAATTTGGTGGTAAAGCCAATCGATAAGCTAATGGTCCAATTCTTTCTAGAATCTCATATGGACCAATGTACCATGAATTCAATTTGCCTCTAGCTCCAAATCTAATAATCCCTTTTGTTGGAGAAATTTTAAGAAACACATGGTCGCCAACTTCAAACTCCAACGGTCTTCTTCTCATGTCAGCATAGCTTTTATACCGATCTTAAGCCATTTTCATCCTTTGTTTAACTACTTGGATCTTATACATTGCTTGTTGTACCAATTCTGGACCTAAAATAGTTCTTTCCCCAACTTCATCCCAGTTGTCGAGCCTGGATTTTTTCCACTCATCTGATCTGGTTCATTTCTCATAACCCGATTCACATTAAACCCGAACCCATTTAACATGAATCCTCGACTAGGGGTTAAAAGAAATTTTAAAAATTTAGAGTCGCCACCCGATATAAATCGGGAAAAAATAAAAAGCTAGGATCAATGGGTCGGTTGATCCTAACTTAGCTACTAGTCTGCGAAAATTTGATTTAAAAAAAAAAAACAAACTTTTAAAACCAGATATCATGGATTCGGGGGCTAACCTATTAAAACCAAATTGGTTACCACTTTTGGAATTTTAAATTTTTAATCTATCCTTTTCATGCTCAAAAAATTTAAGTAAAACAATATAGTACAAATATTCACAAATCAAACCATTCGTTTTTATTTTTATTATTTCTTTTTTTTTTTATTTTATTTTTTTTTTTAAAAATATCAATATCAACAAATAGATTTCATTTTTTTTAACAAAAACTTATATTTACGAAATAATTATTCACAATATTAAAAACAAAAACATTTTTTTTTCATTTTTTATGTCGCCCCGCAGGTGCCTACGTACTCGCTAATCGAGATCAGACAAAACGTAGTTCTTTTAAAAAAGAACTTAATTTGTTGATCAATTTTAATTTTTGAACTATTCTCAATTTAAGTTCATTAAATTTTCAAGTTTTTATAAAAAATCATTTTTTGATGCTCCTATGATCTAATCAATTGATTTTTTTTATTTATTGAAAATATAATTTTTCTAAGTCCGAAAATCATTTTTTATTATTTTATTTCTTTTCTAAAAAATTTTGTTTTTTGGAAAATCCAATTTTGTTATTTTTATCCATTTTTATTATTTTTTTTTTTTTATTTTTTTTTTTAAAAACATCACATAATTTCACAACATATCCATAATATATTAAAATATATTAAAAATATTTTTTTCATGCATTAAATATGCATTTCAGAGGTAATTTGTGTATAAATACACATTAAAAATATTCAAAAAATATCAAAAATATCAAAAAAATAAATTTATATAAAAAATAGATATTTTGATTTTTTCTGGATTTTTCTGTATTTTTCTGAATTTTTTATGAATTTTTATAAATTTTTTACTATTTTTATTATTTTCTGAAATTAATTATATAATAAACTATTAATAAAATAATGCGGATTAACCTGGACCGTCGGATGAAGCGGACGAGATCTGGAGCGTTGATCTCGCTGACCGATCTGGATCGTCTGATCGCTTGTTGACTCGATCTGAGCCGTCTGATCGCTTGATGAAATCTGGGCCGTCTGATCACTTGATGAAATCTGGGCCGTCTGATCACTTGATGAAATCTGAGCCGCTGATCTGTTTGATGAAATCTGGGCCGTCTGATCTGCTTGATTGAATCTGACCGTCCGATCAGAGTTGACCGTTGACCGATGACCGACGACCGTTGACCGATGACCGACCGGGTTGGGTTCGGATTTTCGGGTCGGATCTCGGAGCTCCGGCGGGTGAAGAAGACGATGATGCGACTTTTCGGGGCGGATTCCGGCGGCTCCGGTGGTCCTCGGTGGCTGGAAGTTTGTCGCCCGACTCCTGCTGCGACGGCGCGTCTTTTGGTGGTGGGTGGCGTTCACTCAGAACGGCGGCAAGCGGCGGTTCCGGTGGTGGTTGTACGGCGGCGTTTGAAGAACAAAATAAAAAAAATTTTCAGAGAGAAATCCGATCAATTCGAACAAATCTAAGCACACTAAATCATCCAAATAAAGTTTCTAACATTGTTACAACACTCAATTTGGATTAAAACTGATCTAATCAATTCGAATTTGAAAAATTCGAATTCTATACCCTAATTTCAAGAATTTCGAATTGGCTTTGCTATGTATGTTGTTCTTCTGAAATTGACTTGTGCCTTTTGCTCCTAGGACCTCCTATTTATAGGTTGCAAGCTCAATTTTCAGTTTCGAACAGTTTCGAAAATGAATGGATTTTTGCCCTTTGATTTTTCCACGAATTTAATTAGAAAATCCTTGATTAAATTGTTTGAAACTGATGAATTGATGATTGTTTTGATATTTCATGTCAGATTCATCCACTCAATTTTGTAACCCCTCAATTGAATGCAATTGAATGCTTTATACATTGAATTTTGTAACTTTTGGGTTGTTTTTTTTTTTTTTTTTTTGCACTAATCTTTATATTTTGTAACCACTTTGTAACCACTTTGCAATCCCATCATCAATGATTTTTTGTCATTAAAACTGATGCAAAGTAAGGCAAGAGTCACATTTGAGGAAAATGAAAAGACAAAATGATAAAAAAGGCAAAAATTTGCCTTTGCTAGGGTTTGAACCTGTGTCCTTGAGCTTGAGTGGTTTTTGGGTCCATATGTTTAACCAACAGGCCATTTGGCCTGTGCCTTGATCACTTAGCCAATTTCATCAATACTTAAGGCTTTTAAAAATGAATTTAATTAAATTTTAAGCCTTAATTAATTGGGCAAAAATTGGGTGTCTACAGCTGCCCCTCTTTGTGGTAAAGTTTGAACAAAACTTTTGCCACAAAGATAAAAAGACAACCAATTTTTGCTTAGCTTCCTTTAGATTTTGAGATTTGGTTAGGTCATTTGCCGGACCTATGGCTTTGGTTTGGTCATTTGCCGGACCAATGGGCTTTGGTCATTTGCCGGACCAATGGGCTTTGGTCATTTGCCGGACCAATGGGCTTTGGTTTGGTCATTTGCCGGACCAATGGGCTTTGGTCATTTGCCGGACCAATGGGCTTTGGTCATTTGCCGGACCAATGGGCTTTGGTTTGGTCATTTGCCGGACCAATGGGCTTTGGTCATTTGCCGGACCAATGGGCTTTGGTTTGGTCATTTGCCGGACCAATGGGCTTTGGTTTGGTCATTTGCCGGACCAATGGGCTTTGGTCATTTGCCGGACCAATGGGCTTTGGTCATTTGCCGGACCAATGGGCTTTGGTTTCCATCTGGAATGGAGGAATTTCTAACTTTTATCTTGAACATATTCTTCTAGTGAATGAATTTCTGAACTCTGTCTTGATTACCATCTTGAGCGAATGAATTTCTGAACTTTGTCTTCATCACCATCTTGAGTGAATTTCTGGATCTTGTTACATCTTGAAAGGATGGATTTTGAATCACCATCTCGAAAGGATGGATTTTGAGTCTAGGTAGTACTAGGGGCATTTGTGATTTTTTTCAATTCTTGGGAGTTTCTTTCTCTTTCTCTTTTTCTTTTTCTTCCTTTCTCTTTTTTTTTTTTTTTCTTTTCTTTTTTTTTTTTTTCTTCTTTTTTTTTTCTTCTTTTTTTTTTTTTTTTTTTTCTTCTTTTTTTTTTTTTTCAATCCAACATGCTTCAACTTTCTATCAAAATTAGTTATTCTTGCCATAATATTTTCTTTTAAAATAAGAACAATCAATAGACCAAACTGTATAAACGCATTCATTCAGTATTATAAGATGCTCAAATTTCTTTTTCTGATGATTCAAATGGTGTTTGATTGGAAATTTGTTCAGAAGAATTTTGTGGGTTAGGCTTTGATTCAACTTCAAAGAATTTCAGGCTTTGATTCGACTTCAGAGAATTTCAGGAATATCAACTTTGCTTATAATTAATTAAAATAAAATCAATTGATCACTTGAAATGACAAGTTTTATTGATCAAGGATAATATAACTTTACAGCATCTGAGTTCACAGGATCCTTTAAATTGGGTCCATCCATTTGGGAAAGGATTAATGCTCCTCCCGATAAGACCTTCTTCACTATATATGGTCCTTCATAATTTGGTGTGAACTTTCCTCTGGAATCTTGCACATTTGGCAGCATTTTTCTCAAAACCAAATCACCTTCTTGGAAATTTCTTGGCTTAACCTCTTGTTAAATGCTCTAGCCATCCTTTGTTGATATAATTGTCCATGACACATGGCGGTTAATCTTTTTTCATCTAAAAGATTTAACTGTTCAACCTTTGTCTAACCCATTCAGCTTCTTCGAGCTCTGTTTCAGCCAATACCGGAGCGAAGGAATCTCAACTTCTACTGGTAAAACAGCTTCAGTTCCATATAGGGAATAGGGCGTTGCCCCAGTTGACACTCTTACAGAGGTTCGATATGCCATTAATGCTAATGGGAGCATTTCATGCCAATCCTTGTATGCAATTGTCATCTTCTCAATGATTCTCTTGATGTTTTTGTTGGCGGCTTCTACTGCTCCATTCATCTGTGGGCGATATGGAGTGGAATTCCGGTGTTTAATCTTGAATTGCTGACATAAATCAGTCATTGCATTGTTGTTCAAATTTGTACCATTATCAGTAATGATACTTTCTGGAGTTCCATATCGAGCAATGATATCTCTTTTGATGAATCGCACCACAACGGCTTTTGTCACACTGGCGTATGAAGCAGCTTCAACCCACTTGGTGAAGTAATCGATTGCAACTAGTATGAATCGATGACCATTTGAAGCTTTTGGCGATATTGGCCCGATTACGTCTATTCCCCACATTGAGAACGGCCATGGTGTTGACATTGACTGTAATTCCTTTGGAGGAGCATTTATCTTGTTTGCGTAAATTTGACATAGATGACAAGATCTCACATGTTTGATACAGTCTGATTCCATGGTTAACCAGAAATATCCTAGCCTCATAATCTTTTTAGCTAGCATATATCCGTTCATATGAGGTCCACATACTCCCTCATGAACTTCTTCCATTAATTTTTGAGCTTCTTTTCATCTACACATCTCAGTAGGGTTGTATCAAATGACCTTCTGTATAAGGTATCTCCACTTAACAAGAAATGACTTGCCAGACGTCTCAATGATTTCTGATCCTTTTTGTAGCACACTCAGGATAATCACCTGTTTGCAAGAAAATTTTGATATCTTGAAACCATGGTTCACTTGACTCAATCACACAGAATGCGGGTTCACTTCTTATTCGGACTTGCAAAGGTTGTATTCTTACTCCTTCAGTGAATTGGATCAAAGAGGCCAGAGTAGCCAATGCATCAGCAAATTGATTCTGAGTTCTCGGCACATAAGTGAAGGAAATTTCTTTGAACCTTCCTGTTAACTCAGCCAAGTGATTATGATAAGGAATCAACTTGGGATCCTTAGTTTTGAACTCGCCTCGAGTTTGGAAAATGATAAGTGATGAATCTCCAAACACTTCGAGCTCCTCAATATTCATTTGAATTGCCATTTCTAATCCCATGATGCATGCCTCGTATTCCGCTACATTATTTGTGTAAGGAAACATTAATCTGGCTGATGCCGGGAACTGTTCTTCTTTTGGTGAGATAAGGACTGCCCCTATTCCACATCCGTATACGTTGGCTGCTCCATCGAAATACAACTTCCAATTGTTGTTTTCGGCTTCTGTTTCTGTTATTCTGATGCCTTCATCTGGAAACTGATCTTGTTCCTTTAATTCTTCGTCATCAACGGGCTTTCTGCGAGTTGATCAGCTAAAACTTGTCCTTTGACTGAACTTTGATTCACATAAATGATATCAAATTCAGAAAGTAGCATCTGCCATTTCGAGATTCGACCTACTAAAGCCGGTTTGCGTGCCAAGTATCGCAATGGATCATGCTTCGTAATCAACTCGATCGAGTAGAAGAGCGTATACTGCCTAAGCCTGTGCATAACCCATACTAATGCACAGCAGGTTTTTCTATCTCTGAATACTTTTGTTCTCCATTTGAGAATTTCTTGCTTAAGTAGTAAACAGCTCTTTCTTTTCCTTCCTCATCTTTTTGCCCACACACCCCATAGATTCAGGAAGAATTGTCAAGTACAAGAACAATGGTTTCCCGGTTTTGGAGTAACCAGTACTGGTGGATTCGTCAGATACTGCTTTATCCGATTAAAGGCTTTTTCACATTCGTCATTCCATTCAATTAGGGCATTCTTCTTAGCAGTTTAAACAGCGGTTGGCACTTATCAGTCAGCTGTGATATGAATCGAGCAATGTAATTCAACCTTCCCAAGAGGCCTCTGATTTCCTTTAATGTTTTTGGTGGAGGCAAATCCTGAATCGCCTTGACTTATCAGGATCGATTTCTATCCCCTTTTGGCTAACCATGAATCCTAATAATTTTCCAGATGTCACTCCGAAAGTGCATTTTTCTGGATTCAATTTCAACTGGAACTTCCTTAATCTTTCAAAAAGCTTCCTTAACACCACTACATGATCATCTCCTTCCTTTGTCTTGGCGATCATCATCTACATATACTTCCACCTCTTTGTGCATCATATCATGAAGTATAGCAAGCATTGCTCGTTGATAAGTTGCCCCGGCATTCTTGAGACCGAAAGGCATGACCTTGTAACAAAAAGTTCCCCAGGCTGTAACGAATGTGGTTTTGACCTTATCTTCTTCGGCCATTAATATCTGATTATACCCTGAAAATCCATCCATGAATGAAAATAGATGATTTCCAGCGGTATTGTCCACTAAAACATCGATGTGAGGCAATGGGAAATTATCTTTCGGGGTTGCTTTGTTTAGATCTCTGAAATCCACACAGATTCTTACTTTCCCGTTTTTCTTAAGTACTGGCACTATATTTGATACCCAATCCGAATAATCAGAAACCTCAATGAATCCTACTTCAAGCAACTTTTTTACTTCATCCTTGATTTGGAGGAGTAAATCCGGCCTAAATCGCCTTAATTTTTGCTTTATAGGTTTAAAATCCTCCTTTGTTGGCAATTTGTGAACCACAATGGATGGGTCTAAACCAGGCATATCGCTGTACGACCATGCAAAAACATCCAAGTATTCGGCTAGTAACTTGGTTAAATCTTGTGCCGTGCTCTCAGGCAATTTTCCCCCTATCCTCAGATTCCTAGGGTTTTCACTTGTTCCCAAATTAATCACTTCAATGGTTTCGGGAATTTCAATCTTCCTTGTTCAAAATTTTGCCAAATTTCTTGTGTTCTAAATTGATAATCAATATCATCTTCAACATCTAACCCAGTAGAGTTAGAGGTGATATTGATATTTTCATTAATTATACGCGCGAGATATCCCTGAACTTCATCACAATTGTCGAATCTGGTTGAATATGAATGAGGAATGTATGAGAATATGTGAAAAAAACAGGAAATAAATTTTATTAAACTGGGACGGTGTTTAAGTACACTTATTTGAGCATCACATAATACTGAAAAACACGAAACACAAATCTAGTCTTAGATAAATTCTTACTTAAAAGACTTAATACTAGCGCAAGGCAGAGAACCAATTTCTCAAGATCATTTCTTTGGATGAAGCATCTTCTTTGATATCATCTGGCTGCTGGATATGATGTGGCTTTGGAAAGGAATGGCTGATGTGAGGAATTTTGATGATTGGATCATATTCCTTGTCGAGCTTCCTTCTTCTCATTTGGTTTTTCATTTCACCACTTCAGCACAAGTGGGGGAATAACCCATCCAAAGGTTCCCACCTGAGTTTCTTTCTCATCATATCATCACAGACTTCGTCAAACATTTGAAGCCCGAAGTCTTCTTCTCCTTCTTTTCCAATGTAGGGACAGCTGTCTCCTTGTAAATAGCATAATCCTGTTCTCCCATAACAGTGATGAGTTGACCATTGGTTATGAACTTAACTTTCTGGTGCAGGCTTGATGGTATTGCCTGGCAGCATGGATCCATGGTCTTCCCAACAGCAGATTGAATGTTCTGGGGATATCAATCACTTGGAAAGGAATAATGAAAGTTTGAGGCCCGATGATGACTTCTAACTCCACTTCACCTATTATATCTCTTTTTGATCCATCAAAAGCACGAACCACAATAGAGCTTGGTTTGATGTCTGACGGTTCAATTTCCAATAAGCTCAAAGTGGCTAAGGGGCACACATTCAAAGAGGATCCATTGTCAACTAATACTCGAGAGACGATCTTTCCACAGCTTTTGACTACGATGATAGGGCCTTGTTATGTTGATCTCCTTCCTCTCCCAGTTCTTCAGATGAGAAAATGATTTGCTCATTTGCAAAGATTGAGTTGATGATATGCCCCAAGGCTTCTTCTGATACACCTTCTGGAACTTTCACTTCTTCTAAGGCTTTGAAAAGAGCCTCACGGTGTACATTAGAGCTAATCAGCAGACTCATGAGCGATATTTGGGCAGGTATTTTGGCCAACTGCTCGACAACCTTGTATTCACTTGCTTTCATCAGTTTTGCCAATGCTGACTTCTCTTCATCTTTTTCCTTCTTCATTTTGCTGCTGTGGCATATTCACAGTTGCATTCTTCCGGTCGACTCATAAACTCTTCCTGAGCGAGTAAGGCCACCAACCATGGCCATTGAAGCATGATTTACCGCCTTATAATCAAATGGAGCGGCTTTATACTCATTCACAGCAAGGGGTATGTGAAAGGTATAGTTCTTAGGCTTTGATGAAGTTGATCCATCTTCACTACCTTTGCCTATTTCGATTTTGATGGATCTAGGTCCACCTTCGATCATACACAAACTCGTCTTCTTTTGCTTTCTTATCTTCCTCTTCAAATTCTGGACCCCATCCAGTTGGAGGAGCATCAGCATAGACACGGGGCTCAAACCAGTAATCTATTAAATACTGGTATTTTCCATCATTTCCCAGGGTTCCAATGGTTGGATCTCCAGCCTGATACCTTTCCCATAACTCAGCCTGTGTGCTCGATCTCCTTGGTTTCGGGATCAACATTTCCAGAATCTCTTCTTTTTTAATAGTTCCTCTTGTAGTAGCTTGTAAATAGCAGGCCTGGTTTTGGTGCGGTCTCTTAATTCATATTGAGCAAATGACCCTTCTGGCGAAGGTTCCATGCTACTTGTTCTATGGTGATTGGCAACTCATCCAGATTGATTTCTTGTCTGGCACTTCAGCGGTGATCATATTGATGACTGGTCCATGGTTTGGCAGTGGGTTAGTAGAGACGTTTGGAGTCTCAACGAAATCCAACTGGATGACTTTTGCATCAATAAGATCTTGGATTTTATGCCTAAGCCTCCAGCATCTGTCTGTTGAATGCCCGATTTGCCCCATGTGATATTCACACTTCAGCTCAGGATTGTAATATCTAGGCTTTAAGTCTTCCCTAGGAACTTCAAGATTGATCAGATTATCGGCCCTTAATTTAGCTAATACTTGGCTAAGGGGAACCGGAATTCGAGTGAAGTTCCGCCTGCTGAACCTTGATTGTTGATTTGGGACTGCACTTTGTTGAGTCTGATCCTTATTCTGATTTTGATTCTGATTTGTTGACAACACGAAAGACTTAGTAGGGCCAGTTGCATCTGAAGTATTGACCATGCTGACGGTTGAATCTTCCCTTTGTACGGACATTTCTCGGTGCAGTATATTTCTTTTCTTGTTGCAATTTTCCTGCTGAAATTGCATTCTCAATCTGCACCCAGCTATCACCACTTCTGAGAAACTTGCTGATGCATGCCCAATCAGATGGGAAAAGAAAGGTTCCTCTGTGTTGATAAAAGTGAAAGTGAGGTCTCTTTCAGGCATCGGGGTGGTGATCCTTGCAGCCAATGCTCTCCAGCGCTGAGCATATTCCTTGAAAGTCTCTTCTTTCTTCTTCTTCAGATTGCTTAAATCCCATACCGAGGGCGCCATCTCAATGTTAAACTTATACTGATTAAAGAACGCCCTAGCCAACTTGTCCCAAGTATCAATTTCTTGATGGTCTAATTGGGCGTACCAGGCCAAAGCAGCACCAGTAAGACTGTCCTGGAAGGTTTGCACCATCAGCTTGTCAAACTTTGCATATTGCCCCATTCGTCGCACATACAATCTGGTATGCATATTAGGGCAACCTGTCCCGTCATATTTTTCAAATTCCGGTGCCTTAAATTTCTCAGGGAAGGCACCTTCCTCATATTGAGGCAAATTCAGATCGCGGTTTGATCAAAACCATCGAACGTCTTCATTTTCTCAAACAGTTTTCTCCATTTCTTTAGCCTGAGCTTCCAGTTCTTTCTTCAACTCAGCCGCATTAAACTCATTTGATGACTCCTCTTGCTGAATAAGCTGCCCTCAATTTCTTTTCCTTTCTGTGCCCTTGAGGATTCTTCAGGAGTTGTAGGGGTCTTGAGTTGGGCAAGACTCTGTGTTAAAGCCTGCATCTGTTCAGCAATTCCAAGGAGGGTTTGTTCCACGGTGTTGAGTCTTTGTTCATTGGTCTGGTCTGTGGGGTTACTCCCGGTGTTAGACATCTTAGCTCGGGATCTGGTAACAATAGGGCTCCTAACCGGCTTGGACGCTATCTTTCAAGTTTTAAACTCGAATTTGCTAGACCTGGACATTTATCATTTATTAATATTTTTTTTTGAAAAATGAATAATATACATATGCAAGAATGCAGATATGCTATCACACAGATGCAAATGGGGATATTGACCAATGATTTTTTTTTAAAAAAAATTTGTATTAAAAGATAATGTTTAACATAACAAAAACTTCTAATGGTTTAGAAACTGAATTAAAACTACTTTCTAATGGTTTCAAAGAACCTTGATTCCTAAGGACTAAACCTAAATCAACTAAACCAGTCTTCTTGTCTTAGTGGGGCAAACAATCTTGTCTTCCAGGGCTAGAATTTTCTTTTGAGCTGCCTTCAACTCAGCCTCTAAGAATGAAATTCTGCTTCCAGCACTTTGCAGGCGATCCACCATTTCCCTCTCTCTTTCTTGGAAATCTCGGTGACATACTTCCAGGCGAGCCGAAACAGCTTCCATGTAAGCAATTGTTTCAGGGTCAGGTTCCGATGGTGCTGGTTGAAGGACATCGGGAGCTTCATATCGAATATCCTTATTTTCTTCATTTGGCTAGCCACATACCACCTGGTTGCTCTATATTTCTTGTTTCCTTATTTTCTGGCTCGACTTCAAAAACCGGCTTCACCTCTCTATTTTCCCATATAGCTCGGATTTGATTTAGCTTGATTCTTTAGCTGGTAGTATCTTGGTTGGATCCAAATAATCTAGAGTGACTTGCTCCAAATTAGGCTTGACAGTAATATCTTGCACATACCATACTGTCTGATAACACTTGAGGGTAATAACCAGTACAGCCGGTGAGTCCAATTAGGGGTACTGCCATGTATTCCTTGCAACTTAGGATGGCTGCAGGGATTTTGAACCAGCGAGCTTGCCACATCATGTCTTCAGGTGGCATGTCTTCAAGAATGGCAATTATATCCCATAAAGGATGATCATCTTCCATGTGGACCCTTTCAGCAAAGGATTGGATGAGATCATATTTCAGGCTGATGAGGGATCCATTAGCCAAGTCTTTTCCGTAGTGCTTAATGTGGCTAGCAAACCAAACCATAGTAAGTGCATGCTTGCTTTGAACTTGCCTTGTCCTTTAGACTTGATGTGATTCAGACTACGGACTTGTTCGGCTAGAAGAGCAGGAACATAGATTTGCCAGCTAAATATTGAGAAACCAGCTCTATGACCGGAAGTGGATGAACAAATTGCCATTAGGGAAGAGAATAGTTGCAAAAGCAGCTACTATGAAGGCATTAACCCGGTTTTCTTCCCAAACTTCAAGTGGTATACTGAAAGTGGATCGGTTGCTTTTAAAATATTCAGGAGTCCAAACCAGTCCATCATGTGGTTAGCGGATGCAATATTCATTACAATCTTTGATGGCTTCAATAATTGGTCCCCTCTTGATCCCCAAAAACTCTGATATAACACGGACCGGGCTATGCTTGAAATTTGGAATATAGATTCCTTCAGAGGTAGGAGGTGCTTGGAGTAGCCTAGTATATTCCTCAATGGTTGGGCTAAGTACATGCTGACCAAACGGAAGACAGCTTCTTCAGGTTCCCATAGATGAGTGAGGGCCCGGAACATGGTGAATGGAACATGGATCTTTGGTAGGCTGAGGATTGGGCCTAACCTATCTTCAATGAATGACTTTTGGACTGGAGTAAAACTGACAAACCATCGGTCCAGTAGGAGCATTGGATCCTTGAAAGGTTCCACTCGATTTTCTCTAATAAGGCGAGCCCACAAGCTATCTACTGTCGGTTGAAGACATCATTTTCTGAAAATTTTTAAAAGGTATAAGCTAATATTTACAAAATTTTTAATTTTTTGACAGCTTTTATATATTTTTTTTTTTTTTTTTTTAGTATTATTGTACATTTATATTCATTTCATTTTTTTTTTTTTTAGAAAAAGTTGGTCATATCCCATGCTAATGAATGCATGATTTGGTAGGGTTCTATAGGTTCCCCGATTTAGTGATACTAAACCGGAGTGGGAGGACATTTCTTGATCTAGAGGGTGGAAAGCCACAGCCCCCGGACCTTACTTCGTCCTCCTCGCTTAGGCTCTTAAGACGGCCCTGGTACGACCGTATCTAGCACACATTTATGCTAATGCAAATGCAAATGCAAACTAAGAAATCAAACTTTTGTTTTCATATTTTGCAAGGCTATATATATTTACAAACAATTTAAGATAATATACAAAGAATCATATATTCACAAAAATTGAGCAAGGATAAATTTAAAATTTAAAATTCCTAAGTGGCTAGCCCTCTCTTTTTTTTAAAAAAAATTAAAAAAATCCCCAGTGGAGTCGCCAAGCTGTCGAGCCTGGATTTTTTCCACTCTTATCTGGTTCATTTCTCTAACCCGATTCACATTAAACCCGAACCCATTTAACATGAATCCTCGACTAGGGGTTAAAAGAAATTTTAAAAAATTTAGAGTCGCCACCCGATATAAATCGGGAAAAAATAAAAAGCTAGGATCAATGGGTCGGTTGATCCTAACTTAGCTACTAGTCTGCGAAAATTTGATTTAAAAAAAACAAACTTTTAAAACCAGATATCATGGATTCGGGGGCTAACCTATTAAAACCAAATTGGTTACCACTTTTGGAATTTTAAATTTTTAATCTATCCTTTTCATGCTCAAAAATTTAAGTAAAACATATAGTACAAATATTCACAAATCAAACCATTCGTTTTTATTTTTATTATTTCTTTTTTTTTATTTTATTTTTTTTTAAAATATCAATATCAACAAATAGATTTCATTTTTTTTACAAAAACTTATATTTAAAATAATTATTCACAATATTAAAAACAAAAACATTTTTTTTTCATTTTTTATGTCGCCCCGCAGGTGCCTACGTACTCGCTAATCGAGATCAGACAAAACGTAGTTCTTTTAAAAAAAACTTAATTTGTTGATCAATTTTAATTTTTTGAACTATTCTCAATTTAAGTTCATTAAATTTTCAAGTTTTTATAAAAAATCATTTTTTTGACGCTCCTATGATCTAATCAATTGATTTTTTTTATTTATGAAAATATAATTTTTCTAAGTCCGAAAATCATTTTTTATTATTTTATTTTTTTCTAAAAAATTTTGTTTTTTGGAAAATCCAATTTTGTTATTTTTATCTATTTTTATATTTTTTTATTTTTTTTTATTTTTTTTTTAAAAAAACATCACATAATTTCACAACATATCCATAATATATTAAAATATATTAAAAATATTTTTTCATGCATTAAATATGCATTTCAAGGTAATTTGTGTATAAATACACATTAAAAATATTCAAAAAATATCAAAAATATCAAAAAAATAAATTTATATAAAAAATAGATATTTTGATTTTTCTGGATTTTTCTGTATTTTTCTGAATTTTTCTGAATTTTTTATGAATTTTTATAAATTTTTTACTATTTTTTATTATTTTCTGAAATTAATTATATAATAAACTATTAATAAAATAATGCGGATTAACCTGGACCGTCGGATGAAGCGGACGAGATCTGGAGCGTTGATCTCGCTGACCGATCTGGATCGATCGCTTGTTGATCGATCTGAGCCGTCTGATCGCTTGATGAAATCTGGGCCGTCTGATCGCTTGATGAAATCTGGGCCGTCGATCCTTGATGAAATCTGAGCCGCTGATCTGTTTGATGAAATCTGGGCGTCTGATCTGCTTGATTGAATCTGGACCGTCCGATCAGAGTTGACCGTTGACCGATGACCGACGACCGTTGACCGATGACCGACCGGGTTGGGTTCGGATTTTCGGGTCGGATCTCGGAGCTCCGGCGGGTGAAGAAGACGATGAGCGACTTTTCGGGGCGGATTCCGGCGGCTCCGGTGGTCCTCGGTGGCTGGAAGTTTATCGGCCCGACTCCTGCTGCGACGGCGCGTCTTTTGGTGGTGGTGGCGTTCACTCAGAACGGCGGCAAGCGGCGGTTCGGGGGTGGTTGTACGGCGGCGTTTGAAGAACAAAATAAAAAAAAATTTTCAGAGAGAAATCCGATCAATTCGAACAAATCTAAGCACACTAAATCATCCAAATAAAGTTTCTAACATTGTTACAACACTCAATTTGGATTAAAACTGATCTAATCAATTCGAATTTGAAAAATTCGAATTCTATACCCTAATTTCAAGAATTTCGAATTGGCTTTGCTATGTATGTGTTCTTCTGAAATTGACTTGTGCCTTTTGCTCCTAGGACCTCCTATTTATAGGTTCAAGCTCAATTTTCAGTTTCGAACAGTTTCGAAAATGAATGGATTTTTGCCCTTGTTTTTCCACGAATTTAATTAGAAAATCCTTGATTAAATTGTTTGAAACTGATGAATTGATGATTTTTTGATATTTCATGTCAGATTCATCCACTCAATTTTGTAACCCTCAATTGAATGCAATTGAATGCTTTATACATTGAATTTTTGTAACTTTTGGGTTTTTTTTTTTTTTTTTTTTGCACTAATCTTTCATATTTTGTAACCACTTGTAACCACTTTGCAAATCCCATCATCAATGATTTTTTGTCAGTTAAAAACTGATGCAAAGTAAGGCAAGAGTCACATTTGAGGAAAATGAAAAGACAAAATGATAAAAAAAGGCAAAAATTTGCCTTTGCTAGGGTTTGAACTGTGTCCTTGAGCTTGAGTGTGTTTTTGGGTCCATATGTTTAACCAACAGGCCATTTGGCCTGTGCCTTGATCACTTAGCCAATTTCATCAATACTTAAGGCTTTTAAAAAATGAATTTAATTAAATTTTAAGCCTTAATTAATTGGGCAAAAATTGGGTGTCTACACCAGTGTATTGGAGATCTGAATTTCCTACCATATAGTGCTTCGTAGGGTGCCATTTGAATTGTTACTTGGAAGCTATTGTTGTAGGCAAATTCAACAAGTGGCAAATAAGTATCTTACTTATTACCAAAATCTAGAGCACATGCTCTAAGCATATCTTCCAAGATCTGAATTATTCTTTTTGATTGCTCGTCTGTCTGTGGATGAAATACAGCGCTAAACTAAAGCTGAGTACCTAAAGCAACATGTAAACTTTTCCAAAATCGGCTGACAAAGCGAGAATCTCGATCAGAAGTAATCGTCTTCGGAATCCCATGTAATCTCACTATTTCTTTAATATAGATATGTGCCATCCTTTCTAAGGAATCTCCAACCCTCAAAGGTATGAAATGAGTCGATTTCGTTAATCTATCCACGATTACCTAAATAACTTCATATTTGGCGATAGTCTTGGGTAAAGCCGATATGAAATCCATAGTGATATCATCCCATTTCCATTCAGGTATAGATAAAGGTTGAAGTTCTCCTCCGGGTCTTTGATGCTAGATTTTTATTTGTTGACAAGTCAAACACTTGGAAACATATTGAGCAATATCTTTCTTCAAACCTTCCCAC
This sequence comes from Combretum micranthum, assembly GCA_024138025.1. Lineage (NCBI taxonomy): Eukaryota > Viridiplantae > Streptophyta > Magnoliopsida > Myrtales > Combretaceae > Combretum > Combretum micranthum. The sequence continues at coordinate 757,873 of JAMXBD010000565.1, forward strand.
CACAAATTTTTCTTCTAATCTCTATACATTTTGGTGGTTCCCGGGTGGATTGAATATCAAGACGAATGAGCTTCCTTCATGATTTCTTCTCTCAACTCATATGGCACAAAAAGTCGATTCCCATATCTAACAACTCATCCTCATCAATCCTCAACTCTTTTCTCTTTCCTTCACCTATGGCAATCTTTATTCTTTTAGCTTCATCATCTTCCTTTTGAACTTGTTTAATCTTTTCCAAAATTGTCAGTTGCAAAGATAATTGAGCCAATATCACATCAACTTGCTCTAATGTAACCTCAAGTTCTAACTTTATGAAGTCCATTTGAAACTCTCTTTGATTAGAAATCAAAGTCGCATCATTCATTTGCTTCTTCTTACTGAGTGCATCTGCTACTACATTAGCTTTGTCAGGATGATAAAGTATTTCCACATCATAATCTTTAATCAACTCAAGCCATCTTCTTTGCCTCATATTAAGCTCCTTCTGTGTGAATATGTATTTCAAACTTTTTTGATCCATGTAAATCTTGCATTTCTCTCCAAACAAAGAGTGTCTCCAAAGTTTCAGTGCGAGAATTGCTGCTGCCAACTCAAAATCATGCCGGATAATTCTTCTCATGGGGTTTTAGTTGCCTTGATGCATAAGCTATAACCTTTCCATCTTGCATGAGAACACAACCGAGTCCTTGGATAGATGCATCACTAAAAACCTCGAATTCCTTTCCACTAACAGGCAGTACCAGAATAAGAGCTGATATCAATCTTTTTTTCAACTCTTCAAAACTCCTCTCACACTTGTCATCCCACACAAACTTAGTATTCTTTCGTGTCAACTTTGTTAACGGGGATGCACATTTCGAAAATCCTTCAACAAACCTTCGGTAGTATCCAGCTAATCCAAGGAAACTTCTAATCTCACTCACATTAGTAGGTCTTGTCCATCTCAAAGTAGCTTCGATCTTCATCGGATCAACTGAAATACCTTCCTTTGACATAATATGTCCAAGAAAGGATATTTCTTCTAACCAAAACTGACACTTGTTAAATTTCGCATAGAGTTTCTTCCCTTGGAGTTTTTGTAACACAAGTCTTAAATGCTCTCGATGCTCTTCCTTGTTCCGAGAATATATCAGAATATCGTCAATGAACACTATGACAAATGAATCCAGATAATCCTTGAAGATTCTATTCATCAAATCCATGAATGCAGCTGGAGCATTGGTTAACCCGAAAGATCACCTAAAACTCAACCCAAACTGAGTTCTGAAAGTTGTCTTCTGAATATCTTGCGATTTGATCTTAAGTTGATAATATCCTGATCTCAAGTCGATCTTAGAAAACACTGTGGCTCCCTTCAACTGATCAAATAAATCATCGATCCTAGGTAAAGGGTATTTGTTCTTAATAGTAACTCGGTTCAATTCTCTGTAATCAATACACATGCGTAAACTTTCATCTTTCTTCTTGACAAACAGCACAGGAGCACCCCAGGGCGATATACTCGGTTTTAAAGCCCAAATCTTGTAACTCTTGCAATTGTAACTTCAACTCTTTCAACTCTGTTGGAGCCATTCTATAAGGAGCTTTAGAGATAGGTACTGTTCCAGGCAATACTTCAATTCCAAACTCTATCTCCCTATCTGGTGGTAGTCCAGGTAACTTGTCAGGAAATACATCCACAAACTCATTCACAATTGACATTATTTTGATATCCACTTCTTCAATATTCATAGTTGCCATGACTGGTTTTTCCCATAGCTCCATAAACTTCATACTCCTAGATCTTAGCCTTTCCAACTTATATGTGAAACTCTCTTCAATCAGGCCAAAACTTAACTCCGCCTTATTACAATCAATCGTGACCTTATAATGATTTAGCCAATTCATTCCCAAAATCACATCAAAATCAGATAAAGGTAATACTATCATATCAATAGGCATGTTCACATTTGAAATCACAACACTTATATTTTTACACACACAGGGATACCTATTTTCAATCACCAACGGAGTAGTCACACACATAATGTGATCAATCAACATTTCAAAAACAAGCTCACAATCATTCATAAAATTTTCAGAAATACAAGCATGAGTTGCTCCAGTATCAATCAACACATATGCATCTCTACTAGCAACACTTAGTATACCTGCCAAAGTGTCTACTGAGGGTATATCCTCAATCTGTTATAAGGTAAAAACCCTTGCATTTGTCTTTCCCTTCTCTATATCAACTCCACTCTTAACATTAGGTCGATCTATCCAGTTAGCAATATGATGACCTCTTTGCTTGCAATATGCACAGAAGACCGGTGGTAATTTCGGATTCTTACACTCTTTAGACTTATGTTTAACTTGACCACATGAAAAACATGCATTAGGAGTCCACTTACAATCGGACAACTCATGAGGACCATAACAGCTAAAGCATTTTTTTCAAATGCAAGTGTAGAAACTTCATATGTCGGCTTTTGATTTCCTTATCGTCCCATGAAAGGCTTCTTTCCATGGTTGTCAAACTCGCGAGTCTACTCGTACGTTTCTACGAGTTTACGAGTTAATGATGATATTTCGATTCAACTCGCATCCAAAATCATTTTTTGAGTAAACTCATAAGTAGAATCGTAGAATCGTGAGTAGAAACGGTAGAATCGGTGGTAGAATCGGTAGTAGAATCGTAAGTAGAATCATAGTAAAATCTTAAAGTTGTAATTTTACACTTTTTTTTTTCTATTTGAACTTTAAAAATGCAATCAATTTAAATATTTAAATTTAGGGTTTTTGGGGTTGGTTCTTGATATTTATCTTAATCTAACTTAATTTTAGTTTTTTTTATTTTTTTCCTTTTATTTCCTTTTTTTGTATTTTTTAGAGAGTTATTTTCTTTTAGGTTATATACTATGATATATTTTGAACATTTTGAATGAAAATTAAACTAATATATACAGTGCTATGTTTTTCCCTTTTTTAATAATTTTCTATCTATAAATATATTTGCCATAAATATAATGATTTTTGTGCAAATATATAGTGAACATGAAAATATTCATTACTACACAAAACAAGCTACTCACACATGATAATTTAAATGATTTGCAATACATCTTAATAATATAGATTATGAATCATTATTAAATAAAAATAATTATTTTAATTATAAAATTGCAGTAAATATATTAATGACAGTATGTGAATTATGATTGATAAAACTTAAATTTTGGTTGTACATAATTAATTTAATACTAATTCTTTATTTTCATAATTTATTTAAAGTTTTATTATTTCAGTAAGTACATCAATAGTTTTTGTAAGTAAATTTACATTAGTTGTAGAATCTTACGATTCTACGTTTCGATTTTACGTTTCGATTCTATGGACCCCTTAGCGATTCTAGGTAGAAACTCGAGTTTGACAACCATGCTTCTTTCCTTTACTAACACCCCGATAATTTTCATAGGATGAAATGGAAGCAGGTCTCTTTCCCATAAAGGCAGCTCTCTTTGCTCTTCTAATTCTACTATCATTCTGAATTTACTCCATTAGCAAAGTTTTGGCTACAGTATCTGATAGGGTATGCAACTCAAATTTCTTCACTTCACTTTGAATTTTTTCATTCAGTCCATTCTGAAATTTCTGAACTTTCATTCTCTCATCCTGGTAATCACCTCAAGCAAAGCGCAACAGTCTACAAATTTCACCATAGTATTCATCTATAGTTTTGCTCCCTTGTCTCAAGTTCAACAATCGGCTATCATCCTTTCTCTCACTGAATTTGGAATATATTTGGTGAAAAATATATCCTTGAATGCATTCCATGATATGGGTTGTTGTAGATTTCCACTAGTTAATCTCCACCAATTGTAAGCCTCCTTTTTCATTATATAAACCGCTAAATCAACTTTATTATCTTCCGGTGTTCTACTAGCTGCAAATGTTTTCTCGAGCTCCTCTATCCAACTTCAGCTAATGTAGGATTAGTACTAGTGCCATCAAACTCTGGAACCATCTTGCTAAAATCATGTAACTTGATTTGGTTGGATTGATCATTTACAGGAGCAGCCTCATTTAGTCTCATTTCCTGCTAGTTACCTTGCTGCATAAGATGCTGTGTTTGTTGATACATCATCATCTGATACTGCTGCATCATTGCCATCATATCCCTCATCATACTATACATCGAATTTGGATCACCAGTGGGTATTTGTGGCATAGAAGGAATGGGTGGCATAGGTGGAGGTGGAGGAATCTGAGTTGGCGGAGGAACTTGTGAAGCTGAAGCCGATGCAGGAGATGGAGTAGTCTCACTACTCGGTGTAGAAGATGAAGTAGGAGCAAATGTAGACGATGACTGTGGTGGTGGTGGCATACTTTCTCTATCAGAATGTTGCCTTGTAGACCTCCTCAACCTGTCCATCTTTACAAATGCATACATATATTCAACTCACACACACGTATACCAATCTCTAATCACATGCAAAACTTATCAAATTAACATTCACATTCATATATAAATTAACGAACAATTCAACAAGTCATTAAACGAACAATAAGCAATTAGTAAACAAGAAAACAAATAACAAGTATATGGAACAAGCTAGAAGGAAATTATACACAACTATTTGGATAGCTTAACTCTTTTCTATACTAAATTGTGTCTAGGTCAAGTCTTAAACGACTATTACAATTAGATAAACAATTAATCAAACTACGCTCTGATACCAACTGTAAGGACCCGATATCACCCCTATTTGAAATAGGCGATAACAGTTCCCCAACCACATATAACCTATAAGATTATATGTAAGGTTGTCTGAAAGAATTGTTTGAGAAATTGTTTATCTAATTCCATATAAATAATATAATAGAAATCATAATTTTTCTAAACCTTAAACAAAATTACACTACTTCATTACTACAATTTTGCAAAGGAAACAACTTAATTCCTACATAGCTAAGTACATATATTATATACATATTACACCCAAAGGCTTCTTACAAGCCTTAACAAAATCTTCAAACACACAAACCAAACTAAAACTTTAGTTACATTACCAACAAAGAAATCACATCTAGTTTATTACAATTATAGGGTTCCATTGAGTCTATGGTTAACTCTAATCCTCCATACCATCAAGAAAATCTTCAAAGTCGGTTCCGTATCCCATACTCGCATAGGACTCATCGGAGTCATCACCTGAAATGGATAAAATATGAGCCAAAGGCCTAGTACACAAGTAACGAATACAAATGCAAAGTGTGTCACACATTCTTAGACTAAATGTATTATGCAACAATCAATTGTTTATTGTTAAATCTTTAGTTAGTAAAACAACATGGGAGTATTCAAATTCCGGACAACAGGGATCTAGTATTACGTCCGCTTCCCTGAGTGGTCCCTACTGTTAATACATATTAGGCAGCCCCACCTTCCGACGTAGTCCGTAATATTAGGGGATCCTGAGTAACGCATCACGACGCTCAAGGGGTTGATATGAGTAGCTCGGATACTCATATCTCCTAAATAATTCTATCAATTAACGAGAAAGTAACCTGCCCCTAATTTGAGCAGGGTGCCGCTTCCCGAACCAGATTCAACAGCAAACAAGGAAAAGAATCAACACTCATCAATTATAAAGATTTTCTTAGTTTAAAATAATTTGGTTGTGATGCCTACCCTAACAAAGAAACAAGCAAGTTACTGCGTACCTGAGATAGCTCGGGAACTAATGGGGTTGGCTGAGTGAGGGTCTATCACTGTTTAAAATAATATTAAATTTCATACTTAGTTTAAGCACTAATTAACTAGTAAAAAAATGTAATTAATCAAAGAAATTCAAATAAATTAATACAAGGTCATAATAAAGAATTTAAACATCCTATTATATTATAGAACACTTAACAAATATTTAATTGATCATATACCAAACTTTGGAAAATTTTGAAGAAAGTTTTTAAAAATGAAAAGTGCAGGGGATACGCCGGCCTTCAAAGCCGACAGCTTTGAACTGGTGCTCAATACATTAAAGTTCAACACTGCTAACACTGGCAGCGTTCAAAGATAAGCCGGCAGCCTTCATTCTACGCCGGCCGCTTTGAGCCGGTGTAGAATGCAACTCCAAATTTTCAAAAAATTTCGAGAGGTACACGAGGTTGGTTCATACCCGTGAATACCCCCAACACAGGCAGCATATCCATGTACGTTGGCAGCCTTGGATCCTACGTAGGCAGCCTTAGGCCCGGCGTTAAAAATTATGATTCTGTTCTCATTCCACACTGCCCCTAAGCCGGCGGCGTTGGAACCCTAATAGCCGGTGTATGTTTTAAAAGATAAACACTGGTAGACTTTTCCAGTGAAAGCTGACAGCGTTTAAGCGGCCTTAAGAAAATTGATTCTGTTTACTTCCAACACCGACTCTACGCCGGCAGCGTTGAAGTGCCAGATGCCGACGTACATTCAAATTTAAGCCTATACGAAAATGTTTTTGGTTTCCCTTGTTTTATTACAAAATTTATTCACTTCAAAAATTCTCCAAACTTAATCTAAACTTTCCAAAGCTTGTTATATGTTTTAAACACTATCCTAACAACATAAATTCTACTTCTAATCATCAAAACATCAATCACACTTCAAGTCCACACTTCAACTACCCAATCCTTCAATCTTTCCAATACACTCATCCTCACATATCAACATTCATATAAGATATACACTACAAGTCCTCTAGCCATGCAATTCTATTCAAACTACCATCAATGCACAAAATCAATCTAACACCAATTAGTACATAAACTTCATTTTATCTAGGCTTTAAAAACAAGTACAAGATAGAATATAAAATAAAAAGATTAATCTTGCATTTAACTTACATGATTAAGTCTTGACTTGGAATGATGTTTAAATCCAAAAGCTTGTAATTGATTTTGGCTTAGAGTTTAGGATTTTGAGATGGAAAGGAAGAAAGAAAGAAAAGAAAAGAAAAGAAAAGAAAAATTCGTATTGGAGGATTAGGGCTACCAAAAGGGTCCAAATTTTGTCCAAAATGAAGTCGATACTAATCCAAAGTTTGACTTTAGGGGTATATTTGACCTAAGGTTAATTTGGTTTAATTTCAAATGCATTTGAGTTTGATTTAAGCTTAAAAAGTAGACTTAAATTTTGAAAAAATTTCTGTCATTAATATTAAACAATTCACAAGTAATTCTATTAAATTCTAAACATAACACATACATATTAATTTGCAAAAGACACACTTATTCATTACACTATACATACATTTATATAATATACAATAATATTAATTTCATTATACTACCCATATACATAATAACACATATCTAGCACATATACTAATTATATTATCCATGCACACACACACACACACACACATCTCATCTCAATAACACATTAGAATATAAATTAAGAATTTCATAGCTATTTCAGATTAACTTAATAGTTCTATTAAAAATTATAACTTATTACTTAATAAATTCTTGCAGTCTTCAGAACACTGCAGATCGAAGCACGATGTTGATTTCCACATCGGGAGGGGCTGCTCCAATATGCAGGTGGCGGATGGAACAGGCTCTGTAGCCATGGTTAGTCCGTAAATCAAATGAGCCAATACCAGGATGATGAGGCTATTCTTCATGATAACCTGAATAATTAGGGGGAGAGAGAGAGAGAGAGAGAGAATGGAAAGATTATTGGAAGAGGAGTGGACGATTATATAGAAGATGGTGTACATATATATAGAAGAATCACAGTTATCTATATTATTTTAGAGCCATATTTGATCAATTCCTTATATAAAATTAGTACCTATTAATATGCTCCTTCTTTTTTTGAAAAAGTTATATGAAATTACATAGTTGGTCCTATACTAAATATTACTATCCAATTTTTATGGTCTTTTTTTTTAACACTACAAAAATTAAAAAAATAAAAAAGGAACTTCGTAATCTTCTCCATTGTTAAGTGTTTAATGTTGTCAAATAATAAACCAACTCATTTTGCTTTTATGTGGATTTAATCTATCTTAGATCCTATTTAACATATCAAGTTTAACATAATAATAAATAATATAGACATGAATTTGCCCCATGAAAAAAAAAAGAAAAAGAAAAAAAATAATTATAACCATTCCATATTTCTACCCATCATCTTATCCAGTCAGTCTGATCATGTGCTGTCCTATGAACATGATATGTCATGATGCTCAGGTCTTAGATGTGACTATTGGTTTTATATCAACTAAATAGCCTCGACTGCATGAGATTAAGGTAATGAGAATGATATTTTTCTATTGTTTAAAAGTTCTTTATTAAAAAGTTCATCTTTACATTGATATAACTGTTAAGTAGTATTTCAAGCCAAATAAATATTAAATAAAATTTGTTAATACTAAAAAGTTTTACATTATTATGTATAAAATTTCTTAACTAACATCATTTTCATTATTTTTTAAATATATGGAAATTTATTTGAGGAAACAATTTGAAGACGATCAGTAAAGTATATCATTTTGATTGTACATTTTATTTTAGCATTTACCATAAACATCAATATATTTTCATAACATAAATGGTTTATGTTTAAATTTGATAACATCATTTTCATTATTTTTTAAATATATGGTAATTTATTTGAGGAAACAATTTGAAGACGATCAGTAAAGTATATCATTTTGATTGTACATTTTATTTTAGCATTTACCATAAACATCAATATATTTTCATAACATAAATGGTTTATGTTTAAATTTGATTATATTATATTATTCAAAATAACAACATATTAGGACATGTTTTCTTATATTTGCTACTTTTATTTTTTATTTTAGAGCACAAATATTTATGTAGTTTTCTTTTATGGTTGACATTTTTCATTAATAAATGATATATAATTAAAAATTCTAATAAAATATTCAAATTTATTTTTGTACCCTCATTGTGGGTGCAAAGACCCGACCCTCTAAATCCCGAGATTTTGAGTACCGAGTCCCCAACCACATATAACGTTTTCACATTATATGTAAGGTTGTCCTAAAACTAACAGTTTATGAAAATTGTTTGATCAAAACTACTAAAACTTTATAAAGAACTTTTAAATCAAAACAAGATTGCTAACAAAAGCAATCTATACATATATTTACATCATATATACATTGTTCAGTGTCAATACAAGACACTACAAAATTACAAGTTTTCTTAAAGTAAAAATAATCCTAGGGGATCTTAAGGTCTTTACAAATTAGGCTTATCTATTAAGCCTTCTATATAAAACTTTTCCTTTAGCAAAAACTCTTCCAAAAGTCCAGGGTGTTCGAGTCCTATTCGTCCCACACATCCATGAATCTCTCAAAGTCGGACCCGTAACCCAAATCATCATAAAACTCGTCTCCAGTACCTGCAAAGCAGCAAAAGTGAGCCAAAGGCCTAGTACACAATAACAAATGCAAGAACGAGTTATCAAGCCAACATAAAATCCCATGAAATGCATTAGTAGACAAGTGATTATCTTTATTAAATTTTCTTTCGCAAAACAACAGTGGGGTATTCAAACCCCGGAATCACGCTTTGGGAATTTAGGGATCCTGCGTAACAGCAGCTACTCAGGGGATTGATATAAGCAGTCTGAATACTTATATCTTCTCTATCTATATCATGAAGATAATAGCTTCATTTAGGGTTCAAAAGTCGTTGCCCGACTCTACTTAAACTCAGTCCATAACATGAGCCTAGTTCACAAGTTCCCATAAACTTTTAACTAAATCATGGTATTTCCCCCTAAGTTTAAGTAAACGTTACTCAGATACTATTTCCCCTATCGGCTACCCACTTAACCAAAAAAATCGCTATTGCATCATAATATACCATTGCATCATGGTAAAGTCATTGCATCATGACTTGGTTAAGCACCTAACTAACATGTCATTGCATCATGACAGGTTTGCTGCTCCTCGGACCAGATTAAACAGCGTAATAGACATCCAATTCATCAAAACATTAAACCGAATCAATTTAAGTCAAATTAGGAATGCCTAGTCCTAGCAAACATCAAACAAGCTATTGCGTACCTGAACCCGATAGTATATCACTATAGTCTCTCGGTGATGAACTAACCAAAGAACCCTTAACTGAAATAGGAATATCAAAATAATCAATAAATAAATATAGATTTCACATTCACAAATATATATATATATATATATCACAATCCTAGATCAGTTATATAAGGAAATTCATTAAACTTTGTATAGAGTTTTAATATCAAATTCATGCATAAAACATGTTTTTCTAGCTTATATATTCAATAGGGAATCATATATGAAGTAAAGATTGAAGATTTAAGAAGTTTGAATTTGAAAAACTCAGGGGATACGCTGCTTTCCAACGCTTGCAAAATTTGATTCAACGCCGGCAGCGTAGGTAGTTTACGCCGGCGGCGTTTCACTCCGGCGTTTAAAAGTTTGGTTCTGTTCCACTTCAACACCGCCCCATATGCCAGCGGCTTAAACTCTCTAATTGCCGCGTACGTTTTGAAGAAAAAATGCTGGCAAAATTTCTTGTAAAAGCCGGTGGTGTTCAAAAGCGGCGTTAAAAGATTTACTTCTGTTTAGTTCCAACGCTACCTCTACGCCGGCGGTGTTGAAATCCCGGATGCCGCGCATACGTTGAAAACAGACCTATTCGACATAACACATTTTCCTTGTTTTCCACTTCGAAATTTTCTAACCTATAACACTTTTAAATCTTCTTCAGCTTCATTTTTAACTTCATATACTCACTCCTATCTACACTACTCAATTCTAGCAACTCAAAACATTAAATCAACACATTTAATCACTTCAAATCCCACTTCCATTCATCCTCAACTTTAACTACTCAAACTATCTTTATTTCTTCCCAACACTTCATATCACTACCACAATACATAAACAAACTCACACACTAACAAAACACAATCCAACCTAATTTCAATGCATGAACAAGCAATTTAGATAGCATTAAACTCGTCCTATCCAAAATTTCACATAGCTACTACAAGAAATGAAAACAAAACAAAAGTTATACTTAAATCAACTCACATGTATATGCCTTGTCTTGGAGAGAATTTTGATTCACAAAGCTTGATGTTGTCTTTGGTTTAGGTTTGGAATTTGGAGTGAAAGAAGAAGAGAAAAGAAAGAAAGAAAGAAAAAGGAAAAATTCGTATAAAAGAAAGGGCTGCCCAAAAGGAGGTCTAATTAAGCTAATTTGAGTCTTAAACTTATCTCAAAATTGACTTTTAAGGCATATATAACTTTAGTTTGCATTTGAGTGAATTTGAGTTTCATTTAGGGTTTATTTAGACATAAATACTAGCTTACTAATAAGAATTTCTATTAACTAACCTTAAGCAAAACCAAAGTTGATTTTATAGATCTAAACTTAACTTAACATCTTAATGTATAAAAGACACAATTAATAATTATACTACACACACATTAATATATATAAAACAAGGATATTAATTTCATTACATATGCAAAATAACACATGAAATGTTCAATTTACACTAACTTAAACACATTTAGACTATTACCAAACACAACTATCATAAATCATCATGCTCATTTAGTTCAATAATTAAGATAAATAAACATATACATGGAAATTAAATAAAATTTAAATTTGGATCATTTCATGTAAAGACCCGACATGCTCAACTCTCAAATTAAACGCACCAAGTCCCCAACTACGTATAACTCTTACGAATTATACATAAGGTTGTCTTTAAAGAAGGTGTTTATGTTGAACATTACTATTCAATTTTAGATTATGAAATCGTTTAGTTAGATTATGGCAACAACTGGATTTAGCAGCGGAAATAAATTTTATAAAACAATTTAGAAATAAAATCATTTCAAAACTTCCGCTCTTCTTAAGTGGAGAATTATTAGATTAAACAAAGCTTTGCAAAAGTTAAATTACAAAACATGGGCTCTACTATGCCCTTTAAAGAATATAACAAGTTTATATCATAAATCTAGCTCTCACTAATAGTAACAAAAAGAAATAAAATAACTAACTACATCCATGCTCCTACTCACTTCACTCATCCACAAATTCTCTCCGAATCACCACAAATACCCAAAACCCGAGTCAAGCATCATCAATAGCAATAACATCATCATATCATCATCTCATCATCCATCATTACCAACATCAACAAAAACTCATCATCATCAACTTCGTCAATATCGTCTTTATCAACAACAAAACCTGTAAAAAGAATAACAACAACAAGAATGAGCCGAAGCCCAATACACAGCAACACAATCACACACGTGGCACACGAGCTTAACTAAATGCAAATGCGACAATCACAAGTAATTATCTTTCTTTAAAGTAAACAAATCAACACAGGAGTATTCAAACTCCGGGCATCAAGGATCTAGTATCACGTCTGCCTCCCTGAGTGGTCCCTACTGTTCATACAGACTAGGCAACCCCACCTTCCGGCGTAGCTCGTAATACTAGGGGATCCTGAGTAACGTATCACGACGCTCAAGGGGTTGATATAAGTAGTTCGGATACTTATATCTTCTAAATAAATCTATCCAATGACGAAAAAGTACCATGCCCCCAATCTGAGCAAGGTCCCGCTCTCCGAACGAGATTCAACGGCGTAAAAGACAATCAACACCCATCAATTATTAAGTCAAGTTTAAGTTCTTAATTCATTTTAGATGCCTATCCTAACATCCAACACGCAAGTTACTGGGTACCTTATATACGAAATCCAAACAGAGTCTCAGAAGAAATCCAGAAGATAAATCAGATATCCACTTCTGTTAAGGAAAGAGTTCGTATAAGAAACTAAACTAAACTAATCATCCACTTAATCAAAATCATATAAGAACTTAAGTTATTTATCCATTCATCTCAAACTCATTTTATTAAATCCTATTTGATCATACACTAATGTGGAACCCCACTATAGCTGCGAATATCGCCCCGCCAAAATATGGACAGTTCTCCTTTATCTGTCAAAGTAATTCTTTTCACTTTAATTATAGTTTCTTATCACAAAACATAGCATATATAAAGCATTCATACATAAAAGCATTCATATTCAAAGCAAATAAACATTTGAAACAACATATTCCCATATTATTCAAAGATCATCCTAATTCATTCATCTAAGCTAATTATTAGCCATTAACCCATTTCAACTTAACCTTAGCCAAATTGTTTAGAATTAGTCATTTAATCTAAAACTAGTTCAAGTTGATTAACTTAAATAATCTAATTCCTTTTAGCTAATTCAAGCTCATTTAGTCAAGTTGAACTTAGATTCATTACTAATTCATTATACATGTAGGATCTATGTCAATTTGAACTCACCTTAACTTAAACTTAGCTAAATTAATTAACCTTAATCATTTAGCTCAAAAACTAAGTCAAATATGGTTAAACTAACTCAATCTAATTCATTTTAACTCATTTAAGTCTATTTAATCAAGTTGAACTTAAGTTTGTTAACTAAGTTCATTTAAGTTCAAAAGCTAATCATAAGAACAAATAATAAACAAATCTTAAACTTAGCATGAAGGAAATTCAAATAAAATTCATATAAATACTTAACTCATCATTTATATACTTACCAAGATCATTTAGTTTCACTAAGTCATCATAACATCATAAATCAAGCAATGGAAATTATATATACAACATAACTACTTTTAGTTTAATACTCATAGAAATTCAACTATTCGTTGAATTTATAAATCTATCTAAATCATGCTTAATTAAATCAATCTATCAACATGACACATCAAACATCACTTGTCTATCTCATTTTAACTCAAAAAGATCTATTTACACTTAACAATAACATTTAGAAATCAAAAACAAGTTTTTATTTTGTTTAGGACATAACATCCGGAAATAATCAAAATTTAAGCATCAATACGTTTCGAATTTGTAAAAACTAAAAACATGAAAGTAGTAAATCTCTTTTTAATATTTTTATAGCAACTTGAATCACCTCAATCGGAGGTCATATGAAAAAGTTATGGCCAAAATACGAAAAGGCTGCGAAACAAGGCACTGAGTAAAACGAACACCGGCACTTCAAAGCCGGCGGCGTAAATTTCAAAGTTGGCAGCATAAAGGTTCAACACCGGCAGCGTTGGAGGCAGCTTTAAGAAAATGCATTCTGTATCCTTCAACACCGCCTCAAAGCCAGCTGCGTAGAAACTCCAGGAAGCTGCGTTGACGACAAAACAGGTTTATGAAAAGAGGTTTTTTACACTATCCTTTTATCAAAATTTCTTCAAATCTTCTACTAAACTTCCTATATCAATTCTAACATTAAATAAACTGTAATAACAACTCCTAACACTTCAATCTTCCTCCAATAACTTCAAACAAAAATCAAACCATCACAACTACTATTCATCATCTTCTTCCTCCTTCACAATCCAACCTCCAACAAGCATATATCAACAATATATAAAAACAACACTCTCAACCCAATTCAACATTAACTCATCAATTACAAATGTTAATAACAAGTAAAAACAAGGAGAATTGAAATAGAAAACTTAGCTTTAGAGAAGAAAAGAAGTTGAAGCTTCATCCTCTAGCTCGGTTTTCTCTATCTAGTTCATCTCCTAATCTTGATTCATCCTCTAGTTGGCTTTGATCTTGAGATCAAGTCTTGAATTTAGAGAAGAAGAAGAAGAAGAAGAAGAAAGAAAGAAAGAAAGAAAGGAAAGAGAAAAAAACGAAAAATGAAAGAAAGAAAAGGCAGCAAAGGAAATAATAAAAAAAAAAGAAAAAAAACAAAGCTAAATTTATATAAAATAGAAATAGAGTATAGGTTTAGAACTATCAGATCAATATCTATAGTTCCAGAAGTATTTAAAAGATGATTTCTGAATCGATATGTTATAAATTAAGATCTTATAATAAGAACTTAATTTAGGAATTTAATTTGGATACAAAGATATTTAATTTAAGTTCGGGTTTAAGAACTGATATTTTTATTCAAGCAAATGAACTCAAATTTTACTGAGTTTAGGAATTAGTTTTTAGGCTAAGAATCAAGAGTTTAGGAATCCTCTAAACATTTTTAGAAGATGTTTAGAGATTTTAGGAATTTCAAATCTCAAAACCAACTTAATTATTAGCTAATTAAATTAAGCCAACTTGTCTAATTAAATCCTATAATTCATTTGATTCATTTAATCTATCTAAACTCAATTTCTAATCTAGATGAAGATTTGGGGTATTTCATTTCAGTGGGTGCATCGTCTGCTAGTAGAAATAAATACGTCAGCAATAATAATAATTTTTTGTATCTTGAAAAGTAAGAATAGTGTTTGCTCGATCAATTCGTATAGATGCTCTTTTTCGTATAAGAGTGGTATATAGGTTTAAATTATTCAACGATTATCATCATCTTCCTTTTTCTTTTTTCTTTTTTTTTAAATATTATAATTTTATTTTTATTGATTTCATTCTACAAAAGAATACCTGCAAGGCTACACTATAAATTATTACAGCAAATACATCATGAGCTTTTAACATAAATTATTAGTATACATTTCATCGTATATAAAAAGTTCAAAGCGTACATCAGACAACACTTAAGATTAATAACCAACTTTAGTATGTAACATAAATTATTACAACTTATACATGTCCTCTGTTTTTGCAATACTACTTAATATTTATTTATATGTTATGCCATTTTTATTTCTTCTATTTTTCTCTTTTTAATTGTTAAAATAATGTTTTATTGTAATTTATTATCAAAAGCTCGTTTAATAAACAAATTAAGCTCAAAGTAAAACTTGTTTAACTAAATGAGTTGAGTTTTGGGTCATATCTCAAGCTCGTTTAGGTTCACGAGCCTATCGTGAGCTTTATATATTATATAATATGTTTTATATTATTTATTATAATATTTCATTTATTATTATTATTTTGAAATTATTTTGCGTTTTGTTTTAAATTTATTTTTAAATATTGATTTTTATACATTTGATTTTTTAAAATTTGTGCAAGCCGAAAAAGGAATATTTTTTATTGCACAAATTAAAAAAAAAATACAATATTCTTAATTGATGAGAATATGTCATTTCAAAACCAGACCGTGTGTTTCTTGTTTCTCTCTGCTTTGACATTTTTCCAGTGGAAAAGATTTATCTTGAGATGAACATTTCATTGTAACAGCAAATTTATAAATGATATATAACAAGTATCGTATCACCTGATCTTATCTTTGAAATAAATAAAGAAAGTCTTAACAATGAAAATAAATCATCCTATCATTATTCCTTATAAAATCTCAATTCCGACACCATTCACAAATGGGAATTAAGTATACTCTTAAAACTAATTATGTTTTCGAATAATTTATCTTTATTTGCATATAAGTTCCGCTTTTTTTTTTTTTTTTTTTTTTTTAAGCTTCCCGAAGATATTTTAATAAAAGAAAATACAACTATTTTTTTACTTAATTGATAAATGCCTACATTACAGTTTTTTATAAAAGAATAACAAAATTAAGAAGTTCATAAAAATTAAAAACAATATCATAAGAGGTAGAAAGGTGAATTTTTCCATTTTTCTTTAACAATGCAATTTGCTCCATTATATTGTGCGAAAATCGCATGCTCTTGATGGAAAAAATATGCGCGGAGGTAAAATCACAAGTATAAAGGGTCATTGTATTTTCTTTATTTGAATTTATCTCCAACTACATAAAGGTTCATTGATGAGTTATTCTCATATGTCTAATAATTAATTGAGACATTTCTTTATTTGAAGTGCTTCGTTTATTTTTTAATTATTTGATTAATATTTCATAAGTTTGTTAAATGAGCTCTTAATTGAGCCGAGCTCACAAGCTTAGAGCTTGAGCTTAAGCCTAGGTTCTTTTTAAGCTTTGAAAAAGCTTGGCTCGGTTCAAGCTTATTAAATTTTTTAATGAGCCAAGCTTGAGCCTTGTAAAATTCGACTCAACTTGGCTCATTGCAACCATAAGTACTACATATATTAGCTAAACATAGTACAAAATACATAAGATATTAATGGGTTATACAAAATGGACATCGAGAATCTCTCTCACTCAAAAAGTGCACACCACCCTTTATAGTCTAATGATATATATTAGATAAACATAGTACAAAATACATAAGATATTAATGGGTTATACAAATGGACATCGAGAATCCCTCACTCAAAAAGTACAAACCACTTTTTATAGCCTAATGATATGCATGTGACCTAGTTCGGTGTAAGAAAAAGTGCTCTTCAATAATTGATACTTAGAATCAATTAGAAATCCAGATGGGGAGTCCTTTCGAAAGAACTAAATCGCTATCGTACAAGGACTCTATTCTTCTCAATAATTAGACGATGCCACTCCATTGCCTAAGTTAATAGTGGGTTTGAGAGACTAAAATACTATATGATATTATGAATAGTAGTCTCCATATACCTTTTGGGGATGTGAGTCTATTTATGATCTTTCGTTATGTCTTAATTGGGAGCCTATGGGATCTTGCTCCACATGGACTTGCGCTCATAAAGAAGTATGTGGCCTTAGACCTAAATTGGTCCTTATGTAAGATGGAGGTAGCTACACTTAGAGTTGTTCCCTTTAAGGAGATCTAAGTAAGTGCAGAGGCATTGTCCTCATTGTGCATGGTTGGAGAGTGAGGTTGGGTCCGGAGCTAAGGTCCTCCTTAAAACAAGGCCCTAAAAGAGCTTTGGTATGAGGCTAAGCTATTCATACTATAGACACCTCATGGCCAAGTCAAACCTTCCCGGCGTGAGTGTTTGCGAGGTTTTCTGTGAGCCTTCTAGCCTAGGAGCAGGATATTGGGCTCATTAGGCTATGGCTAAACATTCTTTATCAACAATGGGCAGATACAATTTGAATTAATTTTATGATTCACATTCTCAATGCAATTGATATTGATTTTTATGGCATAGGCATATATGTGATCTTTAATATTAATTAGAGTACTAAAATTTGTTAGAGGAATTTACTACATAGATCATAATTATAGATTAAACACTCATAATAAACTTTTTTGGTGTAATTATGACAACAACAACTCCAGAGGAAAATGGGTGTTGGTGAATCTAGTTAAAAATCAACTAATTAGTTTTAACGTATCTTAAAAACATGCATTGATTTTTCAAATGTTGATACATTTGATTCAATGATCTTTTAGCCTTAGCGACATTTAGTTTTAATTATGTTTTTATTTAGTTTTAATTTGTCTAATCGGTTCATTAAAATAGCCTACTAAAGATAGTTATCCTTAGTTTTTATTACTACAGTACATGATATGACCTTCTTGCTGATGTTTTTATTAGAAGAATACATTGTAAGGAAAATCCATGCACATCAATTAGATCAATTTATAAATTGTGCATTACGTCAATTTACTCTAATTAACTCAGTTGGCTTCGTGATAGCAGCATAAGATCTCAGCTCAATATACTTCTAATGCTTTTATTTTCTCATTTGCATATAATATAACAATAGCTAAAAATCTTAAGGTAAATTACACTAGAAGTCCCAACATTTGGATAAGTTTATTTAAAAGCTCAACATTTAGAAAAGTGTTTTTTGAGTTTTAATTAAATATTTCTTTTATTAATAAATATCAATGAAAACATTAAAAGAAGGGTTATGTCAATGGAGAATCGACCCACTTCTTTAAAAGTTTGGGATCTCTTTTGAACTTTTTAAAACATTAGAACCATTTTGTGTAATTTATCTGAAAATCTTATTTTATCTCCACTTAAACCCTTCATTGAATAACACAATCTTATTTTAGATAACGTTGCTTGGCTCACACAATCTTATCTTTCTTGTGATCATATGTGATCAGAATACAGAGCTTTTACTATGCCCAAATTCATATTTCAAGAAACATTCATCTATTACGAGGCTATGAAATCATCAAAGTGGCAAGATGCATGGATGTTGACCTGTAGGATTTAGTTGTCAATAATTAAAATTGAATTACTAATAAAAATTTTATGATTAAGCTAAAGTAGATAAAATGCCTTTGAAATTAAAATCAAATTTCTAGGAAATAATAGGAAAACAAAAAGAGGCAATGGCATAAAAAGATGATCGGTTTATTCAATATTTTTAGGAAAAAAGAGACACAAAAAATTATAACAACAATTATGGATATAAGGCCGTGTAAACAACAATTGGACTTCGACGTGAATTCCATCTGACCACACGAGGGACGACGATAATATAGTCTTTATTTCAATATCGCTATATGTAAGTTCAACTGTGAAAGCCTTGCTTTCATTCAACGACTTGAACGAAAGGACTTGAGGATCCACTGTAATATTTAGTTTGGAATTTCCTGAGGTAATACTTACAGAATAAGTAGAATTCGCAGGACCAACATTTGTGACTATTCTCTTGAAAATGATTGTAGAAGGTGTATTTGGTTCAACTTTAGCTGTGAATGAGGGGTAATTGAATTCCTCAACCTGCAGTTCCTTGAAATCCTCTGGACAAATCATAGTGTTCCCTCCTATTTTTCTAATATCTTTTTTTAACGTACATAGTAGTCTTATGTAATCTTGGTCGGATAATAGATAAACAAGTCCAGGGTCCGTGGCTTTAATCGGATTTATATTCCCTGAACCATAACCAAATTCAAAATCCTTGCTGTTGCTATCATTTATGGGGGAAGCTGTGATAACAAAGATAAGATATTAGTGAAAAAAAAAACATATAGAAGCATACTAGTGAAAAACAACAATTGATAAGTGGGCTTAGATGCATCCATTTTTTTAAAAGAATCTTCCTTTTACCTTATGACACACCAGACTTTAGAAATTGCACCTTAAATCGAAGAAGCTAAAAATTGATGCATCTCAAATCTACCTATCTATTTTTAAACAAGAAGAGGAATGGACACATCTTGGATGTTACCTGTAGTCATCATTGCAGATTTGATGGCTGCAGGAGACCAATCTGGATGAAATGATTTAACATATGCTGCTACACCAGCAGCATGAGGGCATGCCATTGAGGTTCCAGATAACACATTGAACTTTGCTCTTCTACCATCATCTACATCATCGTTAAGTTTTGCAATGGGCGAATAGGCCGCAATAATGTCAATTCCTGGAGCAGCTATATCAGGCTGTAATTTATACAAATCAATAAGAGAAAAGAGATTGGAAAATTACTTATCATACTTTGGATGTCTAATAATGTGGTGTTAATAATTCCAAAAGAAAACTTACCTTAGTTAAGTTGTAAATGACATTATTTGGCCCTCTTGAAGAAAAGGAGGCAAGTTTGGGGGCATCATGAAAACTTGTGGCCTTAGATCTTAATATGCGTCCTTGAGGGTTCCTTTTAACAATGCGGTCCATCAACAAAATCATTGAAGGATTTACTAGATATTGAAAAATCTTAACTTGCCATGGTAATATTAACCCTTTTATCTAGGAAGCCAATGAAAAAAGTATTAACACATAGACTTGCACTATGTTTGACAACAGGCAACCATGAAACAAGTGGAAATTGGACAAAAAAAAAAAATTGAAATGTTATGTTTGAAGTTTAAAATGACAATTGAAAATGGTTGATATAGTAAGAAGTGAGTGAAAGCATTTATATAAAATTATTAAATTATAATAAAAAAGCAATGCTAAAAGAGAAGAGTAAGGATGTTGTCAGTTTAATAAGAAGTTTGTTTCTTTTAATTTCCATTTGTCATATCAACCAAGCATGAAGAAAATGAAACATTAAATTCTTTTTTATCATTCTAATCTAAAGAAGAAATGCAAATTACGTTCTTTTTTCCTTTAATTTCTGTCTATTTCCAACTATTTCTTCTCTTTTTAAAATTGTTAAAGATAATGGTAGCTAGTAAAGGAACCTAAACTAGGAAAGAAGTCATATGTAAAAGAGTAAATTGATAGAAATGATGATCATACTTTGCCATTTTCAAGTAGGACTTGACTTTTTCATAAGTTGTATTGTTCGTTTTTAAAGCTGGCAGTGAAACAACAAAGGAAACATCTTGCCAATCATCCAATGCAATAACACCTGCAACTTTTAGTCCGAAAATCCTGTTCACCCATCTAGTTCCATCACATAAAAGAATTTTTCCTTCTACCTTCCTTTCATCTAGGCTGTCTCTTTGGCAAAACCTACATAACAAAAACCTTCCTTATCATATGATTATATTATTTGAAATAACAATGGTTTAAATTTAAACAAAAAACTCTTTCAAATATTAGATCCATGTTCTAATCTTTCAATGTCTTCTCAATATCTATACAGCGCATGTCACATTCATAATATCTAAGCCAAAAAATGGTTTACAACTTACTTCATACTTTTATAAAGTTTTAGAACTTCAAACTTTAGATAAATTTATTAAAAAAAATGTTTGTTTACTTTGCAAAATAAGTCCTCGATGGTCCCGTTGCAACATCTTTTCCATATGCAAGAGGAGCATCCTTTATCATCTCTTTGAATGTGTTAATCGAATTACCCTGTATAAGAGTAGACGAGCTATAAGTAAGAGTCAAGATATGCTCTATATAAACATAATTTATAAACTAAAAATGCATATTTGAAGCTATATATGAAGAAAATTAATAGATATTCTATTAATTGGTGACTATATTTTTTCTATATACTAATGAAATATTGTACTTTGGTAAAACAATATCCAAAAATGTCAAGTTAAATCAAATAATCAATTTATTAAAAAAGTGTTCAGATTGCGCACCCATCCTGTACTGTCATTAGAAAGGATAAAATCCGTGATGAACTTGCGATCAATGCTACTTGCAGCTACTGTAAGAGCCCAAGGACTTGTGCTTGTCACACTTCCTAAGGAAGGTCCACTATTGCCTGCAGCTTGCAAGGTAAGTATTCCTTTCCTCATGGCATGAAAAGAACCAATCGCAATAGGATCCTTTTCTAATGGAGTTGCCTTTCTAGTGCCAATTGAAATTGTTATGATGTCAACTCCATCTGCAATTACATCGTCAAAAGCACCTAAAATTGCATCGCTTAGACACAAGCCAAAGCTGCACACTTTATAGGCAGAAATCCTAGCAGAAGGAACTCCTCCTCTTGCTATTCCAACCCCTAATCCATAGAAGCTAGCACCTACCACATTGTTACCAGCCGCAATTGATGCAGTATGGGTTCCATGGCCATCATTATCCCTCACAGATTCTTCTATGTAAAAACGCGCTCCAATGAGTTTACTGTATAATTTTGTGCATATTAGCTAAACTCAAGTTGAAAAGGAAAATAACTTGTGTAGAAAGTAGTAAAAGATATGGATGATCACTTTTGTAAAGATAATGTTATAATTGCTACCTGAGTTTTAAGTGTCCTTTCAAATTCTCATAAAAGATTGAAGTTGCTAAATCTATTACCCAATCAAACATTCACTTGCTAGATTTACTACGTTGCTTCTAATTGATCACACTTAATATCTATTTCTCATAAACAGTTGCTATGTTATCCTTTTGCATGATAAGGAAGGTTGCAATTTTACGTAAAAGTTGAACACTATATGGTATTTAGCAACTTCAAACATTAGGTATGAAATTTGACAACCTATAAGTTTCAATTTCACATTATCCCAAACTTTTGTACTTTCATGGAAAGGAATAATAGGAAAATATGTGCATGAATAACATTTCATGAGTATGAAAAAGAGAATTAGCAATAATATTACTTGTTGCAAGTGAAATTCAGGCCACCCTTGCAAGCACCTCTCCATTTTTTGGGAGGAGGACCAAAGCCTTCGTCGCTAAACGATTCTGACTCTGGCCATACTCCAGTGTCAATAACACCGATAATTGTTTCACTTTCAACGAGGGTATTTCTAGTTGATTTGTCGTTCAAACCAATAAAGTCCCATGATCTTGTGGTCTGGAGTTGATGAGTTATACTAGGAAATACAGATATTACTTGCTCCATGCCTGCATAGAAGAACCGCAATATGTCCTAGTGATTAAAATTGCACCGTAAAGGTAATAATTATACGGATTTACATTTGTTGGGGGAACCGAATTTATTTCATCCAATTGGGTGACAAGTATTTATACTATAAAACTACGTTGGCCTTGGTCCGATTCAGAGCTCAATTGCTATTTAAGATATTTTTAATAACATCATCAATTTCAATTCGTCTTTCTCTCCTTATGCTTTTCATACTCCTGTCCATCTTTTTTCTTTTATAAACATGAACACATATCATTGGTGGAGGTAATGAAAAATGCTATTAAAATATAAAAACAAATTATCATTACTAATATATGTAAATAATATATTTGAAATGTTATTAATAATTAACATTACTAGGTATATCGTAACAGAATATACTTAGGTTCTACAATTATCTTTCCTTTATAATTTTTCATTTTCTATATATTGCCTTAATTTTTTTTTTAAAATATATAACCTAACTGACGAGACATATAACATGGAAAAGATCATAGGAACTCAAGTCACAAAAATTGAAAAAAAAAAAAATGACACTAGTAAATAGACTGGAAAAGCATGAAATCCCAAGTATATTTCATGAAAATAACCCAAAAGAGTATTATCCATAACTATAAATCATAATCGAGTCTATTCGTCTTTCCACTTTTGTATGCCTGTGTTTTTTTTTTTTTTTTTTGCCTTTTTTCTAGTCAATAACTAAGTTTTAATATATTTTCACTTCGCAATCATATGTTACATCTTTTCTTATTGTTATTCAATTTATGTTTTACATAGTTGAAAATTCGGATCGGATTAAATGAATGAAGAATGACAAATATCACAATAATATAAAAAAAAACACGAAAACAAATTCCTCACTTCTTAGAGGACTAACCGACTAAGCAAATTTTTTTTGTAAATATCTACCTGAGAGTTTTTTAGCTTCGTTCTCAGTAAGCTTCGCGGCAAAACCATTGAAGCTCTTTGTATAGCTTCTAATCACGTTACTTGCAGCAGAACTGAAAGAGAAGGAAAAAGAATTAATTCAAGTAAAAATTTGAAGAGGCATATTGTAACGTCCTTAAAATTTAATCAAACATTAAATTAATTAAGGTGCAACGACCACGTATAATACTCTAGAGTATTATACGCTCCGGCTTTCTTTGTTTATGTTGAACATTCAAGTAAAAATTTGAAGAGGCATATTGAATAGTCAAAATTAATATATCCAGTTTCGTTTTCCGCATTGTATTGGCGTTTAATAGCCGCTATTGTAACCAACATATATAAATAAATAGGTACGTTACCCAGTCTCCTCCACAACTTGTTTCATAATACTCAAGTGATGAGTTGCTGGTGAGTATGTAGTGCTGCTTGGAAGAGATCCCATGTATACAATGTAATCCTGTTAATCATCCAACAAATAGGAAAAGTGTTATTACACAAGCCAAATATATTATTGTTGTTGTTGTTGTTGTATATTTATTATATAACTTAATTAATAAATTGCAAACAAGTCCATCCATATTTGCTTCTTGCAATATTTAAGCCCTCCATTCAATGAATTAGAGAGTTTACGATATATAAAATCTTAAAATAATGCATTTTCAAACTTCACAAGATCATTTATGAATAACAAAATAATAAAAAGATAAAATCACATTGATTATAATAAAATATTCGAAAAGTAAATAATAAAAAAGGGAGTCCCATCGGTTGTTTTTTTTTCTCTTGATTTTATATATAACCTTTCAATCGAGTAATTTTTTTCATTATTTTTACCAAAGGTGAAGTAATGATATATGGACCAGAAAATAAATAAATAAATAAACTCGAAGCAATTATATCGAATATGTTTGCAGTTTATTCTAATCTATGAAAAATATGAAAAAAAAAAATAAAAGGATGTGAAGGATGGTCGTCCACTAAATATAGAACGAATACACACACACACACATATATATAATACTGATTCTGCCTTCCTATCTTCATGCGTTGTGGCACAGAGGGCATTTGCAACTAGCAAAATCAGAACAGACAAAGTGGATATGAAAGCATGCAATGCTTGTTTAGCTTTAGCCATCATCTAGGGTTTCTCCTTTACACTTTCACACATGTCCATATGGGGGTGCTTTTATACTCGTATATGTACCGTTTCTACTTCTATTCCCATACATGGAAAAAAAAAAATCCGTTAATTTTCTTGCATTGAAATTTTAGTAACGTTTTTCATTTTTTCCCCCCCTTTTCGGTTAGACTTTCTCGTTTTGTGCAAACAAGGATAATGAGGTCAGATATTCTTTGTTTAATTGGTCTTTTTACTCAAGTCCTTTCAATGCTTTCAATTATATTTTGGCAAGGTACATAATTTTTTTTTTTATTTTTCAATGACTAATATAACGTTATTCCAATTAGATATCAACTGTGTGAGATAATATAAGTTATAATATACGTAAATGATTAACTAACAACTTTATAACCTAATGATATCTTCTCTCGTTCATCATTGTAATAAGCAATATATATACACACACATAGACAACTAAAAGAACGAAAAAAAATTGCAGTGGAATATTCTTCTGTCTTAGCCTATGTTTGTAGTGGGAGAAAAAATTAGCTAGGAAGAGAAGGAATGCAGAAGTCTAAAAACCCAGAACAATCCATGATTTTACATTGTTGTTTCATTGAAATACTAATATATATGGAATATACATGGAGTGTGTTATATAAACAGGGATTGCAATTTTATTTTATTTTTGTATGGCGTTCAAAAGGAGAGGTAGGTGGTCCGAGAGGTTGTGAAATCAGATTTACTAATGGCAAATAAAATTTAATGGGTAAATTATATTAAAATGTATCAATTTTTAAACGTAAGTTCATTTAAACTATCAAAGTTTAAAATTATTGAAAAGAGGAATCAATGATTTGGTATAAATTCATTTAAGTGTGAACTGTTTCAAATTATTAAAAAAAAATATCAATATTTTTAAAGTAAATCAAATAAGGTATTAATAATTTACTAATAAAAATTAAGAAATCTTAATTGAAAATTAATTAAAACATTGACACATTAAATGAATTTTACAAAACGTTGATATATTATTTGATTCACTTTGTAAAACGATCATTTCTTTTTTTAATTACTTAAAATGTAAATGAACTTACTCTTAAATATTGATAACTTCCAGAGTAATCTACTTAAAGTTTAATTAATAACTAGGGTGCCAATAAACCTATGAGTTAGTAATAAATTAATTTGATCTTATAAAACCAACTCCAAAAAAGTAACTGACTAACATAGTAATATAAACGGTATCCTTAAAAAAAAGGGTTTAAATTTTTTTAATATTAAAATATAATTTTTAAAGTATCATTATATATGTGTAAGTATGTTGCGATTGTAAAAGATAAGAAGAATGGTGTATTATTTTGAAATATATCTTGGGAAATCTCAAAACTGTTCTAAATATTTTCAAACTCTTTTTTCAAATCTAATTTTCAAGATGTCACGTTTGTATCTTAAGACTCCTATGTCACGCATTGCAAGTGAGAATGGACTCAAATTCAGAATGGAGTCGCTATTATCGAATCCATTTCTCTTTCTCATATTTACATATGTTTTTAAAAGTTTGGATTTTAAGGAGAATTTTCTTCCACCTTTAAAAATTATCATTTTCAATTCGATGATATGTATTCAAATAATAAAATACATTTATCATCCCACTATTTATTCCATTCCATTGACTTCCTTAAACTGAATTCAATCCATTATAAACAATTTTTACAAAAAGAGTAGCATAAACACCTATTTCTCAATAGAATTGATTAGGGTTTGACTCCTCTTTCCCTCGAAAAGTTTTATTAGTTAGTAATTGAAACAACAAATTTGCATGTTTGTAGAAAAAAGGATTATTAGATATCATGAGTAAAAGTGCAAGTGCGAAACATAACTAATAATATTAACACCATTAACTTATTATAAAACATCCATAACATTATGTCCTTTCTAATGATCTATTAACATGTGTACAACCATTACGTGATAATATTTCCTATAGACATATAATGTATAACTACCAAGCGTAGAGGTGCAACGTATGTGTTAAAATTATACAGATCACATTTGAATTTAAGCACAAAAGACAAAGCTATATGTGTAAGTTATAAAAATTAATAGTAGAAACATCAAATTGTATAAATACAGATATATTATTATGAGGTAGCTTATAAACCTTTGCATTCGC
Organism: Combretum micranthum; assembly: GCA_024138025.1. Lineage (NCBI taxonomy): Eukaryota > Viridiplantae > Streptophyta > Magnoliopsida > Myrtales > Combretaceae > Combretum > Combretum micranthum. The sequence continues at coordinate 785,131 of JAMXBD010000565.1, forward strand.
ATTATATGCTAGAAAGTAGAGCTTGCCGTCTAATTGTAACAATTAACAACAATACGAGTGGTCAACCTATCCAATTTTGTGACATGAATCAGAGGGTTATTTTGGTAATTGAACTTCGGGCATAATTTAATGTCATAGGTCAGTCTTCTAAACTAGTAAGAGGGCTTAGAAGATTGAGTCTAATAAGGAATGTCATAGAGAGATTTGGCTTTGTAGCTCACAACATGAATCATTGGACCAGCTCATTCCGCTCTCAACCTAATTTGGTTTTCTCATGCATGAAAAGTAGACTCCAAAAATACCTTCTCGAGTTAATTTGAGATTTGTTTGAATAAAATTGGGCTTGTATGGACTAAAATAAGCCTCCATCTTTTTTAAATTGAAAATGAGTTTCTTTATATAATAAATACTATCAAGCACATTTCCAGTCAAGCTTATTACTATCAGAAAAGGAGGCTCCAATATCAGCCATCGGATTATTATAAAATGATCTAATGATCACCAGCAATACTTGATCTTGACCATTCCTTCTAGTGCTATCCAATAACTAACATTAATCTCTACCAACTATAAATAAGGGGTTTCTCCTCTTGTTTGAGGGAGATTTTGCGTATTGCTAAGATCGAGAGTAACATAGGTGAAATACCCAGATATTTACCATCCTAAATTAGAAATGTGATAATTAAATACAATGAAAATGTACGTAATTTTGAATCTTATTTTAAATTTAACATTCAATTGATTTTCATAAACTATAGAATATAAATAGATAAATTAATTTGTAAATGGACTTAATTGAAATTAGGAATTCTAATGCCACAAATACCCACTTCAACTTATCAAATTACTTCAATTTCCTTTCTCCAACATACCAAGCTATTCAATTCTTTTCAATTATCGACTTGAAACTAATTTCTCAAGTTGAATTATCTAAATTCGTAATTCACTAAAATAAAATCTTAATCTAAATTTAGATTAGACTCAAGTCAATAACTCACTAACTATATACCTAAGGTTATAAATATCAACTGTAGTATGACCTGATTAATTATTAGGGTTTATTAGATAATAAATAATAGTTTAAAGAGGAATCACTAGGATTGAAATATACGCAATGAAAATAAAAACTAATTAATATCTACCAAACTAGAGTTCAAATAAAAATGCTGAATACGTAATCATGAAATTTAGAATTTTCTGAGTCTTTTGAGTGCAATACCTTAATTTGACCTATCGGGACTAGAAACCTTAATCGCGTATGTAATAGCCATGTTTTTATTCCTAATATCATATTATATATATAAGTGATTATAGTTGCTTATTAAAATAAATAAATAACATGTATATATTTGAGTAGTGTAGAATAATTATGTTTGCATTAGTATAATAAATACTTAATATTAATTTACATATTGATGTTGTATATGAAATGAGTAATATTAGATATATATTTCAAGTATAGTGTAGCAATTTTTTTCAAAACCAAAAGCTAAATAAATGCTTTTATTTTACTTAAATTAATAACATTAATTAACTCTAATTAAAAGCTGCTTTATGACTTTTGTGGGCTGCCTTAAAAGTCAATCTTTGGATAAACATTAAGCCAAAAATACCCCATTTTCGTCCAAAATCAAACCACCCTCAAAACAACCTCCCAAACAAGCACAAAACCCATTATTTTCTCTCCCAAAGCCACCTCAACTTCAAGACCAAGATCCACATCCAAATTCTTGCATGTTGGCCACCAAAAGATCATTCTAAAGTCTTGAAAACCAAGCCCAAAGATTTGAGGTAAGTTTAAGTTACATTTGATGCAAGTTTCATAGTGTAGAGTTTGTTAAATGTGAATTTGATATGTATATATGTGTTTGTGATGTGTTGATGAAGGTTTGGTCTACCAAATGAAGTATAATATATGCATGTTTAGTAGTTGAAGTGTGAGAATGAACATGGAATGATGTATGAGTGGTGTAGTAAGGGTTAAGTGAAGTTGAGCTTGTTAAAAGTTGTATTGATTGGAGGGTGGAGATTAAAGTGAATGATGTGGATGGTGGAGTGTTTGATGTTTAAAGTTAAAGTTTATGTTGTTTGAATGTTATATTGATCATATAACAAGTTTTGGGGAACCTTGGAATGAGTTTAAAGAACTTTGAGAAGTGTAAAATGCATTTAAAGAACAAAGGATTTCGTCATTTTCTCATTCCAGTGTGCACAACCTGCTGCACAGGCATGCAAGCCTTAAAATCCTTAAAAATTCGTCTTGGGTCACTTTTTCATACCCAGCACCGCCTCGAGCACGGCCATGCACTCGGTCGTGCAGCTTTCTCCTATTTCACAGCCTGTTTGTGATTCAACCATAACTTTTTCATCCGACCTCTGTTTGAGGTGATTCAAGTTGCGTTGGAAAGCTTAAAAAGAGATATACAACTTTCATGTTTTAAGTTTTCACAAATTTTAAGAGTAACAATGCTTAAATTTTAGTTCTTTTCAACTGATATACTTTTCAAACAAAGTTTAAAACTTATAATTGGTTGTTAAAAATTCTCCCAAGCTTGATAAATGATCATTTAAGTATTTGTTAAGTATTGTATGATAATATATGATATCTAAATGCTATGTGATGATGTTGTAATGATTTATTTGAATTTCTTTGGATGATTATACTTGAGATTTGATGAATATATATACTAGAACTAAGTGTGAGTTTATAATTACTTCTTTTTACAATGAGTGATCCCCTTTTGGGTATTCCCTTGTTTGAATTGGATGTCTCTTACACTATTTAAATCCTTATCTGGCCTAGATGGTAGATCGGTATCCAGTTCGGGGAGTAGCACCTTGCTCAGATTGGGGCATGGTAGATTAGGCGCTTAGGCCACCCCTGTCTTTTGATAAGACTTTCCTAAGCGGTATGGCAGGTAACTTATGGGGAAAATGGTATCGGTGTAACATTTGCTTAAGCTTAGAATGAAATAATATGATTTAGTTCAAATGTTTATGGGAACAGTTGGACTAAGTGATGTTATGGACTAAGATAAGTGAAGTTGTGTAACGGTTGTTAACCCTAGATGAAGTTATTTTCTCTTTTATGGATATATCATTTAGGAGATATAAGTATCCGAGCTGCTTATATCAACCCCCTGAGCGTCATGATCGTTACTCAGGACCCCAAATATCTTTGTTGTTCGGAGTTTGAATACTCCAGTGATATTCGACTAATTAAAGATTATCTAATAAATGAATGATTGTCACATTGTATTATAGTTTAAGATCATGTGAGCCATTACGCATTTGTTTTTGTTACTTGTGTACTGGGCCTTTGGCTCATATTTTATCCTTTTCAGGTATGGATGACGAATTCTATACGAGTATGGGATTTGGATCAGATTTTGAGGAGTTTTTAGATGATTGGGAGGAGTAGAGACGACCTTGACGTTAATGGAACCCTTATGTAATAGAATTGTTACATGTACATATATGCTTTGAAAACTTATGTATTAGTTAATAGGATTTTTGTTATCTTTTGATGTATTTTGTAAATGGCTTGTTTACGAGCCTTGTTTGTAATGTATGTATGTATGTATGTATGTATGTATGTATGTATATATATATATGGTTGTATTATATACTATATAGTAATAAAGTTTATTCTTATAAGACAATGAGGCAAATAATTAACAAATTGATCATGGATTACAACTTTACATATAATACTGCAAATTATATGTGGTTGGGGAACTGGGTTTGCCTATTTTAAATATAGGGGTAAATCCGGGCCTTACAGCGTAAGTGATAAATTTTATAATTCAACATAATTAAAAATTATAAAGGAATTAATTGAAAATAGATATTCTAATGTCATAAATGCCCAATTTAACTTATTAAGCAACATCAATTGGCTATTTCAACAAATTCAAATTAATCAAAACTTTCCAATTATCAAATGAACTTTATTAATCAAGTTTAACCATCTAAAACCATAAATATCCAATTTAGACATTTTAGCCTAAATTCTAACTCCTTAAATCTTATAAATTTAAAACTAAATATTTTCATTCAAATCTAAATTCCTAAAACCTTAAATTCAAGTAAGCTATTAATTTTCCTTTAATTAGATTTCCTAAAATTAATTTCTAATGCCAATTAGTTAATTTTATTTCTTACTTCTTAATTTCCAATTCTAAATGCCTAAAGCCCGTAACCTAAAACCCTAATCCATCATCTAAAACCTTAAGCCCAATAACATTAAATTCAAAGCCCATTAGCCCATCAAAGCCCATAAGACCACATTAACTATCATACACTATCATACACCTTATAAAATCCTAATGTCTGAAAAAATCTAACAAGTGAAAAGACCAAAATAACCTTAGCCAACTCTTAAAGATTCCTAACCCTAGGAAAAGGCCAAAATACCCCTTAAATATTTACACAAGAAAATATCTTCCAATCCTAGAGAGTTCTGATGCACATAAAAAGACCAAAATGCCCTCAATTAATCAAGCAAAATGACCAAAAAGCCCATAAACCTAATGGGAATTATATAACATGAATTAATATAAATAGGATGCTTAGAAAACGCTAATTCCGAACCCATTTTTAGCAGCCCCATTCTCTTATATTCTCTCTAAAAAACAGTCCAAAAATATACAATAAAGTCATCTCCAACATCAACACACATAAAATAAAGTATTAGCTAAATTTATACGTCTTAATATCATCTTTTACCTTATTAATCTAATCTCTATTTCAATCAATTTCTTAGGTGAAATTTAAGACTAAAAACAAGGTTGAAGTCAGGAGAAATAAGCTTGAAGAAGCTTCATCAACTTTTGAATTGTAGAAGTAGTAATAGAGGTAACTATTTGGTTGATTTTGCTAAGCTAAGTAAGTAATTATAATTAATTTATTTTATTATGTTGATAACATTTAGATCCATATAAATCACTAAAAATAAACTTAGATTCAAGTATTAAATAATATAAATATATACAAGCTTGAAAACCGAAATATGCATATGTATATGCATGTATGTTAGAAAATAGGGTATTTGAAATTATTTTATGTATGTTATATGTTGAATTGATATGTTTTATTAAAATGAAGTTATCAAATAAATATATGAATATACTAAAAATAATTTTTGTTGAAATATATAAGCATATATGTTTGTGTTGATGTGTTGGAATTTTTGGAAAATTTGTATTATTGATAATGATTTGAGTTATGATTCATGATTCAAGTTTTATGATATAAATCGAAGTATATAATAGATAATAAAACATAGAATAAACATGTTTTAGATGAATTCAATATGCTTAAAGATCAATTTATATGCATATGTATTAAATATGGACAGCTTAAGTTATAATATTTAGGTAAAATATTAAATCAAGTTATTTTTGGATGAAATTCATAAAAGTGATATTTTAACATGTCTATATACAAACCATAAATTTTTGTGATTTTTGAAATACATTTACTATTCTTAAAAATTAAATTTCAAAATAGCAAAACAAGACAAAACAGTGTTTTGGCCAGCAGTGGTGACGTGAATTCATATGGCCAAACCGATCACTTTTTCTTCTTCTTTTTGGCTGAAATTACAATTTTTTGAAATCTTAAGATGTCTAATTTAATTTGGTGTAAATAACCAGATAAGAACTGGTCGGCTTAATGGTCAAATCCGATCGAACCGATCGGTTGTCGCTGCCTATGCCCTATTCTGGATAGTTTTGTATTAATCAAATTAAAACCCTAATTAAATAATTATTTTAGGCCAAATGAACTTATAAACATGTAAATATATGTTGGTAAGTTTACATAAAAATTTGAGCTTAAGAACCCGAGTTTAAGATAGTAAACCAATTTATTAAAGATAGGGTGCATACTAGTTTTATATAAGAAATGAAACATTGGAACTTAAGGTAAATTATTTCTAATCAAATAAATATAAATAATGTGTTAGAATATTAAAATACTAATTTTAAGATATATAATTAATGATTTTGATTATAGGAATTTATTTAATAAAATAGGAATAAATATGATCTTTTAACATAATATAAACGTAATAGTAAAACTAGTTTAAATTCCATAAACTATTTAGATGTAAAAATATATTATAAATGATATAAATAAAATAATTATATTTTCTTAATAAAAAGTTTATTAGATTGATTATAGGATATGATATTGAAATTACCATTTTAGGAACCTAATTACCATAAAATGGGTTTAGTATACTAAGTTAGAATGAATTTGAATGATTAATTCAATTTCGACTTGGCTAAATTAAGCTAATATAGATTTATTAACTAGTATTGGTTTGTAAATTCTACAAAGACCAACAATTTATACTTATCTGTTAATCTAACTAGTAAACTATTATATGATCAGAATAACTGGTAAATGGCTTAAAGATAATTATACTATGATAGACATGAGTATGTTGTTTCAAATGTATATTTGCTAGAAAACTAAGTAGTTAATACGAGTTTGATATAAGTTGATAATTGATTCAAATGCTTATATGAATTAATCTTTGAAGTAGATATTTGTTAAGAGCCTACATTCTGCTTTATCTTCTGGTCTATCTTTTGATTGTTCAGAGCACTGATTTTATACCAAGTACGCAGTGACTCGTGTGTTGCTTGTTAAGATAGTCATCTTAAATCAATTAATACTTAAAGATAGCCTTAATGATTGCTTGCTGCTTGTGCATTGTCACGCCCTAAAAGGTACCCTAAACGTGACAATCCACCACACTCGATATTTAAACTCAAGTAAGGCAACCTTTGTCTTCCCATGAGTTTGAACATCGGGTGTAAGGCTCATTTTCAACATATAGGGACCATACTTTGCTTCGAAATAGTTTAAGGTGACATACATAGCAACAAGAATGTAAATCATAACAATTACATTTAGATTTATTCTATTACATGATCTAAGGGGCATACCCCAGTCAAAAGGTTAAGAGTTCTCAGACTCTCAAAGTCTCTTATGTTATCCTTCAAATACCAATTTAGGAGACTCATTTAGAAGTCCGTGCCTACGTTTAGGTCCTGGCCTCATCAAAAGCTACTTAATGTCCAAAAGCTGTACCTGATGATAGCGGCTCCTCGGAGATAGCCATAAATATTCATACTACAACAGGAAACTATTGTGGTATAAGCTACACTGGCTTAGTGAGTGAGAACTTCAAAGATCACATTTGTAACACATCACACAAACAAGTAATATGCATCAAACATATGGAATCAACAAACATATGACCAGCTGGAAATCATATGTGGATGGATTTGCGCCCTCCATCTCGGGTTAGCAGATTAACGAATCCTGCGGTACCACGCCATTTAAGCTCACGATCAACTTAACTATAAATTCATTTGAGGATCACGATTAACCGAACTTTACACCGTTTACGATCATGGGCAACTGAACAAATGCTAATGCTCCATCCCCATTTATGGTATGAATAAGTCCATATTTATTTTCAATTCCGAATAGTCAATTATACCAATTCTTTAAATGATCAATCAATAATCACAGACAATTAATTCTAATTCATCTATACAAGCAATAGTTAATCACCCGTTCGATATTCTTATATTCCATTTCTCATATCAACAATAACCATACATAGTTCCCATTTATCCCCATCATGCATGTCCATTTTATTTTACCACATATCTAGTACAACTATCATTATAATCACATACAATAAATGGAATCGAAAGTAATACTCACTCGACCATTGGATCACCGGTCTCTTAGTAAAAGTAATCCGGTGGTAAGGAATCGTCGATTTCGAGGTTACCTAAAAAGGAAGAAATACCCTAATAAGTATTTCATCACTTAACTAATCCAAACTATCTTATATGAACTATCAAATTCGTAATTCTCATCCTAAGCGGGAATTCTAACTTAAAACGGCAATAACTTGATCGTTTTAACTCAGAATTTAGCAAATTATATATCGATTTCTATCTACTTCGAAAGATCTATCTATTTCTAATATTATTTTCAAGTTTTGAAAATATTTAGGTCACGCAACAGAGGGATCAGATCTGATCAGTAACGATTTTCATTTAAAAAAAATTAGTTTTGTAATTGTTTGAAATGTATCTATTTGATAATTCAAGTATACATGAAATATGAATGATTTCCTAACATGAATGACATGCGATGAGTTTAATGTATGCATGATCTTGATGATTTTTGCTAAAAGAAAATTTTAGAACTCTTTAATTTGCAATACTTCAACCATAATTATCTTTGAAAAATTTAGTTTTCTAACTTTGACATCACACTAGTGTTTTGGAATTCATTCTTAGGAATTTCTAGTTATCTTAATTAAAATTGAGTCTTCATAACATATACTACCTAAGACCTTCATTTCTACATAAAAATTTGCATTTTACACTTCGTAAATATGTTTTCAAATAGGATTTACTCAAAAATTCGAATTTTTAGAAATCTACTTTTTGAATGATTCCTTTGGGAAAACTTGTGTGTAATGCATTAAAATTTAAGACTTTACTATACCTACTACCTAAGGACTTCATTTAATACAGAAAACTTTCAATTTGAGCTTGAATAATAGGTATTTCCATGGGCATCATCCAAAGTTACGAATTTTACAAGTTGACTACTAACTTAAAATTTCCATCTTGATTCTACTTCTTGTTTTACACATTAATCTCATCAAAACTCATTTCAACTTATAAAAATCACTACTTAATGATATCTATTACCTATACCCTTCATTTTTCACATAAAACATGAGTTTTCAAGTTGATACAATAGTTTTTAAAATAAAGCTTTGAAGTCATACGAATTTTCCTTTGAACATTTCTAACAAAAACTTTTCCTTTTTAAGTTCTTTGTCTTATCTACGTAAAGATCCACTAACTATCACCTTTATATACACAAGACTAAATCTTTATGAGCATTAATGCATGAAAACACAAAATATCTATATGAACATGAATCTCAAATATAATATGAGCGTCTAAGTGCTAGATCTACTACTCAAATGCATGAAAAAGAGTTTAAGAACATGAACATATATTTTCATGCAAGATCTCTACTTCTATATGCATGAACATGATAATATCTCAACCAAAAACTCATCAAACACAAGATCTATTCTTGTGATGGCTTGATATTCATGTATTAGCATTTTCTTATCCCTAGCAAATGCTCATGGGGATTTAAGGTGAAAATACACATGAATAATCTTGCCATTACAAGATTAAATGGTGGGAAAGCTTAAGAATCATCACCTAAAGTTGGATTTGGTGAAGAAATGAAAAAGAAAGAAGCTTGTTGTGTGTGCGTGGAGGGGTTGGGGCTCATGGCAAAGGAGGGGAAAGATAGAGAGAGTTTTGTGATTTTTGAACAAATGAAATGAAATGAAGGAGAGAGAAAGTTAAAGATTATTTATATTAAGTGAATTTAGGGTTTGTTTGAAGTAATAAGAGAGAAATATAAAATAAATGGAGGGCAAAAAGGAGGGTCTTGTGCCGACCAATGTAGGAGAAAGAGAGAGGGAGAGTTGATTTTATTTGAATTTGTAATTTATGTAATAAAATGCATTAAATGTGATAATTTATTTAAGAGACAAAAATTTCTTGGAAAAGAAAATATAATGAGTGTTTGTAAGGATGTAAGACTAGGGTATGGGTGTGTGTGTAGTAGGTTGTACTTGTGAATAGTGATAAATAATAGACAAGACATTTACTTTACCGGTAGTAAAGAAAATACGAGAAAAATACTGTAACTGTAATTTTTATAACCCAAAAAATTATAAAACGTATATTTTTGAATTCCTTATAAAATTTCAGTTCTAAAGAGTATTCCGGAATATTTTTCTGAATTTCTAGTTCCAGGGCTCGCTTTTTCGTAAAGGAGCTCGGAAGGCCCGAAATAGAAAATTTTTCAAAATCAAAACTTTTTATGGTTTGAAATATACTTTAAAACAATAATCCACATTAAATTATTCTATAGACGTTCTTTTAAATTGAAATCAAGGAAAAGCCGGATCTAGGGTTCCTAGGTTTCCTTTTTTAAGCTCAACTGATTCGGTTTAGGGTTTTGGTTTCCGATTTCCGAAGTTTACTTAGTTACTAGAAAAATTGGGTTTACATATAATCTGAAAAATTATATAACTGATATATTTGGAGTTCTTATAAAATTACAAGTCTAATGGTACTAATATCATATATTTAATATTTCGAATCCCAGGACATGCCTTTCGAAGTCTGTACCCGACCGAGTTTGAAATAGATAGAAAATTCGCTAATCTTATATTTTAAAGCATCCTAGTATTATTGCGACCTAAACTACACCCTTTACTCATATTCTGACTCCTTGGTTTAGGATTACGGGATTGCCGGGTTTAACCTACTAGGGTTTCCTAGGAATTGTTGGCTTAGGTTTTACGGTTGACTTTCCGGTTTAGATCGTTGCCAACTTAGAAACTAATGTTTTATGTTTATACAACCTGTTAAATTTGAGGAATTTATTTTAAAGTTCATTCCTGTAAGTATTTAATATCTCTTGGCGTTTTTCAAAATTCTTGCATCGGGTTTTATTTATAAAGGTTAATTGTTAGTTACTTTCTTAATAATTTGTTTGTGGGTTCTATATTATCCAATTTTTATAACTCAAAGTTAAACATAAAATTTGTCATACGTAATGGCTTTGGGTTTGAAGACTATTAAGTTCTTGTTTTTCTTTTAAAGATTTTCTTTCTCTTCAAGATTAAGAAATTTCTGGATTTGTTCAAGATTTCGGACTAGTTGAAATTCAGTTTTAATTTAGAGTCATCTTGTTAAAGTTTATTTTAAATATTTATTTTGGAATTATTTACTGAAATTTTCTGGGGCTTACATGCGTGGTCATTTAACCCGGTCCGAGGGGCGACAACCTCTCTAGGCGGTGCCAGCATGGTAGTTAGGCGCTTAGGCCACCTCCCATCATTGACATTGGACAAATGATGGTTATCAGTGGCTCGGCGGGTAGCTGATGGGGGAGACGGTATCGGGGTAACGTTTATTCATATTGGAACGAAGATGTATTAAGCAGTTTAATATATGGGCTCTGTTACTCTGCTTAATTACGATGGACTAATATGGATAGAGATGTGTAATGGCTATGACCCCTAGATGAAGCTATTTACTAGATGATCCTATAGGGGATATAGGTACTCGATTTACCTATATCAATCACCTGAGCAGTTGGTGCTACTCAGGATCCCCAGGTTCCCAGCGTGTTGCCGGAGTGTGAGTGCTTCACTGTTGTTTGTCGCACTTTAATTTAAAGATATAAACTACTGGTTGTTGCATTGCATATAGAATAGGCGTGTGTGCTTGTGTTGTTGTCGTACTGGGCTTCGACTCATTCCTTTATTTTTCAGGTGATGATCTGGATGCTTGTGATTATCGGTATGGATGACTAAAAGGAGCTTGTTAACGAGTTGAGTGCCTAGGGACATTAAACTATTTATGCTATTAGCAAAAGTTATTGATTATCTTTTCAAACTTATGATTTGATGAGGGCATATCTACGACCCCATTTTTGTATTTTTTAGATATTAAACACTATGTACTTTGAGATACCTGATGGTATGATATTTATTTATAAATGTTTGTCTACTCATAGGAGTAGCCTATTTGGAAATCGTTTTGAGAAATTTACTTTTTTATAAGTAATGGTCTACTCATGAAAGCAGCCTATTCAAAAATCGTTTTAAAGAAATTTATTTCTTTTCCGCTGCAACTTTAGTAATTTTCAAAATCCAATTTAACGATTTTAGAATCTAAAATTTGTTTAGCAACGATCACGATAAACTGTAAATTAGGTCGGCCTCAACCTATAATGCGTAAGTGTTATATGTGGCGATTGGCACCCCTTGAACCAAGTTTGGGGCGTGACAATAGGAAATCTAATGAAATAATTCTAGAAAAAATCAAAACAACTACTTCACGAAGAACAATTGATCTGTTTAATTTGATCTTCTGTCACATTCATGCATTTGAGAAATCGGGTTCACTTGTTTCTCTTCCTACGTCTCTCTCTACGATATCTGTACACGTGTCATCAATTCAAAACTTCTCTCAGCTCAATGCCATGCTTATCACATGTGTCAGCCAGCTACAGCAATCCTACCATATAATATATATATATATATATATATAATGATAGTATGATATTGAAATGAATATAATATTACTTTATCATAAAGAAAATTGCAAATTACCTCCTTTAACTTTTACCAAGGTGCATATTCACCCCCTAAACTTTCAAAATACCCTTTTAAGCATTTTAAACTTTCAACATGCACATAAGTGAAGGTTCGACAAAAGTAATGTGCAACTCTCCCCATTTTGCTTTAACAGAAAATATTAATTGTCCTTAATTTTATCAATTTTGAAAAATTTAAGGGGTCAAAAAGTGCACTTTAAATGTTTAGGGAATGAATCCACACTTATGTAAAAGTTTAGGGAGTTAATTTATAATTTCTCCTAAAATTTATCAAATTCTAAATTAATTTCCTTTTTGTGTCTTAACTACTAAATTTTTTATTTTAAATTGAAAGAATGAAAAATAGAAACCTTGAGAGTTTACTATGTTGATTAGGGATGCAACTGAGATGGATTTGGGACGAGTCATAAAGACTAAAATCTAACTTGCTTCTCTATAGGAACTCTCTCACTCAGCCTTAAACTCTATAGGGTTTTTATTTCCATAACCAAACTGGTCCTTAAAAGGCATTTGTCAATCTACCTTGACCTCACCTAATACTAAAGAAAGTTCAAAGCACTTACTAAGGAAATTTTTTTATTAATATATATATATAAATAACATAACATAAAACTGATAATGATAATAAATTGGTAAATTATATTAGAAGGTCCCAACGTTTCAGAGTAATAAGTTTATTTAAAGTGCTATTATTTGGAGAAGTAGGTTAGTTGAGATCTCCATTGATCTGTGTCAATAGGATAAGGGTCTTATGAGTTTTAATTAAATATTTCTCTTGTTGACGCATGTCAAATTGACCCACTTCACTAAATGTCTGAACTTTCTGGTATAGTTTACTTGATGATAAAGATGGCGCTAGATGATAGAGTATTTGGCCACTCTGTCATTATCGACAACTTAATAGTTGGAGTAAAAATAAACGTGAAAATGTCAAAAAATTGTGTTTAATAAATAATACTATGGGTTTTTCTCACATCTTTATCTTTAATTTTTTTATAAGAATAATGAAAATAAAATATTAACATATATCTAGTGTAGAAAAAAGGAATAAAAGATTTTTTTTCTTTATCTTAGTTATTTGCCTCTCATTTTTATTCTCTTTTCCTATCCTTAATTGTTTCAATAATAATTAAATTGTATAAAACCAGGCTATAAATTGTAATATAACTTCATTTTTCTCAAAAAAATAAGTAGTAGAATTGAGATTTCAAAAATAAGGTAGATTACCTTTTTAAACCATGTACATTTCCTTTAAGGTTAAATTGAATTTTTATGATAAAGTAATCTTATATTCATTTCAATATATTAGTTATTTTATTTTAAATTTATTATATTTTGATAGGTTAGGTTCTCCTATCGAGTCATAACTATGACCTATTACCCAACCCGAAACCCTATGACGTGATTTATAAATTGTAATAGTATGTTAAAGATAATCGTGCAATTCATCACATGGTTTAGCTTACTACAATTATTGCTAAGCTCATTATAATCTCTCCATTTCAGCTTTCTCTTCAATCCATGAAGATTCTTGATGATTTTTTTTTTTTTTTTTTTTGGCCAAGGAAGGATCTTGATGATTAGTGGAATCATTGTGTTGATCTTCTTGCAAAACTTAGAACTTGGAATTTGATTGAGAGAATGACTTATATATGTGTTTGTACTCACCCATTGTGCACCATTCATTAACATATTTATCAACATCTCCATCTATGTAGATTATAGCGCTACGAGCATATGGATATGGGTTTCCAATAAAACCTTTTGAAATGTAAGTACATATCTTAGCTTTTAAGCTGACAACATGAGAGTTTGCATAATGCTGGACTTCAAAGGACATTATTTCATTTGAGCCACGAATGACAATATGTCAACTAGTAATTTTATTTTCTGTATCTTTTAAGACACAATGAGGAAATTTATGTGCTAAGCTTCTATGGTAGTTGTTAAGTTGAATATCTCAAATGTATTATCATCAACCATATTAAGTTTTATTTCATTCCTAAAAAAGCTCTCCACCAATGATTTTGATTTACTCTCATCATGCATGTGCCTCTAGCTTTAACTCTGGCATTAAAACCATTGTTTTATTGAGTTTGCAATTGTTGTGTTTTATAAGTGGCCTTAAATTGAAATATCCTAAACTACTTATGTTTAGTAATTTGTATATATGTATTGCTTGTTTAGTGTATGAAATTGGTTGTGAGAGTTTAGTTAATAGAATTCTGTGCGTGGTGTGATTAGGCATTGGAGCATAAATAACATACTCATCTCATATAGTCTATTTATTTGTTTCAACATTCTTAATTATAACTTAGTAAGTTTTAAACAAAATTTGTTCTTCAACTTGCTAAAGAAGGTCATTTTTTCTGCAATTTTTACGCCCAAGCCCCACAATACAAAATAAGCCTAACATCCAAGCCTTTCCTTATTACCTTATGATGCACTAGCACACACTAGATGTTTACAATAAGATGCTAAAAGTCAAGAGAAGATTTTTAGGGATGATTTTTAAGTAAATTTTAGAAAAATTTCACAAATTAACCCTTCAAGACAGGCCCTTAGCAGACACCTCTTACCCAAGCAAAAGTACTTTGTCATCTTGATCCAATTTTCTTATCAAGATTTCTTTCAAGATTCCATCTCTAAGTTAAGGTCAATTAAGGTAAAGTATTGTTTACTTTTCTAAGGTTTTACTCACTTGTTTCTTTCACAAAGACAACTTCTATATTAATGAGTTTTTAGTGAATTAAAAATAGAGTTGACGAACTACGTTGATTCTTAGGCATGGATAAATCTTGGGAACTTGTAAGAGTAGAATAATGAAGTTTCTTTTTAATGTTTTGATGGATATGTAAGTTGCAAGTTTTACATGTTAAACTAATAATGAAAATGAAGTTGTTGATGTTGTTAATGAAAGATTAGTTAGTTTGCTTGTATATGTATGTATAGTGGGAATATATGAACTTTTTGATACTTAATATTAAGTTAATAAGTTAAGTTTGAAGTGTTTTGTAATTAAGTAGACAAATTAGCTAAAAAGAAATAAAGGAAAGTCACAAAAACTCATAAAGCTGTCAAATAGCTTGAATGGAGGATTATATGACTTTCTGTGCAAGTTCCTAAGTTAAAATAAGCCCGTATAGAGGGCTGTTTCATTTTTTATGTGAAGCCCCAAGGTTGAAATGGCCTACTACGGGAGAGGTGTGTGAACCAAACAGCCTTTCACACAAGCTCATATATGGGGTATATGATTTGCTGGTTTCGCTTCAAAATTTATCTATCCCTTCATACATTCTGTTTGAATTCATACAACCCTTAATACAGCCCCGTTTGGTTCCCCTACTAAAAAAAAAAAATAATAATAATAAAATAAAGGAGTGGGTTATATAGAGACATGTTTACATACTACGTTATGTGTTGACATGAGCTTTTATTTAAGTTTGATTATTGATAAAGGGCTTAACATTTAATTGTGGTTTGATGTTAAATCTTATATGAAATGATTTCTTTTTAATAGATCCTTCTACTCAATTTGTATATGTCTACTGATCTTTTGTCAGATATATCAGTTCTTTTAGGTATGCAGTGATTAGATTGTTGATTCCTAGGATACGCATTGCTATAATAACTATAAACAAAGATGGTCCTCATGTTTGAATTGCTTATGGTTGTATCGTTTAATCTGATCTTTTGTTTGTTGTTTTATGTTGCTTGATAAACCATTAGTTAATAGTTAATAAAACTAATTAATCACATTAAATTAACTAACTCGACTTAAATTTAATTTTTGTTGATATCTGAAATTGAATCTAATGGCGCATTGTATGTTTTCTATGTGTTATTGCATATATGTGTTTTCTTTGAAATTGATTCATCTTATTGTATAATTGTGAATGTGGTGTGAATATGTGTGTTATAATTATGTTATGATAGGTGTTGTTTTTGTAATATATACGTATGTTTTCTTATGTATGTTGCTTATAATATAGTTGTCAGTACTATATATTGCAAGCCTTATATAAAGTTTTGATATGTAAGATATGTATGCTATATATGTGATACATGTGTATATTTATTTTGTGGTTTGCTTATTGAAATACCCTAAACCTTCACCCAGATTAGAAATTGAGTTTAAATAGATTTAAATAAGTCAACTAAATAATAGGATATAATTAGACAAGCTGATATAAATAGATTAGTAATTAATTAAGTTGAATTTGAGATTTTGAATTCTTAAATTCCTAAACATGTCATTAAAATGTTTAAAGGATTCCTAAACCCTCAATCTTTAGTTTAAACTCCAATTCCTTAAAATATCAATTCTTAAACCCGAACTCAAATTAAATATAATTTTATCTAAAATAAATTCCTAAATTAATTTCTTTTATTTTAATATCTTAATTTCTAACCTATTAGTTTAGAAATCATTTTCTAAATACTTTTGAAACAATAAATATTGATATAATAGTTCTAAACCTATACCTAAATCTTAAAATAATCTTATTATTTGCTTTTATTTTTCCTTCCCCTACCTCTTTCCTTGATTTCTTTTCTTTCTTTAGTTTTCTCTCTTTCCCCTTGTCTCTTTCTTTCTTTTTCTTCTTGCTTTCCTTCAATTCACCATCTAGTCTCAAATTAAAGAAGTAAAAAGAAAAATCAAAGTTAGAAAAGAAGATTGGAGAAGGAAATCAAGCTAGAAGTGTAAAGAAAAACTCAAGTATGCATGTGTTCTTGTATAGATAAGTTTTCTATTTCAATTTATCTTTCACTTTAATTGTTTTTTATAAGTTTATGATGTATGGCTGTTATAAATGAATTGGAAGTGTTGGTACATATGTATATGTTGGATTAAATGTTTATGGAAGGCGGTTTGAGGAAGAAGATGATGAATAGTGAATTAGGATGGTTTGCTATTGTTGGATGAAGTTTGAAGTATTGGAAGTTATTATAGGTATTTATTCGATGTTAGAATTGATGTAAGAGGTGTATAAGTTGATAAAAATGTGTAAAAATGAGTTTTCAAAATAAAGAAAATTTCGCAACAACTGTTAGGGGAGCAATCACAGGCGTGATTAGGGGAGTGATAAGCTCTAGCCATGTGATTTTCTCAAATCACGGGCGAGGTAAAGGGCATGATAGGTTCCCTTGTAGCTTGATATATTTTCGTAATTTAATTATAAATTTTTTATACAATATTGGATTGAGATGATTTAAACTGCTATAGAAAGCTTAAAAAGAGATGTACAACTTTTATTTTTTGAGTTTTTGCAAATTCTAAAAGTATTGATGCTTAAATTTCACTTCTTTCCAGCTGCTATGTTTTTCCGAACAAAGTTTAAAACTTGTTTTTATTTGTTAAATGTGTGTTTGCTTAGGTAATAATTAATCAACTTGACTTAATAAATGACTTAAATGACTAATTCTAATCAATTTGACTAAGATTAAGCTAAAATGGGTTAATAGGTAATAATTGGTATGGGCTAATGAATTAGGTTGATCTTTGAATTATATGAGTGGTATGTTGTTTCAAATGTTTGCTTGTTTTAGTTAAAAATCTTTTTGTATATGAATTCCTTGATTATGCTTTTGTTGATAAAAGACTATAAAAAAAGTGAAAAGAAATATTTTGACAAACAAATGAGAACTGTCCATATTTTGGCAGGGTGATCTTCACAGCCATAGTAGGGTTCCAAATTAGTGTTTGATCAAATAGGGTGTTAGTAAAAGAAGTTTAAGATGAGTGGATAATTGATATAAGTTCTTATATGAGTTTAATATAAGTAGATAATTAGTTTAGGTTCTTATAAGAGTTATTTTTTCATAAATAGAATTCGATACATGAATTCTCTTCTGAGATGGTTTCTGATTCTTCTGGATTATCTTCTGAAAGGATTCCTAAGATTTTGTTTGGATTTCATAGGTACACAATAACTTGCATGTTGGATGCTAGGATATGCATCTAAAATGGATTAAGAACTTAAAGACGGCTTTATTAATTGATGAGTGTTGGTTGTGTTTTCCGCCATTGAATCCGATTCTTACCCTGGAGTGGAAGATTGGTATCAGGTCCAAGGAGCGGCACCTTGTCCTGAGATGGGCACAATAGTTTAGATACGCAGGCCACCTGTATCATTAAGATATGACTTTCATAAGTGGTATGACAGGTAACTAATGGAGGTAAATGCTATTGGTGTAATGTTTGCTAAACTTAGAGGGAAATACCATGATTTAGTTCATGTTTATATGAATGATTGAACTATATTCATGTTATGGACTGAGTTTAAGTAGAGTTAGGTAACGACTATAACCCCTGGATGAAGCTATTTTCTCGTTTTCGGATATATCATCTAGAAGATATAGGGATTTGGACCACCTATATTAACCCCCTGAGCGTCGAGAGCATTACTCAGGATCTCCAGATTCCCAAAGGCTTGTTCCAAAGTATGTGTGCTCGAATGTTGATTTGTTTACTTTAAAAGAAAAGATAATAACTTGTTGATGTTGCATTGCATTTAGATAAGCTCGTGTACCATTCTGTGTGTGATTGTGTTATTATGTACTGGGCTTCGACTCATCCTTGCTATTGTTGTTCTTTTTACAGGATTTATTATTGATGATGAGGATGATGATTATGATGATGATGGATGATGGTGATGTTGTTTGGCTCGGGCTTTGGGAGCTTCTGTTGATTTGGGAAGGATGAGTGAAGTGAACTAGGAGCATGGATCTATTTTTAGTTATTTTGTTTTCTTTTTGTATTGTTTTATAGAGACTGGATTTATTTATAAATTTATATTTCCATAAAGAGCCTTTTGGTACCCATATGTTTGTAAATGATAATATACTCCTAAGAGTATATCGTAAAATGTTTTATTAAAATTTTGTTTCCTAGAAAGTTGGTCTGCTCAGTTGGGAGTAGAGTTTTTTCTTAAAAATTGTTTATAAAATAGATTTTCAGCTGCTAAATCCAGTTATTTGAAAATCTAATTGAATGATTTCATAACCTAAAATTAAGTAGCAATGTTTAACATAAATAAAATCTTTAAAGAAAGCCTAAGTGTGTAATACTTTAGAGTATTATACGTGGTGGTAGTGCCTTAATTGATTTAATGTTTAATTAAATTTAGGGCATTACACTTACAATATAATACGAATGTGAGTATATATTTTGGATGTTTGTTTGTAAGTAAACTTAACTCAAATTTGGCTAAAAGTAAATAAAGCACAAATAATTTATAAAACAATAGGATTTGTCTCCTTAAATCCTTTAAAATTAGAAATGAACTTTAGGTGTGGTATGTTATGTTTTGACATGTGTTGTTTTGGTTTAAAATTTAATAGATTATAATAGGATCTTTCCCTCTTACCTATACTTGTTGGTATAGTGACAAGAACAAGAAATTAAGATGAAAAGAAAACTAAAAATTTTGAAATTGAACTTGTTATCTTCAAGATTTCAAATATAATAAATATATATTCTCAAAATCTAATGAATTTGACAACATAGAAGACTTAAACAAAAATATCTATAATTAATTCAAATTTTCTCTAAAATTAGAAGATAAGTTATTAATAATAACATAATGGCAAGATATAAATTTTAAGTCAATAATCAAAATAAAATTTTAATGATAAGAATACATATAAAATGTGAAAATTGTTTGTGCAGCAAAGTTAATGAAATTGAGATATATATCTATATAATAACATAAAAATGAAAATCTTAATTATGTTTTGTTAAAGTAAAAGTACTAAGAAAAACTACAAAACACAATGTTTTTTAAGAATTAAAAGAATAAAACTACCATATGTTTCAAGTGCACGTCATTATATATATTCAGACAACGATAAAATAGTGAATTTACAACCTTCAAATGTTTAGTTGTTGTGTTATGTTAGTTGGTGTCGTGTCGTCTTGTGTCTTCGTAAGTCAAGAGTCAATTTAAGCAAGTTGAGTCAAAGTCAGAGTCGTCAGTTTTGTCAAGTCCAAGTTTGAGTCTTGTTCAGTCGAGTATGTGAAGGTTGAAAAGTCGCTAAGCTAATGCCTACTGTTGTATATATTTGTTACATTGCATGAGATATCAGTATAGTAAAATTAAAGAAGCTTTTTCAAAAGATTCAAATTAAGGAAATTAAGAACAAATGATTACAAAAAGAATATCAAAGTTATATAAACGCTTTAAAATATTTGAATTAAGAAATTGAAAATATATATAATGAAAAAAAAAGTTTATAAAAGATAATGCTAATTCAAATAACACAATTCAAATGATTTATGGAAATCAAAAGAATAAAAAAATAAAAAAATATTAAATGTGTGTGATAAAGGAAGAAAAATAATGTAATCATATATATGTGCAAATAAATATTTGTTAATGATTCAAAAAAATAAAAAAAAATCTTTGAAATAAAAGCAATAACAAGATTTAAATGAAAAAAATCAGAGTATGCAGCGAAAGCACAATAGGAAATAAAATCCTTAAGATGATTAAAAGCTTATGAATAATCAATTTAAAAGTAAATGAAATGTCTTACACCAACAAATAGGCAAATGAATTTCGAGGACGAAATTCTTATAAGAGGAGAAAAATGAAATATCCTAAACCCTCACCTAGTTAATTTAGAGATGATTTAATTGAATAATATAATATATCGTTAATTTTGAACATGGTTAGATAGTTAAAAAAAATAAACTAAGTAAACAATAGAGAACGAAATACGTAATTTGATATAATTAAATTAGTAAAATTGGTTACTTGAGATATGAGATTTCAATTCCTAAACCCCTAAGTGAAATATCCAAAATTTCAATGCGTAATCAATTGAATATATATGTTGTATTAATTAAATTATAAATTTTGTTAAGAGTTTAGTTTATGAAAATTTAATATGTTAGCATAAAATTAACATATGTTATGTTTGCTTGAAACATAGAAATTTTAATGAATAACTAATTAATGAAATGTGATGAGTTAGTGTGATTAGTATTAGTAGTGTATTTTATGGTTGATGAGTGAAATGTGTTATATATGTTTGGGTTGCTTAAGTTATATTTATTATATACAAATATGGTTGATAAGCTAGGTATGTTAAAAATAAATTTAATGTGTTAATGTAAATTGATAATATGTTATAGTTGATTTAGTGCATGTTAAACTCGGTTTTCCTAAAACAAATTCAAACCAAAACAAACTAAGTCTAAGCAATTTTTACAGCAAAAAAATCAAAGTCCAAAAGCAAGCCCAAAGCCCAAACCTCTTTTATTTTCTGAAAATCTGCCATTTCAAAGTCAAACATAAAAGGATAATCAAACTTCAATTTGAAACAAATAGACTTCCAAAACAGTCTAAAAACAAACCCAAAATTTGTGGGAAAATTCAATCTCATTTTCCCAACCTTTTTTTATCAAGTTTCCTTACTCATTTCACCAAGAACTCTCTTCCACTCATCATCCACAAATTAAGGTAAGTTAATATGTCATTTTGTGATAATTATTATCTTTTTATTCCATGAATTTTCTATCAAAATGAATCTCATGTAGATTACAAATAGTATTGATATGTTGAGTTGATTGAGAAAGTATTTTGATCCTTGAAGTTGTAGTAAATATGTTGTGGTAATCTATAAAGTTGTTTTGAGTTGAAGTGTTTAGGGATAGACGAGCATAAGAAGTGTAGGAGTTGTTTTGAGTGATGAAGGCTTTAATTCATGTTGAGTGGTGTTTAAGAGTTGTTGATGTTAGGAATGTAAAGTTCATGTGTGTTTTGAGTTGCTAAGAGCATATAATATGTTGTATGATGTTTGTATCAAGCTTAGAGTAAGGTTAGAGAAATGAAAAGTGTGTAAAATTCAAGTTTGAAACAAGGAAAAGTCGAAATTGTTTAAACATCCTATCAAACATCATGTTTGAGAAGGTGTATGAGCCATATGCTTTTGATACGGTATGTATGGGAGGGTGTTTCACCCTTTGGAGCTCCAAACACTTTTCGAAATACCCTGCATGATAAGGTGTTTCACTTTCGGGACTCTTAATTTCGTTTTCCCTGGGTTCAAACAACATCTCATACATCATATATGAGACAGTGTTTCACTTTCTAACCATTCATGTGTTTTTCCTTTGAGTTCATACACCTTGTCATACGACATGTATGGAAAGGTATATGGTTCATACAACTTGTTATACACCTCCATTTGGTTTTCCTTATTGCAACATTGTTTCTTATTTTTCTCATAACTTTTTCATATGAACTTGGATTGAGATGATTCAAATTGCAATAGAAAAGAGATCTACAACTTTCATGTTTTAAGTTTTTGCAAATTCAAAAAGTATCAAGGTCAAAATTTTAATTATTTTCAGCTGATACGTTTTTCAAACAAGGTTGAAAACTTGTTTTACTAGATAAAGGTAAGTATAAAATGAATCTTTTTGAGCCAAAATGAGATAGATAAATGATATTTGATGTGTTACATTTGTTGAAGGACATGGTCAAGCATGAGTTTAGTGAAATTATCGATTTAATAAATAATTTGATTTCATATAGAGTTGAATATAAAATGAACTTAAATGAACTAAAATAAATTAGATTGATTAAATTTAATCATTTTACCCTAGATTAAGCTAAAATAGACTTAAATTAATATGAAACTTAGTTATAAAATGAATTAGTTAATAATCATAGTTAACTTGACTATATGGGCTTGAATAAATTAAAATGGATTAGATTGATTAAGTTAGATTAACTTAGCTTAATAATTGAATTAATTGATTAAATCTAATAAATTTTTCTAAGATTAAGTTAAAATGAGTTTACTAGCTAATAATTGGATTCGATTAATATGTTAGGATAAACCTTAATCTAATATGGGGAATATGTTGTTCCAAATGTGTGTTTACTTGGAAAATGAATATTTTTGTATATGAATTTTTTGTTGATGCTTTTGTAATAAAACACTATAAATAAAGAGAAAAGAAATTCTTTGACAGATAAAGAAGACTTGTCTGTATATTAACAGGGCGATATTCGCAACCATAGCGGTGTTCCAAATTAGTGTCTAATCAAATAGGATAATAAAATGAGTTTGATGTAATGGATAATTTATTTAATTGCTTATATAGTTTAAATTCTTAAACAGATGTTTAAATTTGGCTTCTGAATCTTCTGGATTATCTTTTGAAAGGGTATTTGAGCTTATATTTAGATTTCATATAAAAGGTACGGAGTAACTTGCGTGTTGGATACTAAGATAGGCATCTAAAATGGATTAAGAACTTAAAGATGGCTTAATTAATTGATGAATGTTAGTTGTGTTTTCCACCATTAAAATCCGATTCTTACCCTGGAATGGAAGATCAATATTGTAAGGACCCACTATCACCCCTATAATTAAAATAGATTATAACAGTTCCCCAACCACATATAACATATAGGATTATATGTAAGGTTGTCTAAAAGAAGTGTTTGAGGAATTGTTTGTCTAATTCCACATAGTTAATATAATAGAAACCATAGTTTTTCAAAACTTTTAACAAAACATACTACGCCACTAACATATTTCACAAACGAAATAAACTCAAGTCATACATAGCTAAGTACATATATATATATACACACATTACAACCAAAGGCTTCTTATAAGCCTTAACAAAATTATACATATAATCCAACTAGTACTTTAAATATAACCACAAGGCTATCATAACTAGTCTATTGCAAAATTTGGATTCCATCAAGTCTAAGGTCATCTCTAGTCGTCCAAATCATCAAGAAAATCCTTGAAATTGGTTCCATACCCAATACTTGTGTAAAACTTATCGGATTCATCACCTGGTTAAAATATGAGCCAAAGGCTTAGTACACAACTAATGAATACAAATGCAAAGTGATTCACACATGCTTAAGCTAAATGCAAAATGCAACAACCAATAATTTATTATTCAATCTTTAGTTAGTCATACATCATGGGTAGTTCAAACTCCGAACATCAAGGATCTAGTATCACGTTTGCCTCCCTGAGTGGTCCCAACTGTTCATACAGACTAGGTAGCCCTACCTTCCGGCGTAGCTCGTAATACTAGGGGATCATGAGTAACGCATCACGACGCTCAGGGGGTTGATATAAGCAGCTCGGATACTCATACCATCCTAGATAAATTTATCCATAATGATTAAGTAATCTCATTTAGGGTTTCTAGCCGTTTCCCGACTTCACTTAACTCGATCCATAATATCACTTAATTCAAGTGTTCCCATAAATATAGAATTAAATTATATTATATCCTTTCAAGAATAAGCAAATGTTATACCGATACCAAATTCTCTATCGATTACCCGCTAAACCACTTGTGAAAGTCATATCAAAATGACAAGGGTGGTCTAAGCGTCTAAAACTACCATGCCCTTAATCTGAGCAGGGTTACCGCTCTCCAAACCAGATTCAACAGTATAAAAGACACTCAACAATCAATTATTAAATTTCTTAATTTTGAGTAACTTTGAATGATGCTTATCCTAGCAAAGAAACAAGCAAGTTACCGCGTACCTAAAATAGCTCGGGAACTAATGGGGTTGGTCGAGCGAAGATCTATCAGTGTTCAAGATAATATTGAATTTCTCACTTAGTTCAAGCACTAATTAACTAGTTTCAAATATAATTAATCAAAGGAATTCAAATAAATTATTACAAAGTCAGAATAGAGCATTTAAACATCATATTATATCATACAATATATAAAAAATATTCAATTAATCATATATTAAGCTTTAGGAAATATTGAAGAAAGTTTTTGAAAATGAAAACTGCATAGGACACGCTGGCCTTTAATGCCGGGCATTGAACCGTACACAATGCACTCAAACTCAACACTTGCCAACACTGACAACGTTCAAAGATACGCCGGTAGCTTTTAGTCTACGCCGACGGCATTGAGCCGGTGCAGACTACAACTCCAAATTTCCAAAAATTTTCCAAGAGTTCTACAGGATTGATTCACGCCCGTGGATACCCCCAATACCGGCAGCGTATCCATGTACACTGATAGCATGGGATACTACACCGGTGGCTTTAAGTCAGGCGTTAAAGATTTTGATTATATTCGTATTTCACACCGCCTTTAAGTCGGCGGTGTTGGAACCCTAATAGCCGGCTTATGATTTGAAACATCAACGCTGGCCAATTTTCCTTACGAAAGCCGGCAGCATTTCAAGCAGCTTTCAGAATATAGGTTCTGATCACCTTCAACATCACCTCTACACCAACGATGTTGAAGTACCATATGCCAGTGTACGCTCAAAAACAAGTCTATTTGAAAATGTTTTACTTCCCGTGTTTCTTTACATCATCAACTCATTTTCAAAAATTCTTCAACTTATTCTAAGCTTCCCAAAACTTGTTATAGGTTCTAAACACCATTCAAACAACACAAACTCCACTTCTAATCATCAAACACCCAACTACAACATCAAACACCAATTACACTTCAATCCTACACTTCAACTACTCAATTTAGCTTCACTACTCATCAACACTCCTTACAACTTTCCTAACACTTAACTAAGCTCACGCAATAACAAAGCACAACCTAACATATATCAATGCATAAATCAATCAACTCAAATAACATTTACTCATCCTACCATAAATTTTACATTCAAAATATAGGAAAGGAAATAAAACAAAAAGATCATGCTTGCATTAACTTACATGAATAGGCTTTGGCTTGGTGAAATTGTTGATTCTAAGAGCTTGATTTTGGTTTTTAGGTTAGGACTTATGGTTTGGAGATAGAAGGAAGAAAGAAAGAAAGAAAAGAATAAGAGAAATTAGTATGAAAAAATAGGGCTACCAAAAGAGACCCTAACTAATCAAATTTGAGGTCTATAATTATCCAAAGTTTGACTTTAGGGGTATGTTGACTTAGGTATAATTTGTCTTAATTTGGAATGCATTTGAGTTTAATTTGGGCTTAAAAATTAGGCTTAAACTTTGCAAAATTTCTGTCAACAATTTCTTAGGAACATTTAAAAGTTATTTTAATAATTCTAAACATAACATACACATATTAATTCACAAAAGACACAATCATTCATTACACTATGCACACATTAATATACATGAAACAATAATATTAATTTCATTACACATACACATATACAAAATGACACATATTCACACATAAACTAATTATATTATTCAGGCACAAATATCTCATTTAAAAATTATATATAATTTCAATAACACATTTAAAATATAAATTAGGGAATTCCTGGCTATTTTAAGTATATAGTCCGAGGAGTGGCAACTTGTCTTGAGATGGGCACAATAGTTTAGGTGCTTAGACCATCCCTGTCATTGAGATATGACTTTCATAAGTGGTACGATGGGTAACTGATGGGCAAATGATATCAGTGTAACATTTTCTTAAACTTAGAGGGGAAATACCATGATTTAGTTCACGTTTATGGGAACGACTAAACTATATTTATGTTATGGACTAAGTTTAAATAGAGTCGGGCAATAGCTGTGACCTCTGGATGAAGCTATTTTCTCGTTTTCGGATATATCATCTAGTAGATATAGGGATTCGAACTACCTATGTCAACCCTTTGAGTGTCGAGAGCGTTACTCTGGATCCCTAGATTCCCTAGGCTTGTTCCGAAGTATGAGTGTTCTAGTGTTGATTATTTACTTTAAAAGAAAAGATAATAATATGTTGATGTTGCATTTCATTTAGATAAGCTCATGTGCCATTCCGTATGTGATTGTTTTACTATATACTGGGTTTCGGCTCATCATTGTTATTGTTATTCTTTTTATAGGATTTGTTATTGATGATGAAGATGAGTGATGTTATTGATGGTGGTGGTGTTGAATGATGTTGGTGATGGATGATGATGATGTTGCTTGGCTCGGGTTTTGGGAGCTTCTGTTGATTCGGGGAAGATAAGTGAAGTAAGTTAGGAGCATGGATCTGTTTTTAGTTATTTTCTTTTCTTTTTGTTTTGTTTTATAGAGACTGGATTTATTTATAAACTTGTATTTCTATAAAAAGGCCTTTTGGTGTCCATATGTTTATAAATGATTATCTACCCCTAAGAGTAGATTGTAAATATTTTATTAAAATTTTGTTTCTTAGAAAGTTGGTATGCTCGATTAGGAGTAGAGTTTTTATTTAAAAATTGTTTTATAAAATAGATTTTCCGCTGCTAAATCCAATTATTTGAAAATCTAACTAAACGATTTCATAACCTAAAATTGAGTAGCAATATTCAATATAAACAAAATCTTTTAAAAGAAGCATGAGCATATAATACTTTAGAGTATCATACGTGGCGGCAGCACCTTAATTGATTTAACGTTTAATTAAATTTAGGGCTTTACAAAAACTTAGCATAAGATGCATCTAATTTTACATATTTCTACTTAATTTTATATTCTACCCCTAACATCTTTGAAGACATGACTCAGTTTTTTTTTTTCTTTGATTAGTAGTCTCTTCTAGTAATAATGAAAATAGCAACTACATTAACATACCAATAAAGAAAAAGTTTGGAACATAAGATGATTTGTCATGCCCCGAAGGGTACCCTAAACGTGCAGTCCGCCGTACACAATACTAAAGCCTAGAAATGACTATCTCAGTCACACAAAGGCTTCCATATCATGTACAAGGCGTACATCACATCCAAGGAAACACATCAGAGTAGCACAATTTATATTGATAATAAATAAGTAACAAGGCAAAGAGAATACTTATCATAAAACATAAACATATCGAGTTATAATTCTTGGGGTATATCCCTCTATTGACTTCAAATAAATATACATCTTAGAATCAACATAACACTAATCATATAAGTCATTACATATAAAGAACCTTACTAAATTACTTCATCTTATGATTCCATTTCCTTCATAGAAGCTTAACATCCTTCCATGACTTCCTTAATGTCATGATCCTCAATTTAAGCCACGGGTGTACCTGTTTCAACAAAATCTATAGGGGTATAAGCTACAACTAGCTTAGTGAGATATTCTTTTTCATTCGCACCATATTTTCAAACAAGTTCATTTAGATTTTCACATATATGCTATGCATACAATGTAACAATCACATGATTACGCAAATATATATAGTTATCCGGAAACCATATATAGAACGGATTTACCCCTGCGTATCAAAGGTTAGGGAATCGGGTTGAAGATCCTCGATCTTCTACTACTAGTCCCCAGGTCCTCACCCACAGCGTTCGGTTGGCTCGGCTCCGAACCTAGAGTCGCTTTCCCGAGCGATTTGGATTCTCCAGGAAGGAACATGGCCTGTGTCACCGCACGATCACAGCCAATCCAACTCTACGCATAGGAGTAGCAGCCTTCCGAAAGAGATGTGACTCAATGGATGCTATGCGTGAGTGTTCCAGTTTTTTTAAGCCAAACCTTATTAAGCCTTATTAGGGGGCAATCAATCAATTTAACAATTAATAAGCAGTCATACAAGTAAGTAAAATTATTTTAAACAAGCAGTTTGAAGTTGCGATATTCTTAATCCTCATTTTACGCATAAACATAGAATCACATATATACTCATAATCCGAAATTCCCCACATGTATATCCATTTTTATCTTTTCTTAGTATACTAATGCTACTACTTTACAAGAACAAGCAAGGTAACGAAATTAAGAGGAATAACTCACTCGTCCATTTCGCGATCTTCTTAGTCGTAGTAATCCTTAGGAAGGGTAATCTCGTATCTTTCCTCACCTGGACAAAAGAAATACCCGGGATAAGTATTTAATATAAATTATACTTGAACTTTCTAATTCTATTTCACTATGTTCGTCAAAATCATATAGAATGAAATTCCAATTTAAAATGGCCATAACTTGCTCATTTTAACTAGGAATTTCGCATATAATATACTATTTTCTACCTATTCGAAAAGATCTATCCATTTCTAAGGTTATCTTTGTTATATAAGGTCATTTGAGTTCCGAAAACATTGGGTACAGATTTTAAACGAATATTTCTAGATTTTGCAAAACCATTTCCTAACTCAATCTTCATTTTAAAGAAAATCCTTTTGTAACAATATATATATATATACATATATATTTGATAAATACTTTGAGTATATACGTAAGCTTACTTTATATGCAAAAATTCTAATGGTAGTGTCTCAACAATTTATTTCATAAAACAATTCATTTTGAATTGTTAAAACATTAACTTTGATAATTTCTTTTCAAGTATTTGAAGAAACTTTATATTTTCCTAGGTTGTTATAAATGAGTATATTCTTATTTTATTTTCTTCATTCTTTTTCCAAAAACAAGTAAATTTTCTTTTAATCTTAGTTTTTAAAATTTTTACTTCTAGTGATAACAGATAAAATTTATCAAAAGTGTATTAAGTTGTTGAAAACCTTTTTGTATTTATAATGGTTTTACAAAATGAGTCTTGTCTTCTTATATTTATTATTTCAAAATATAAGTTTTTGTTTTCTAAAACTTGTTCTTTTATTTCCTTTAAAAAGAATTTTCTTTATTGATAAAACCCTTTGTTTTTAATCTTATCTTGTTTATATTATTTGAAAACAAGTTCTTTCTTTAGAAATTTGAAAATCACTATTTTTCCTAAGTGGGTTTATAACTTTATGGGTTGAATTCATCTTAACTTTGAAAACTAGTTTGTTTCTTAGCTTTGTTATGGAGTGAAAAAGAGTTTAAATCTTAAGCTTTTTGTAAAAACTTTGAATATTAACAAATTATTTTACTAAGGCTTAGGTTACCACAATATACAAAGAAAATATTTATTCCTTACGTTTCTTTGGTAAAGTTATCTTTTTTATTTGAGAAAAACTTGAGAAAACTTGTTTTATTTTTATGTTGTTGATAATAACTTCATTATTTTGTAACAAATCACATAATAGAAAATTTGGTTCTAAGTTCCTTTAGCAAAGTAAAATTCTACTTTCAAATTAGTTGAGACAATATCATTATGTAGATGCAAGTATTATGAGCATGTAAAATAATAAGAACATAAGAAATACTAGAAACAAATAATAGTAAACAAAACAAAATATCAAGTATTGGGAACCTTAGCTTCATCAAGGTATCCCGATCAAGTATTGGGAGCCTTAGCTACATCAACGCATCCTGGGACTAAGAATGGACTAGTCCCAAAAGATTAAAGAAAATAAATAAAAGGTTGTTTTGACTTGATATGGACAAGTCTAAGACTAGAAAGACTAGTCTTAAGGAAAAAGTATAAAATAAATAAATTACAAAGCATGAAACTAAATAAATAACAAGTGAGCTTAAATGCTCTAAAGATTATATATATATACATAAATATATTTAGTTAGATATGAATAATAAAATCAACATAACAACATAATAAAATAAGAAGTTTATGTACAAGAACAAAACATGAATATGTTGTTGATTTTACTACTCATATGAGTTTCAAAACAACACTATAGTCATGCTAAGTTATATGACATAGATAACTAGATGGTTTGGAAGAAATTTTTACCTAAGGTATTTATGTGGTATGAAGGTGTTAGTGAATGTATGGTTATATGGTTATGTGGTTTATTGAGAAATGGTAGTTGTAGAGAGAAATTTTTGTGAGTATTTGGTGAAATAGAGTTTTGGTAGAGGAAAATTTTGTGGAGAGAGTTTGTGTAGTGAATTTGAGAGAGTTTTGGTAGTAGAATGAATTGTGTGAAAGAATGAAGGACGAAGGAGGTATTTATAGAATTTTTGAAGTGAATTTTGGATGTAATGAAGTAAACTGAAAAAGAAAAATAATTGAGAAGAAGAGAGAGGGTGGCGCCGGTTTTGATGTTGTAGAAGGGGAGGAGTTGTTTTGTTTTGTAATTTTTGTAAGAAAATAATTAATATGTAAGATATGATTTGATATAAGATGTATTGGAAATATAAAAAGTAAGAAAATAGGTATATAGGTCGTAAAAAATAGGTGTAAGAAAAAGTAGAGATAGTAAAATAATAATAAATAGTGGAAAAGTACTATGAATAGTAGACTAGACAATTAATGTACCGGTAGTAATAACAATACGCGTAATAATGTGATATCTATAATTTTTAGCTACCAAAAAATTCTAAAACTAATATTTTTGAAATCCTTGTTTAATTACGAGTCTTTTGGTGTTAATGAAATATTTTTAATATTCCGAGCTCCGGGACATACTTTTCGAGAACTGATCCCGTTTGAGTCCGAAGGACACTCGAAATTCACGAATTTTATATTTTTATGTTACCCTATATTATTACGAACTATTTTAAGCCATTAACTTAATTTCGTTTTCTAGGATTTGAGAATGAGGGATTGTCGGATCTTAATCACTAGGTTTGATATGAGCTTTGTTGACTTTAGGGTTCCGGTTTGACTTCCGGTTTTTGTTGAATTATTCGTAAGATCTTATAATTTTTTATTTTTGACCATTTTATAATTTTAGCTCGATATCTATGGTTTATCTTATTTTATTTGTGATTATTTAATAGTCTTTAGTTCTCGTGATCGTTTAACCAAGTCTAGGGTTATGAGTTGACTCAGTTTGACTTTTGGGAAAAATTGAAATTTTTTATTCTGAAATTTACCGAAGGATTTAAGATCTTATCATTTCGTTGTTAAGCGGTATTTGGATATATCGTTTTGATTTGCGTTTTAGGGATCGGGTAGACGATTTGATTGGCGTACGAATATTGATTCAACCAATAGTTGGATTTTATATTTCGTTTTAAGGGTTCTTGTTTTCTCAAGACTAAGAATTTTCGCTTTTGACTTGATTTAGAATTTGGTTTTAGCTTGAGTCGATTTTTGGGATTTAAATTTTGATATTAGACTTCTAGGATTATTTTCTAAGAATTATGAAATTTTCGGGGGTTTACATGATTGATCAATTAATAGTCAATGGAAAGCTATTCCCATGTCTATTCATAGAAAACACAACAAACAACATGCTACAAATGACCTTGATTCTGATCGGCGATCCCATTTGGACCTCCTAAGTTTGATCTGACGGTGTAGGATAGAAACAATCCACAAGTCATAAACACGGGCAACAACAAGACAACATGGAAGAAATCAAATTGATAGGAAATAATATGAAAAAGAAAAAGAGGTAATGGGATAAAAAAAGATGACAATGTTTATTCAAATGTTTAGAAAAAAAAGAAGACACACAAAAAGTATACAACAATTATTAATATAAAGCTTTGTAAACAATAACTAGTCTTTTGGCTTTGGGTTTGAAAAACTTTAAAATCAATCAATTTATTGCCTACATTAGGGAGGTATTGTTGATGTGCCCTAAAAGTTATTTCAAGTATTAAAGTGATCAATTTCCAAATTAAGATACTAAATTGATCAAGTTCAAAGTTTAGGCTGCTAATTGTATATTTCGTTAACCATTCGTGACATTTACCCTTATAAAAACCTTTCAATTGAGTAATTTTTTTATTGTTTTTAACCAAGATGAAGTAATGACATATCAGCTTGAAGGGATTTTTTTTAAGATTTAAGAATTTAATTAATCAATTCTCCAATAAATAAATTGAAATAACCAAATTTATTCAATAATTTAATTTTCATATAAATATAATATTAGTTCTAAATATTAAGTTTGAAGTAAATTTGATACATGAAAATGAATGTGTAGAAATAGGTTTGATATACTATGTTTATCAATGTAAATTATTGATGTATGTGTATATGTGTGATGAGATTAATGCTATTATTTTATTTATATTAATATGTGTATAGTATAATTAATGTTTGTGTCTCTTATGAATTAATATATATATGTGTATGTGTGTTATGTTTAAATTTATCAAAACAACTTTTGAAATATCTAAATAATTGTTAGCAGAATTTTACAATAAGTTAAGCCCATTTTCAAGCTCAAATTAAGTCCAAATTATCCCTAGATTAAGCCAAATTAAGCCTAATACATATGTACCCCAAAAGTCAAAGTTAGGATAAATATGAGTCCATAATTTAATCAAATAGACCCTCTTTTGGCAACCAACAAAATCTAGACGAATTTTCACTTTTCTTTTCTTTCTCTTGCTCTTCTTTCTTCAAACCATAAGCTTTAAACCTTAGCAAAAACAAGCTCTTGGATTCAACAATTTTCTCCAAGCCAAAGCTTCTTCATGTAAGTTAATGCAAATTGTAAACTCTTTATTTGTTCTTTCTTATGATATAGATATAGAATCCATGTTAGGATGAGTTTAATGTCATATGAGTTTGAATGATTTTATGTATTAATAAATGTTAGATTGTGTTTTATTATTATATGAACTTGTTATGTGTTATGGAAGTAGTGAGCAGTGTTGGTGATGATTGAAGTTGATTTTGAGTATTTAAGTTTAAGGTGAAGAATAGGAGAGGGTTTGATATAAATGAAGTAGTTTGATGTGTTAAAATGATGTTCAAAGTTACTAGGAATGGTTAATGTGGATGGAAGATAGTATATGAAGCTAAATATATGTTTGAAGAAGGATTAAAAGGGCTTTATATTACAAATTTTCAAAGTGCAAAACAGGGGAAAAAAAAAAATTTTCGAACATGTCTGTTTTTGCGTGTACACCGGCATCTAGTACTTCAACACCGCCAGTATAGAGACAATGTTGAATGTGATCAGAATCGATTTTTCTAACGCTGCTTAAAACGTTGCTGTCTTTTGTGAAGAAATTGGCTAGCATTTACTTTTCAAATCTTACGCTGGCCACTAGGGCTTCAATGCCACCGGCCTTTAACCAGCATTGAATGCTAACATAACTTATTTTTTTAACGCTACCAGTGTATGATTCCAACGCTACCAGCGTATGCCGATGTTCAGCTCCAATTTTCCGGTTTAAGTTGTCTGCGTATCCCCTGAGTTTTTACAATTTCAACCTTCTTCAATTATCCTTCTTTGCTTCATATATGGTCTACTAATGAATCTATAAGTTATACAAACATGTTTTATGTATGAATTAAATGTTAAAGCTATATGTTAGGTTCATTAAATCTTTTGTATAGTTAACTTAGAACTATGTGTTGTATATATATTCTAAGTTCGATTATTGATTTGTTTTCATATTTCTTATTTCAGTTAAAGGATCTTCAGTTAATTCTCCTCCGAGTAAATATAGTAATACGCTATTGGGTATAGGTACGCAATAGCTTGCTTATTGTATGCTAGGAATAGGCATTACTAAAATTGATTTATTTGAATTTGGCTTAATACTTTGACGAACTGGATGTCTATTACGCTGTTAAATCTGGTCCGAGGAGCAGTAAACCTATCATAATACAATAACATGTTAGTTGGGCACTTAACCTAAGTCATGATGTAATGACTTTATCATGATGCAATGGTATGCTATGATGCAATAGCGATTCGTTTATGGTTAAGCGGACACAGCTGATGGCGATAATAGTATCCGAGTAACATTTGCTTAAACTTAGGGGAAATGACATGGTTTAGTTTAAAGTTTATGGGGACTTGTAAACTAGATTCATGTTATGGACTGAGTTAAGTAGAGTCAGGCAACGAATTTTGAGCCCGAAATGAAGCTATTTCTTTATGGAATAGATATAGGAGATATAAATATTTGGAATGCTTATATCAACCTCCTGAGCAACTGCTATTACTCAAGACCCTTAAATTCCCGTGATTCTAGGGTTTGAATACCCTACTGTTGTTTTGTTAAAAGAAAACTTAATAAGATAATGACTTAATCGTTGATGCATTTCATTCAAATTAAGTTCGCTTGACAATTCATTTTTGTATTGTTATTGCGTACTGGGCCTTTGGCTCACTTTTGCTGCATTGAAGGTATTGAAGATGAGTTATATGATGATCTGGAATATGGGTTAGATTTTAAGATGTTCATGGACAGGTGGGACGAGTAGGACTCGAATGCCTTTGGTCTTTAGGAGAAGCTTTTGTTCAAAACATATTTCTATGTATATGAGGCATGTTAAATAAGCTTAAGTTGTAAAAGACTTTAAGGTCTCTTTTGTTTATCTTTTTTTACCAAGAACAACTTGTAATTTTGTAGTGTCTTATATTAACACTAATATTTATACATATAATGTATATATGTATGGATTGCTTTTATTAGCAATCTTCTTTTATTTAAAAATTGTTTATAAAGTGTTGGTAGATTTAATCAAACAATTCTCATAAACTGTTAGTTTTAAGACAACCTTACATATAATGTGAAAATGTTATATGTGGTTGGGGACTCGGTATACTAAATCTTGGGATTTAGTGGGTAGGGTCTTTACAGATGGTATTAGAGCCATGTTTATGAAATTGTTTGATTAAGTAGGAGTGACTTGACCTTAGGTGCGGTGAGTTTAGTCGGATGAGTGTAAGATTTGCTTGAATTGTGTGTTTTGTTTAATGTTTGTTTTATTCATTAATTATTTTGATGTTGATTTGACATTGTAAAATTATTATATGTCATATATATGTTGTATGTTTGTTTAAAGATGGATAGGTCAAGAAGTGTGACTCGACAGTCTTCGGAAAGAGAGAGTATGCCATCTTCTTCTTAATCTACTATCTCAGCTTCTACATCAGCTAGTATTCCAGCTTCTACTCCGACTCCATCACTAGCCTCAACTTCTACTGCATCGAATCCATAGCCTCCTTAAATGCCTACATATCTAGCTATGCCTCAAATGCCTAGGGAGATCCAAATAACGTGTTTACTATGTTTCGAGATATGTTTGCAATAGTTCAACAGTATCAATAAATGATGTATCAACAACAACAACAATTTATGCAACAATATAATCCACCAACTGTGAGGCAAGAACAACATGTACAAGTGGAAGACTGGAATGATCCAAGTCAAGTTGCATGACTTTGTTAGACTGGTACCTGATTTTGATGGAACTGCTTTGGACCCGACAAGAACTGAAGGTTGGATAGTAGAGCTCGAAAAAGCATTTGCAGCTTGTGAAGTACCCGAGCATAGGAAATTTGATTTGGCGATATATATGCTGAAGAGAGATGCATATAATTGGTGGAGATTGAACAGTGAAAGATATGCAAGACCAATACCATGGAACAGATTCAAGGAAGCCTTTTTCTTGCAATACATTCCATCTACAGTGAGAGAACAAATGATATCGAATTAGCTGAATTTGAGGCAAGAGAATAAAACTGTTGAAGAATATTAGCAGAGTATTGTAGGTTGCTTAGATTTGCTGGCACAAATTACAATGAAGAGAGTATGAAGGTTCAAAAGTTCCAAGATGGCTTGAACATGGAAATCAAGAGTGAGGTCAAGAAGTTTCAGTTATCAACACTATCTGAAGAGGTAATCAAAGCAAAGTTAGTGGAAAAATTATAAATGAGAATAAAGCCTAGAGAGATAGACGTGTTACATTTATGGGCAAGAGATCAATTACCTCATACACTCCTTATTCAAGATTTAGCAATGTTAGTAAAGGTAAGCGACCATTTATGGGGAAGAAACCAAATTTCGAACAAGTGACAAGGACTCATATTTCTTCCATTCCATATGATAAGAGGTATCCTATACAGTTTGGGCCCCATGAATCAGTTCAGTGTAAATGGACTACTGGAGCATGCTTTGCATGTCGGAAAGTAGGTCATAAAGCTTCTGAGTGTCCAGATCCTAAATTGAAGCCTATTTTCTGTGCTCACTGTCAATAGAGAGGACATCATGTAACTAATTGTAAAGAAAAAACTAAGAATGATTGACCAAATTTTGGAAAAGAAATGTCAGCAGCTTGAGTGTTTGCTTTGCAACAGTGTGAGAGAGCTTCTACAATTGATACAATGGCAGGTACTATATAGATTGCAAATCATCCTGCATATACTTTGATCGATACTGGTGCCACTCATGCAAGTATTGCTGAAAGTTTTGTGAGTGAGTGTGGTTTGTCTTCTGAAGTGTTGTATGATAGAATCATGAATATTAATCTCCTTTTGATGCAATCGAAAGAACCATGTGTTTGTAGAAACGTTGATGTGATTTCTGATAAAAGCATGCCTATAGATATGTTAGTTTTCCTTTGGTTGATTTTGATGTTATTCTTGGAATGGATTAGTTAAATCTTTATAAAGCTACAATAGATTGTAGTAAGGCAAAGATGAGTTTTGAGTTGGAGAATGGGAAATTGTGGTATGTTTTAGAAATGAAGAGACCTAAGAGCATGTATACAATGGAGTTGTGGGAGAATAATGTGGGAATGGAGATTGGTAGTGAAGAACTCAAAGTTGATACGGCGCTGGTAGTGAAAGAATTTATTGATGTTTTTCCTGAAGAATTACCAGGTCTACCACTTGATAGAGAGATTGAATTTGGCATTGACTTAGTGCTGGGGACATCACCATATCTAAAGCTCCATATCGAATGGCTCTTATAGAATTGAAAGAGTTGAAAAGTCAATTAGAAGAATTGCAGAAATTGGGATTTATACATCTAAGTATCTCTCTTGGGGTGCTTAGTGCTATTCATGAAGAAGAAGGATGGAAGCTTAAGACTATGTGTGGACTATAGGGAGCTAAATCAGGTTACGATCAAGAACAAGTACCCTCTTCCCCGAATTGACGACTTATTTGATCAATTGAGAGATGCTGCATTATTTTCCAAAATAGGTTTGAGATCCGATACCATCAACTCAGGATTAAGCCACAAGATATTTTGAAGACAGCTTTCCAACAAGATACGAACATTTTGAGTTTATGGTTATGCCTTTTGGTTTAACAAATGCCCCAGCAGCCTTTATGGATCTAATGAACAGGGTGTTCAAGGATTATTGGATCAATTTGTAATCGTTTTCATTGATGACATATTAGTGTATTCAAAGGATGAGGAAGAACATGAGAAGCATTTGAAACTTGTCTTACAAAGGTTAAGAGAACGGAAGCTTTATGCAAAATTTAGTAAGTGTAAATTTTGGTTGAGGAAGTTGCTTTCCTAGGTCATATTATTACCAAAGAAGGAATATCGTTGATCTGAAAAGATTAAAGCGGTTTTAGAGTGGCCACAACCTACAAATGTTACGAAGTACGAAGTTTTCTAGGTTTGGCAAGTTATTATAGAATATTTGTCCAAGGATTTTCCTAAATTGCTTCACCGGTAACCAAGTTGACAAGGAAATATGTGAAGTTTGAATGGGGTGAAGATTGTGATAAAAGTTTTTAGAAATTAAAGGAGCGGTTAATTTCTGCACCTATTTTAGCACTTCTAGTTAGTGGAAAGGAATTTGGAATTTACAGCAATGCTTCACTTCAAGGACTAGGATGCGTTCTGATGCAAGATGAGCGAGTAATAGCTTATGCCTCCAAACAATTGAAGCCTCACGAAAGAAATTACTTGATTCATGATCAGGAACTTGCTACAGTGATATCGGCATTGAAGCTTTGGAGACATTACTTGTTTGGTGAAAGGTGTAAGATATTCACCAATCACAAGAGTTTAAAATACATTTTCACCCAAAAATAACTAAATATGCGACAGCGAAGATGGTTGGAGCTAATCAAGGATTACGAGGTTGAGATTTTGTACTACCCGGGGAAAGCCAATGTGGTGGTTGATGCACTAAGTAGAAAGAAACAATTAAATATAACGACTATGATCATAAGCCAAAAAGAGTTGCAAGAAGACCTTCAGAGAATGAATATTGAGATAACACTAGAAAAAGTTGAAGTATTGTTAATGAGCTTAACTGTACAACCGACGATTCTTGACCAAATCAAACAAGGACAAAAAGAAGAGTGAGAAAGCCAAAGATTGAGATGTGAGATAAGTGAAGGAAAGAGAGAATATATGAGAATTGATGATGAAGGTGTTATAAGGTTCAAGGATAGAATTTATGTGCCGAGACCTGTGAATTGAGAAAACAGATTATGAAAGAAGCTCATTCCTCTTCATATTCGATTCACCCTAGAAACATAAAGATGTATCAAGACTTGAAGCAACATTTTTGTGGGAATGAATGAAGAAGGATATTGTAAGATTTGTGTCTAAATGTTTAGTATGTCAACAAGTGAAAATTAAGCATCAACGACTTGGAGGAGAATTGCAACCATTAAGGAGTCCAGAATGGAAGTGGGATGATATAACTATGGATTTTGTGACAACTTTACCAAAGACAATATCTAAGAATGAAATGGTTTGGATCATTGTAGATCTATTAATGAAATCGTCACATTTTATTCCACTAAGAGTTGGGTGTTCACTAGAAAAGTTGGCTTAGATTTATATCCAAGACATAGTACGGTTACATGGTGTACTGGTGACCATCGCTTCTAACCAGGATACGAGATTTGTCAGTCGATTTTGGAGAAGTCTTCATGAAGCTCTTGGAACGAAGTTATAGTTTAGTACAACATTCCATCCATAAACCAACGGTCAATCGGAAAGGACAATATAGATTCTTGAAGATATGCTTAGAGCTTGTGCCTTAGATTTTGGAAGGAATTAGGATGAGCACTTACCTCTAGTTGAGTTTACATACAATAACAGCTATCAAACAACGATTCAAATGGCTCCATATGAAGCTTTATATGGGAGAAAATTTAGATCTCCTTTGCATTGGGACGAAGTAGGCGAGAGAGCCTTAATTGGTCCTGATCTGGTACAATAAGCAATTGATAAAGTTCAAATGATCAAATAGAGATTAAAGTAGCTCAAGATCATTATAAAAGTTATGCTGACTTGAGAAGAAACCTTTGAGTTTGAACTTGGAGATCATGTATTCCTTAAGATATCACCAACAAAAGGAGTTTTAGATTTAGAGTAAGGAGCAAATTGAACCCAAGATATATTGGATCATATGAAGTTCTGGAACAAATAGGATCAATAGCTTACAGATTAGCTTTACCACCAAGTCTATCAGGTGTTCATACGTCTTTCATGTGTCTCAGCTTAGAAAATGTATATTGATCCCGATGCTATATTGGATACAAATAAGCCAGAGATACTACTATATTTGACTATTGAGAAAACCGATCAGAATTTTGAGCAAAATGGCAAAAAATTGAGAAACAAAGTGATACTGATGGTAAAAGTCTAATGGAGTAATCAATCCGAGAGAGAAGTGATGTCACGCCTCAACGAGTACCCTAAACGTGACAGTCCGCCACACTCAATATTAAAGCTTAAGTATGATAACCTTAGCCAGTTCCAAAAGCTTTTATATTAAGTGTAAGGCGTGCTTTCACGACTTTAGAGGACCATATATGGAATTTTGAAGTTTACGGAGATATAAATAACACATTAAGAAAAGAGAATTCATAATAATCATTCATTCATATCAATGATTTTACAAATTTAGGGACATTTCCCAAAATCACTATTCTATTACAAGATATATGTACATTATCTCTAATACTAAACTTCATCTTAGAATTCCTTTATCTAAGAGAAATTACCTGCTCGCAGGGTCCTCGTGGCCTTAACCATAAGTAGGGAAACTGCAAAAGATATCTATTGGGGTATAAGCTAAAAGGCTTAGTGAGAACTATATCCACAAATAACTTCTTGTAACAAGATTTCAAAAAAGTTGATTAAACAATCAAATGTAATGCAACATACACGTGAGCAAGCAAGCAATAGTTTTCCAGGAACTATATGTTGAATGGATTTGCGCCTCCATTCGGAGTTTGGTGATACATAACCTCAATTCAAGTAGTTTTAGTTAAAAAGTTTTCATGCTTGCGAGCACTCATCGCCAAGCATTTCGAATCTACTTGATTGACCTTGCTTTCGGATCTTCCGCCAAGCATTTCCCTTAAGCCGCCAAGCAATCGCTTTCGATCATCCGCCAAGTGTTGCTTTCGACATGAGCTTACTATCTTTCTCACCCAAGGATAATAACCCAAATGCAATGTGACTCATTTCGTGGTATGCATGAATTCATTTTCTTATAATGTCATAGCATAATTATTTTTGAGTTTAAGGCGATCAAAGAATTTCATATAAATCAAATGTTATACTAAATCAAACATTTAAAACAATCCGGCTCCGATATTCTTAAATTCTTTCAAGGAATTATTTTACATACATATCGATTTATCTTTTCTTAATTCTAATGCAACTAATTTACAAAGCACAACAAGTATAACATTTAATGGAAATAAACTCACGATGCCATGATGACTATACCTCTGTGTGGGTGAGTCGTTCACACACTCCACTTAGTCGTAAATAATCATCGGGGTAAAGGAATCCTTCCTCGGGGTTACCTAGCCAAAGAAAATACCCACAATGAGTATTTCTTGATGATTTTCTTGAATTTTGACAAAACAATGTCAAAAGAACGTTAAAGTTCGTATAAAGGATGTTCCAACTTAAAATGGCCATAACTTGGTCATTTTCACTCGGAATCGCGTATATAATATACCGATTTCTACCTACTCGAAAAGATCTACCCATTTCCAAAATTATTTTCAACAAACAAAGTCATATAGGCTCCGAAAAAGTGGTGACAAAATTTACCACGGATTTTCCAAGTAAAAACAACTTTGATTCAAGAATTCAAAATTTGTTTGATAAATACTTAGTTATCTATATAGTTGAAAATTTCTCTTTTTATAACTATATAACTCATATTTAAGCATGCTCAAGTGTCTTGTTGTCCAATTATTTTTCTTGAGTAAAGCAATGTCGGTTTGAAGTTTTTAGAAAAATATGGTTTTCACGAATTGTTTTTGTAAATTTCGTGAAATAAATACTTTGTTTCCTTTTGTTTTCTAAAAATGCTTTATGTTGGTTTTATTATTTTTCCTAAGTAATAAAATTTTCCATTTTCTACGTTCTCTACACTTATACTATTTTAGAAAATGCACTATTCTTCCTCTTTAGTTTTCTTACACATATTCCTTTGTCTATTTGTTAACAAAAATCTTCATTTGAAACTTGTTCATTCCTTCCTCATGTCTTATGTTTTTCATAAAATCATTTATGCATAAAAATTTATTTTCTTGATAAAAACAAAGTGGAATATTATGTGACTTAAGAAACTTTTTATAGTAAAAGTAGTTTCTAAAATCCTATCAGTTTCTTTTTGTAACTTGAAAAGAGATAATTTTATTTTTGTTTTTCAAACCATAGATTTCCTCCTTTACATAAACTTGTTTCTAATGTGTTAAAATCTCCTTTTGTCAATTTATTTTTAAAACTTAAACTTTGGACAACAATTTAAATGAACATGAACTATGAGAAAATACTAGCAAGTAAAATGCAATAAGTAATAAAGTCAAGTATTGGAGTCTTAGCTTTTTCAAGGCTCCCGGGACTAAGAAGTAGACTAGTCCCAAAATAAAATAAAATGTAAGAAAGAAAAACTTATTTTGACTTAATGAGGACAAGTCTAAGACTAGAGACTAGTCTTACTTTAACAAGGAATAAATAAATAAATTACTTTGCATGAAATAAATAAACCGCAAGTGAGCTTATATGCTCTAAAGAATATGCATATATATGTATATATAGATAATAATATATTAACAATAATAAAACAACATAAACATAAATGGATTGGCATGAACAAGAACAATACATGAACATAATGTAGCTTCCATAACTTGTAGTCTTTGGAAACTCACACTATGGTCATGTAAAGTTACATAACATGAAGAAGGAGAAAGAAATATAAAGTAGTTACCTAAAGAAGGCTTTGGTATGGTTATGTGGTTATGGGTTTTGGTTTTGTTGGTAAAGTTGTTGTAGAATTATTTTGAGAGAGTTTTGAGATGGTATTTTGAGAGAGTTTTGAGAGGAAAATTTGAGAGAGTTTTTGTATGAATTTGGGGTAGTGAATGTGTGAAAGAAGTGAATGAGGAGGGGGTATTTATAGGAAAATGTGGAGGGATTTTTGTGATTAAATAAATGAAAATTGAAACAAATTGGGGGGGGGGGGGGGGGGGGGGGGGGGGGGGGGGGGGGG
>JAMXBD010000566.1:600000-827634 GCA_024138025.1 Combretum micranthum
ACCTTTATTTCTTTATATTTGATCAGCTAGTGGTAG
Organism: Combretum micranthum; assembly: GCA_024138025.1. Taxonomy (NCBI): domain Eukaryota; kingdom Viridiplantae; phylum Streptophyta; class Magnoliopsida; order Myrtales; family Combretaceae; genus Combretum; species Combretum micranthum. The sequence continues at coordinate 600,037 of JAMXBD010000566.1, forward strand.
TTGGTAGTGCTCGAATGGTGGCTATGGGTGGCGCCCCTGTCTAACTTAGTTTGGGTAGTTTCATGCTTTTTTTGTGTCCTTTTGATAGGAAATAGATGTAATTTGATCAAGTTTTGGCATTTTGCGCATTTATATGCACTTTGTGCACTCTTATCATATCTAAAATATAGTTATGAAACATATTGACTTGTTAGGTGAAGCCTGAATAAATATGGATCTATTATGCCTTCTAAATTCCTTTGATATTAATTTTTAAATTTAATGTTGATAAATAAAAAGTGATATTTTTATAATTTTTTAGGTTTATTCGAACTGCAAGGATAAAGTCAAATTTTTTTTTTTTTGGCCAAGGATAAAGTCAAATGTTTAATATGACTTATAATGATTTTTAAATAATGAAATCAAACTGATTTGCCTTTCAATCACAAATCAACATCAGACATGATTTGAAATCCTCACGAGCTGTAAAAAAATAAATAAACAATCGAGAGATATAATCAATGTTGCTTACTGCAATTTAAAATAATTGATAAAAAAAGAAATAAAAATAACCACTCTATTTTTCATTAAGGATAACAAGACTTAATAGCAAAAACCAATACGAAAGAAGAACTTTAATGACTTGCCTATTTATATGCTCACATTGAAACTTATAGCTCACCTATTAAAAAAAAAAGATATTAATTAAAGATAATATTAAAATAAGACTACCATTCGTAAAAAGAAGTCCCAATCAAAATAACTTAAGATCGATTGAAAACGAACATCACACTAAACCAATCGACTTGGGTTACTCGATCACCCTGTGGCCAACCTCTCATGTGTGTCTCTTGAGTCGGTCTTTATGTAAGCCTACTTTGATCAGTCTTGCCCTATTATCCAGCTTAGATCCCCATTTTCCGAAAATTGCTTCTGAACTCAACCCAAATCCGTTTCATTAAAAAAAAAAAAAAGAATAATCTTGCACCTCTTTGGGTGTAGTTTTATCTTATTTTACACATTTTTAAAATCTCGTTATCATTACTTTTCTAGTACGGATGCACTTTATTCTAAATTAGACCTCTGATTTGATATCTCGAAGTAGTCAAGGCTTTATTGCAATAACTTAAGTTCACACACAGTATACCTTGCAATTGTATTATATTTAAAAAAATTAAGTTTCATGTAGGTGTTTTGTCTAGCTTTTTGAAATTATTTTACAAAGTTTGATGTTAGTGAGTGAAATTTTTTTGTAAGAACTAAAGTTTTCATACAAGTTTGAAGTTCTCTTAGAAAATTCTTTAGTATGAGACTCAGAGTTAGATAAAGAGTGTAGTTATTGGTGGTGAGTTGATGTTTCTTCTATAGATTAAAAGGTGTTAAGGATTGATACCCAAGTCCCCATTCCTTCAATGGTAGTGTAGTAATTATCGGGGAAGTTTGCAAATGTGTTCCTAGGATTATATCTTATTTATATATAATTGTATTTGTATTTTATTTATATCTTATTTATATTTAATCTACTTGATCTATCAATGAATAAAAATGTTTGTTTTCAACTATATTTGTTTGTTAATAAATATTTATTTAAAAATAATAAAAGTAAGATCTTAAAACGATCATAATATAATGAAAGAAATAGCCTTAGTGTGTTCTCCTATCCAATGGTGAAAGGTGAGATGAATTATCACTAGATTGTAAAGTTATAACACTCATAAATCGCCGTAAGAGGAGGGTTACTTAGCATTATCATTGTTAGCTTCAATATTCTAAGAAAAAGGATTTTAAATGCAGGTGTAAGCGTAAAATAACTCCGCCAAATATTTATACATATATTCATATAATTATAATATATAATATAAGCATGCAAACTCTAAAATGCACTTATTAGTGAAAGCGAAAACATGAATTCCATAGACTCCCAATAAAGGGTTACATCCTATCGTCTACGAAAAACGACAAGAGCTCATATTATGTTAATAAACACCATAAGTTAACGGCCAAAAAAAATATAATTAATAATTAATTAATTAAGTTTGAAAGACTTAACCTTGCGTAATCATATATTTTAGGACATTTACTATGGTTTGTATATAATATTAGTGTTTCAAAAATTAACAAGGTGTTTTAAAACTTCTAGTTCACGTGACTTTTGCAAACAATATCTAGTTTTCGTCACCTTTCTTCTATTTGGATGGTCTGTTTTTATTACTATCTATATCGATATCTATATTATATATATTTCATATAATAATATCTAGTCTGTTTCATCAGTTTATGAGTAAAAATATTTATTTTTTATCGGTATCTGTTTTTGACAAATAATTTATTTGAAAACGACAAAAAAATGATAAAAAAATAGACCCAGACTAATAATCTTATGACATTTACTAAATGGCTTGAAAATAATATTAGGTGCACATTTTTAGAGTTGTAAACCCTGTAATGAATTTTGAATAAAAAAGTCTTTGATTTTCTAATTATTTTTGTCGACTTCAAGATATATATCTAATGTTATCATATATTATAGCATAAGTCATGGGATTTTTCATTTTACATGGTTTGTGAAAATTAGATACCCTCTTTAAAAGTTATGGATAATCAAAATTATTAAATTATAATACTTGAATTACTCATCAACTATGTTACATGTTTTATAGGCACAAAACTGAAAGTATTTGATATGGACTAGTTGGGGTTAAACACCGAATCAATAAAAGGATTGACACAATATTATTTTGACTTTGACCGATGTGGATGGCGCGGTTGACATAAAGATAAAGGGATCAAAATTAAGTAACTTTGTTGCATATAACCTTTTTACTATGTTTTTCATTTTTTTTAAATTTTTTTTCATTTTTGTCGTATGATTATATAATAGATATCATGAATAGTTCTTCATTTGTCTTGTAGTTGAGAGAGAAAAATAAAAGAGTAAAATAAAATAAAATGAAATTTGAACACCAATATTAAAAGAAATGAAAAGCGATACACTTTCTAAAATACCCTAAATATATTTAAGAATTAATAAATTAATTGGAGTGGCAGTTTAATAAATAGCTATACTTTTAGTAAGGGCAGTATAGTAATTTCTGTATCCATTAAATGATACATTGTTTGGCAAAAATATTTAAATAGTTTGAGGGATCCTTAACTGCCATTCTGTTTTCTTTCATCATTCAGGAAAGCAACAATACCCTTTTTTCCTCTCAACATATTTCCTTCAATATCGAAAAGATTCAACGAAATCTTTACAGTAAGTTGTTGTCTCTCTTAACTCTTCTCATCTTTAAAACAATCTACACAAAAAAATGATAAAAAAAAAAAGTGATTTTCTAGTCTTAGAAGGGTTTAAACAAATGTCAATATAGAAATAAGACAAAAATTTTATAATAGGGTGTTTCCTAGAAGTACACAGCATATACATAGCTCGTGTTTCAAGCCGTGTACTTCTCTATGAGTTAGATTGCATTTTTTTTCCAAAATAGCATGGCTAGTATACGGTTGAATATATCCAGTTGTATTTCTCTCTATGTTTCAACAAGAAAGAATGCTAGAAGAACACCACATGTAGACAATACCATGTTCCTAGTCGTGTTCCTTTTGTTGCTTAAATTCTATGTTTGGAAAAGAAGACGATGAAATGTATCAAGTCGTGTTCCCCTTATGTACCCCCATGTATCACTCATGTACCTCCCTATGGACCTTCCTGGTCGTGTTCTTCTCGTTGCTTAAATTCTATGTTTGGAAAAGAATACGATGAGATACATCAAGTTGTGTTCCCCCTATGTACCCCCCATGTATCACTCGTATATATTTTCTTCGCCTAAGTGATACCTAACTCTATGCCCCTTTGTATACTAGTTTATACATATTATAACACCTTGAAAATCATTCCTTTCTAGCCAAAAAATGACTATATTAGCTAAATCTTCTTTTTCACAAACTAGAGATACTTGAAGTTTTTGGGATCTAAGTTATAATAGTGGAGAAGTAGGAGTAATAAGAGTATAATGAGAGTTTAAGCAAGATAAATAAAATAAGTAAACAATTTAATTGTATGTCATCTAGGTAGTGGATTTTGAATAGGAACAGAACTATTTTCTAGGTACATGTACTACTTTGTTTGCTACTTGCGCTTGTTAGGTTAGAACTCAAATTGACTAATTGAATATCCAACCATTAAACTTAAGTGTTGCATGCATTTGGCTGTGGTTAGTGGACGGAGAGTACCGGTGACATTAACATAGCACCCCGATGATCCTTGTGTGACATTATCCCTAGAGGAGTCACACTTGGAGATGATTATGAATAGAATTAGGATTTGACTCATGGAATCTTGGATGTTGGAAAATACCCAACATCATATATATGTATTATATACATAAAGTGTGATGTAAGGATATTGAGATATGCCTGTGTTGATTGCTAGACTTAAAATGAAAAGATAATAATTGGAATATTTATTGCATTAGAATTTGGATTGTGTGTGGTTTATTTATGCATGTTTGTATAATTGTAAAACATTAGATCTATATACTTGTCTTCTAAGATCTCCAAATAACAAAACCTTAAAACGTAGGTTTCTCAAAACTCTTCAAAATCCTAAAAGTCTCAAGCAATAACAATTCAACTATCAGAAAATATTTCTTCTTTTAAAATAACAAAGATAGAACGAATTCAATACTTACTTAAATCTTTGGATCTCATATCTTCCTGACTGTAGAATATGGATTTTAGGGTTAAGGTTTAATTATGAATGTGAAATTGGATTTTGATTTGATATCTGTTGATGATCAGGTTTATGGTGGAAATTAGGGTTTATAGTCTTTTAAGAGGATTTGTTGGTATTGAAGTTTTGTGAAAGAGCTTAATCAGGTACGACCTTATCTTGCTTGCTGTTTGTGCTTGTAGGGTTAGAAAATAAATTAATTAAATCTTATTCGAATTATAATTAAAAAGTGTGTTGCTTGTATTTAGCTTTGGTTAATAAAGACCACACTAAGTGTGATACCAACGAGGCACCCTAATTATCTATGTGTGAGGTGTCCCAAGTGATCTCATACATAGAGATAATTCCGATAGATTAGGAGTCGTGCCAGGCCTTACGGTGGTACACAACGATGTCTGGGTAGTACCCAATATTAATATATGTATATTAAGTATTTTATATAAAGGCTTGTTAATCGAGGTTATAAGTTACTCCAGGTTTAAAACTAGTTGCAAATAGTTCTAAACTGTGTTGGTTATTGACCCAACCCACCCCGATTATATAAAGGTGTCCCATACCCGAAAGAAAACCTTATAGGGTTTTTCGACAGGAGCCCAGAACCCGACCCGATATGTAAAGACGAACCTGATATTGACCCAACCCGACCCGACAATACCTTTTTTTTTCCAAATAAAAAACTTGTTTATTCCTGTAAAAATCAATGGTAAATGAAATAAACAAGGTTCAAATTATAGTAAACGTTAATTGTCATTGTTAACAATTTGTTCAATCCCTTACGAGGGAGTGTTTATGTCAAAGTTGTCCCTAATGTTATGCAAGCTAGCAATATATGTTGGAATATTGAAAATCATTAATCATGGTCATTAGAAGCACCAATAAAAGCAAAGTTGATGAAAAATAACACTATCATATCACAAACATCTAAGGAAAAAAAATATCAACCATGATTCATGTCCAAATAGCACATCCAAACCTAGGTAAAGGAAAAAAGAGACGAGTTAGTTGACTTAAAGTCCCCACTCCACAACAAACAAAAGCACACACCAACATTACAACTTATAGTCTTTCACTCATGTTTCCATAGAAGAAGGGAAAAAAAAACTTGTAGTGAAAAATTAAAGCTTCACTGTTGTCTTCCTTCACGATAGCTAAGACTTCTTTCACCAAATACAGATAGTAAAAAATCGTCAAGGATGCCACCGTCTCAAACCATAGGCCACCTAATAAAGTAATAACCAAAATAAAATTGTCTTATATGTTAATCAATTAATACAAAAAAATATAAAAAGGAGAAATAACTTTATACACCACATAATATTTACTTACTTGCTCTTAATCTTCAACACTTGAATTTTTCATCTCATTCTCTAGCTTAGTTATGTCAAAACCTACAAAAAAAATTGAGAAAGAATGTATAAAATGCAATGGAATATATAGGAAGAAAAAAACTTTGTCATTAATAAATCTATATAATAAAAATTCTTACTTTTTTTCCATGTGATAACCAACTCTGGCTACACATCAATGCCTCTATTATGTCTGCATTTAGTCGGCTTCTATGTGTGATAATTACACGTCCATTGTACTAAATGCGGATTCAGATGCAACTGTAGATACGGGAACAGCTAATAGATCTCTAGTTAATGATTGTAGAGTAGGATACTTGTTTCCATTCAATTTCCACCATCCAAGGATATCAAAATCAGTACCCAATTCCATGGCAATATAGGCTCTTCGAGGTAATGGTCCAACTCTGATTTTACTTGGCCATCATAAGTAACAGTGGTCATGTATTGCACCAACTTTGACTTTTTCATACATTCATTGAGAGCTACATCACCAGTTGTTGAAGGCACTAAAGAAGAATTGCCTGTATTCTTATTTTGACGAGATCTAGCCTTTAATTGATATTCCTGAAGTAGATCATAACAAGTCTTCCTAACAGTTTCCCTCTTAATAGAAGCCCTCTTACCATAAACAATTGGAAATACAAAGTCAACAACTTTCAACTTGAAATGTGGATCTAAAACAGTACAAACAGCCATGATAATATGCATATCACCCAATATTTCTCAAACTTGTCAAACATCTTCTTAGCCATTGTGCTTATATTCAAATCAAAAGAGTCTTTCCAATCAATCAAGGCTTCCCTAATTTCAAACACTTTTTCAAAGTAATAATTTGTAGTTGGCTTTTTTGTACTAGATAAAAGAGTAGTCACTTCATAAAAAATTTCCAACTTCTTACAAGTTTCTTCAGCTAAATCTCAATCTTCATCAGTTGGAAGTGACTTATAATGTTTATCCAAAAGCTGGGCTCTATAAAAAGCATCCTTATATGCAAGAGCAGTAACAAGCATTTCATATGTGGAGAATTCCATCGTCTTTTACAATCTAAGCAAAGCATTCTACAATATGCCACATCTATCTATTTACTTGCCTCTCTAAATTTCTCCACTCGTGATGGTGTCGCTGACCAAAATACAACACTATCACGAATTCTTTCTATTGATTTTTCAATCACATTGACACCCTCTTTCACAATCAAATTTAAGATATGAGCACAACAACGCATATGGAGTACCTGTCCACGAAGAATCAAATCATCTTTCGCAGCTTCATTAATAAAGTTGTGATCATCGCATCGTTTGTTGAACAATTATCTACAGTGATTCTAGACAATTTTCTATCTAAGCCTCATTCATTAATGCATTGAACAAGCAATCACCAAGAGCTTCACTTGTATGTGGAGCTGGAACATACACAAAGCTGAAAAAAAAAAAAAAGTAAATGTAACTAAAGGGAAAGTTAATTTCAATGATATAAAGGATATATAGTAGAAAAACTTACTCCAATAGTCGACTCTGAAGGATCCAATTGCTATCAATAAAATGTGTTGTGATGGTCATGTTCCTCTTTTCTGATTTGACGTCCACATGGCTGTTGTTATTGCCACTGAGAATTAAGCCCCTTAATAGGAGTCTCAACTTTTCCTTCTCTGTGTAATAGATGTCAATTATCTCTTTCCTCATTGTGGTGCGACTAACATTATGGAAAAGTGGTTGAATGCAATGAATAAACTCCCTAAAGTACCCATGCTCCACTATTGAGATTGGATATTCATGAGCAATAATTGCCATTGCAAGTTTTCTCCTTGCAACTTCTTGATTAAATGTCTAATTTCCTAATGTACAACCACTTCCAACATCACTAGATTTCCTCTCAATCGATAAAAGACATTGCTTTATGTCTTTTTGCTTGGTCTTTTGTAGACACCTTTTCAAATGATTGTGCAAATGCTTTGTTCCATTCATACTATTTGCTTTCAATTGTTTCTTACAGTGTTTACACTCAGCAACATCATCCCCATTAACAGTTTTCTTCACCATCTCATTCCATATACAATAGAAGTTAACTTATGTTTGTTGGGATTATTACTCTCATCAGCAGTACTTGCTACTTGAGAACCGGATGTGTTTGTTGGTCTTGCAGAACCCACATTCTCAGTTTCTAGTGGAGATGGAATTTCCTCAACATTATTATCATTCCCTTCCATGTTCACCTCAACTTCATCGGCATCTATGTTCTCCACATTACATAAAATAAAAGAAACTTAGTGGCATGAAGTTGGACAATACTTCAATTTATAAATAAACATCTATTTAGGAGAACTAAGTTAGTAAGTCTCATCTATTTAGCTGTGCTATCTTCATTGATGATAAATATAAACAAACATATATTATTTTTATCAAATAGGAATTTACTGCAGAAGTGCCAAGCGTGTAGAGCAACTTTTGCAACTAAATGAAAAGGGGACAGAGAAAAGATTCAGGAAAGCAAAACATAATCTAGCATAGACCATATCCCTTACAACTGAAATAAACAGCACAATATTAAAGAAAATATATCAAGTAATATCAAGTAATACACAACATCTAAATTTAAATATATCAAGTAATATAATGTCTAAATTCATAAAATTTCTCGTGACATTACTATGATTTTATTTATTTATTTATTTTTCCTTGTAATATCAAGTAATACACAACATATGTTCACGGTTTCCTACCAAAATAGTAAAATATACGAAAATGGTATGAAGCAAAGAGCACCTTCATTGTAAAACCTGCAAATACCTTGACAATTTTTGTAAAACGGTTGAATTTTACATATACTCAAACAACCAACAATCCATAGCTCCATTCAACAAGTAAAATCAGCACTCCTCTAGAAACAACATCCCTTTTCCAAGACAAATCAGCTCAGCTACATAATCATCAAGCGTGAAATATGAAAACATGTAATTTGTTTAAAGTAAATATTATTATCTACAAATTAAAACCAAGTCCATTACAATCGAGACTAAATTAAACCGAAAGCTGACTTGCTGCCGCAACAATACATAGACACTACAATTAGCATAGTTGATAAATCTTGAAAGAAAGCAGGAAATTACAGCAAACATTATTTTAACCACAAAATCAGATCAATATTAAAGAAAATAACAAAAACACATAAATTCCTTACAACTGACGGACAAATGAAGTTATTAAAAATTGAGGAGGAATCTATGGAAAGTGGGCTATGAGAAATCGAAGATGTTAGTGAACTAAGTATGACTATACATACTACATATAACGACAGGAAGTAGAAAAGCAAGAAGAGTTTCATGAGTTACTTAAGATGTGGATCGGAGGGCAATAATCATGCAGAAACACCCCAAGGGCAATAATCGTACACTCCTACTAGAACAACAGAACAAGACATCCATCAAATGTGTGTGTGAGAGAGAGAGAGAGAGAGTAAGAGGGAGAAGAGAGAGAGAGAGAGCGAGAGAGATTATATGTGCTCGGCTGCTTGTGACTTGAGGAGGCTAGGTCCAACGTTCGATGATGACGAATATTCAGGAAGGAGTATCCTGGGTCGACGATGATGACGACAGCAACAAAAGACAAGAATAGAATGGCGGAGTGTGGAGTGTGGGTGGACAATGATGATGACAAGGCGACGATGACTCGCTTGGACAATAGGGTTTAGGAAATGCGGCTAGGGTTGTGAGTGAAGGAAGGTGAAGGTCCTGAGTGTGTACTGTGTGTAATGTTGCGTGTGTGGATTGTGTAGTGCGTGTGATTTGGATTTGTTGTGTGGACTGTGACAGTGTGACTCGCTTGGACTGTTGGACAATGTTTTCAATTTTTTTTATTTTCTCGGGTGGGTTTTTATCAAGTCCATATAATTAACCCGAACCCGACCGAAACCCTATAGGGTTCTCCCTACTGTTCCCAAAACCGCCCCGAACCTATAGGGTTTGACCCTATAGGGTTTTTAGCGGATCGGATGGGTCGGAAACCTTATAACGACCCGCCCGTTTGCATTCCTATCTGTATCAATACTTTTGAAAAAGTATAATAACAAGACAGTATAATATTAAAAGCTGTTGTATATGTGTGATACATATTTCTTCTTCTGCAATTTTTTATTTCTATATATACTTTTTATTTAATTTTGGTGTGGGATAAGATGACATTCTTTTGTATTTATGTTCCTATATCAAAATATGTGATTAAGTGTAATGCAAATTTAAACACTATTCTAAAAAGGAAAATTTTATTCTAAACTTTGTAATACAAAATTTATAAAGCTAGCCTTCTATTTTTTTGAGTTGCAGGTGGTATTTTTTTTTATTTTAAAGGACATTAATGTTAAAATATCGAAAACAAAAAAAAATGCGCTTAATAACATTTTTAGTTAATAAAATACACATTTTATATTATATTAAGCAATAAACTATGTCAATTAAAAAATAATGAAATTATTCCTTTGCAATATTATCTAATATTTAATTGCTAGCTAGCACCAATAATAAGTTGGTAATGACAATATTACTTACCTCTCTACCATTATATATAAGTTTACAAAAAAATTCACTTACCTATAGTAACTTAGTAATATGTGAGTTATGACAAAACTTATTATTTGTTAAGTTTTTTTAATTTTAAAATTTAAAATTATATTTTTATAGTAATTTTAGCGAGTAGGGTCGACCTATAGGGTCAAAACTATAACCAAACCCAACCGCAATCCTATAGAATCGCGAAATTTTTTACCAAATCTATTCCATAACCGAACCCTATAAGATTTTTAACGGATTGAGTGAGTCGACTATCCTATAATGACATGCTTGATTGCATCTCTACCTTTATCCCCTAATTCTACTCATTGTCATTATCGAGAAACATCCCTAGTTTATTACTACAGTTTCTTTTCGTCCAATGATGTGTTCATGATCACCGAACGAACGGTTACATACTTTTTAGGGAAGATGTGGAGGAATCTCTTTTATTGCTTCATGACACATTTCATGTTCCTTAAAGGTTGCAGCTTTATAATTCTTAAATTTTCAAAGAAGAGAGAAGTGGTGTGTTGCTCTAATGTATATCTCCATGTGATGGTGATTGGATTTGTGCTGAGAATGGGTATTAATTGGGTTGAGAGACAAGGCTTGTGAAAGGGGTTTGTTGGTGAATTATGTGCTTAGATTTATGCGGAGAATGGGTGTTAATTGGGTTGAGAGTAAGGCTTGTGGAAAAGGGTTAGTTGATGAATTCAGTGCTTGAAGGGACAAACACTGTTACAGTGTTACTTGCAATGTCTATTTGACGGATTATAGGTTGATATAAAACCCCACTAGTTTTAGAAAATGGGATTATTAATATTAGTACGCATCATATAAGTGGTGTAAGTACTAATATATTATAAATAAATACTATAATATTGTATAAATTTTATAAAATTATCCATATGTTAATATTTTACCGATACTTATACAGTGTTAATCAATTCTTATGGTATAATCAGAGAAAATGATTGTTAATTCTTAATAAACAATTTTTATCATCATTGTTTTAATCAACACTTCCGTTCCTTTAGGCATGAAGGGGGGAAAACATAAAGAAAGAAAAAGAAAATTAACTAAGGCATTTTAGCCTAAAATCCCATTAACAGAGTTCCATAGGTACTTCCCAAAAGCAAAAATAAACAAATAATAATTACATTTTATACTTCAATTACATACTTTATAAAAAAGTGAAAAAAAATTTCCCCTCTAGTCCATCCCAATTAAAGACTAGTATTGACGTGATTAAGCTATAAAGTTATTAGCAAAGACAAATAGATTAGAAAACTTATTTTAATGACTTAAAACAATAACTTAAAAACCACCTAGAGGATCTAATAAATTTCATTTCCTTTTAAACCTTATAGGAACAATGTCGATAGAATTTAGCTACTCTATAGATTCTTAGAGTTGTTTATATCGCAATTGTCATCCATTAGCAAGTAGAATATTGGAAATCAAAAGGGTTAATGTCGTGAATAGATCTGAACTTTTACAAAATATATAATTATGTACTTAAACTTTAAAGTTGATCAATTTAGTAATTGAATATTAAAATTGATTAATTTAGTATTCAAAAGAATTTTTCGTGCACAGCAACAACACTTTCATGATATTGGTTAGCATATATAAAAAAAATTTAAATAATAAATTGATCAATTTTAAAACTCAATTACTAAATTAATCAATTTTAAAATTAAGAAAGTAAATTATTCAATTTAAAAGTTCAGGTACCCAATTACATATTTTACCAAAATACAAACACTATTGGTGACATTTACCCAATTGAAAAAAAAAAATACAATAACCTTTCTATTATAATCAATTAGCATTTTTTTTCCCTCCGCATAGAGAACAAATATGTGTTCATTCATATTAGTCAACAACAAAGTACACAGGATCCAGGACAAATAAACTAAAGAGATAAAAGCTATATTTCCAAGTCATAACGATCTTATCTCGATCATGTAATTAAAAAGGAATAACTCTTGAAATCGAAAAGTTCTAACGAAAAAAAAGTTGAATATTCAATTCTCTAATCGAAGAAATTGCTTAAGGAAAGAAATAGAAAAACCATACTAATTATTGTAACAGAAAAAAAAAAAAAAAACAATGCCACTCAACAAGCGCACACACGCTATAACATGGGGAATATGTTGTTTCAAATAGTTGTTTGCTTAAGAAATGTATGTTTTTAGAATATGAATGATGTGATGATGCTTTTTTGATAAATGACTATAATCAAAGTGAAAAGAAATACTTTGATAGATAAAGAACTGTCCATATTTTGGCAGGAAGAGCTTTGCAGCCATGGGATTCCAAATTAGTGTCTGATCAAATAGGATAATAAAATGGGTTTGATATAAGTAGATATTTAACTAGATTTCTTATATGAGTTTAATTCTTGAATGTACATATATGAATACATGTTCTATCTTTTGAGTTGGCTTCTGATTTACCGTCTAAGCTTACTTGAACTTCAAATATATAAGGTATGCAATAGCTTGCGTGATGATTGTTAGGATAGGCATCTAAAACGAATTAAAACTTAAACTCGGTTAATAAATGATAAGTAATGGTTGTGTTTTTGCCATTGAATCTATCCGAGGAGGTAATCCTATCGTGATGCAATGATATGGTAGTTAGGCGCTGAGATATCATGATGCAATGGTGATTTTATATGTGACTCGGTGGGTAGTTGATGGGATAAATTATTCGACATAACATTTACTTAGGCTCGGAATAAAGTAACATGTTTTAGTTCACATTTATGAGACCAGCTGAATTGACTAATGTTGTGGATTGAGATAAGTGGTGTGTATGAAGACTGTGAACCCTAGATGATGCTATTTTCTCTTTCTCAGTTAGATATAAGAGATATAGGTACCCGGACTACCTATATAAACCTCCTGAGCAGCTGTTGTTACTCAGGACTCCCAGATTCCCATTGGCTTGTTTCGGAGTGTGAGTATTCCGGTGTTGATTTTTTTATTTTTAATGGAAGGATAATAACTTGTTGATTGATGTATTGCATTTAGTTAAGCCGTGTGTCACACCGCATATGCTTGTGTTACCGTGTACTGAGCTTCGGCTCATTAGTTTTGTTGTTATTGTCTTTTCCATATATTGTAGATTGATGTTGATGATGAGGATGAGGATTGATGAATGATGATGATGTTGATGTTGTTGATGATGATGTTTTTGTCGTTGAATGATGTTGATAATGGTAATGTTGGTGGTGATGATGATGTTGATTGACTCAGGTTATGGGTGTTTTTGAAGATCCTAGAGATTTGAGAAGGAGAGTAGTTTGAGTGTAGGACTGTTGATTTTATTTGTATTTGTTTCTGTTTTATTTTAAGAGTTCAATTTATAATATTCTTTTAAGGTGCTTGATGAAGCCCATGTTTTGTAAAAAAAGCTTTTAAAGTTTTATATACCATCATAAAAGGGTATATAAAATACCTGGTGATATATTTTATTTTATATAGTGAGTCTACTCATGAGAGTAGATAATAAAATGTTTTGTAAAGTTTAATAATGTAAATTATAAATTAGTGGTTTTTAGAATTTAATTTAATGATTTCATAATTTAAAAGTTGATAGCAATATTCATTATAAACATATCATTCTAGAAACCTGAGCATGTAATACTTAAGTACTATATGTGGTCATAATGCCTTAATTAAATTTAGGACATTATACTATTGATCCCAACTTGCATTTTTTTTTTTTTTTTATCTATGGTTGGTGGCTACTCTATACAATTTTATAAAATTTAACATTTTTTTAATTCTTAGTCGATGATCTGTATCAAATGGGTTAGTATTTTATATAGATTGAATTGAGAGGAATCAAAATAGGAAGGGAAAATCCAAGCTCAATTAAGAAGAAGCAGGTAGTCTCAAGGAGCTTAGATGTACTAGTGATAGATGAAGGAGCTGTATAACATCAACTCCACTACTCTAAAGAAGAGGTAGTATGTTCTTCATTTTGAATTATATTTGATTTTTTGTGAGAGTATTTTAGTAGTACAACAACATTTTCTTTCAATTTCTGAGTCTTCCAAATGAAGAGGAGTAATGGGTATTTATAGAGTTCACTCTTGATGACGTTTGTCGAATTGTATTGACCATCAACGGATGAAATGAGTTCTCCTATTGATAGATTTTTCTATGGGACCTCTTAACCCATAGAAAGCCTTTTTAAGTGCATGAATTCCTTAAGAAAGATTGAGAATAGATGTGTCGTTTGGTCCAATGTCCTGGTCTAAGTTTATCATATAAATATCTCTTAAAACATCTCGATTTCATGAACTTGACTCTTTAAGCCTTAACACTTAGCTTGAAGAGTCAGCTCCAAGTCATTAGTGCATTTTAAAACCCATAATTAAGATTTAACCCTCTATAAATGGGATATCTACATACTTTATCTTTTTTGTTTTTGATATTCAATTGATCTAAGCAGCAAATTGAGCATTAAAGATCTATTAGAAAAGTCATAAACTTGTAACCACTACAAATATTAGAATGAAAGCGAGGGAACATTATGATGAATTTCATTTTGACACTACCAAAGATAATAATTGTAGCTTACTTGACAAAATTTGCACACATAGTGTTTGAAGATTGTAATTTACTCGATGAGCTAACTTAGTTGTATAGTAAGAATACTATAAGCCTCTAAGAGACTAGTGACCATCGTGTTGAACAGAGATATTGAGTTTATGAGAAAATTTTGATAATTTGCATAAGGTCTTAGAACCAAGATATAATTCAACATGAGCTTCCACTAACAAATTGATGGACAATAAAAGAGGACAACTTAGATAATAGAAAATCTATTAAGAGCTTTTACTTTAGACTTAAGCAAGAATCGAAAGGATCACCCACACTCGGTAAAGTTTGCATATATTTATAGTTACCAGACTACTTTTGAAATAGCCATGAATTTCCTTATTTATATTCTAATGTGTTATTGAGATGACATATGATTTTGAAATGATATATATATATATATTATATATGCATGAGTAATATAATTAGTATATGTGTTAAATATGTGCTATTTTGTATGTGTGTAGTACAATGAAATTAATATTATTGTATTATATGTATTAATGTATGTATAGTGTAATGAATAAGTGTGTCTTTTGTAAATTAATATGTATATATTATGTTTAGAATTTAATAAAATAAATTGTGAATTGTATGAGAATTGATGGCAGAATTTTTACAAAGTTAAAGCCTACTTTTTAAGCTCAAATCAAACTCAAATGCATACCAAATTTAACTAAATTAACCTTAGGTCAAATATACCCCTAAAGTCAAACTTTGGATTAGTATCGACTTCATTTTGGACTAATTATGGACTCTTTTGGCAGCCCTATTCACTTCATACGAATTTTTCTTTTCTTTTCTTTCTTCCTTCCATCTCAAGACCCTAAACCCTAAGCCAAAATCAATCACAAGCTTTTGGATTCAAACATCACTCCATGCCAAAGCTTAATCATGTAAGTTAAATGCAAGCCTAATCTCTTTATTTTATGTTCTTTCTTGTATTTGGATGTCAAGCTTAGGTTAGAATAAAGTTTTTGTGCTAATTGGTGATAGAATGATTTTGTACATTGATGGTGGTTTAAATAGGATTACATGGCTAGAGGAGCTGTAGTGTATGTCTTATATGAATGTTGACAAGTGAGGATGAATGTATTGGGAAGGTTTAAAGATTGAGTAGTTGAAGTGTGGAATTGAAGTGTGATTGGTGTTTGATGATTAGAAGTATAATTTATGTTGTTTGGATAGTGTTTAGAACATATAACAAGTTTTGGAAAGCTTAGATTAAGTTTGGAGAATTTTTGAAGTGAATAAGTTTTGTAAGAAAACGAGGGAAACAAAACATTTTCGTATAGGTTTAATTTTGAGCGTATGCCAGCATCTGGCACTTCAACGTCGCCGGCGTAGAGGAGGTGTTGGAAGTGAACAGGATCGATTTTTTTAAAGCCGCTTGAAACGCTGCCGGCTTTTGCTAGAAAAGTTTGCCAGTGTTATTTTTCAAACCGTACGCCGGCTACTAGGGTTCAAATGCCGCTGATTTAGAGGCGGTGTGGAATGAGAACAGAATCATAATTTTTAACGCTGGGCTTAAGGCCGCTAGCGTAAGATCCAAAGCTATCGGCGTATACGGATACGCTGCCAGTGTTGGGGGTATTCACGGGTGTAGACCAACCCCGTGTAACTCTCGGCAATTTTTGGAAATTTGGAGTTGTATTTCACACCGGCTCAAAGCCGCCAGCATAGATTGAAGGCTGCCGGCATATCCTGGAACGTTGCCAATGTTGGCAAGTGTTGAACTTTAGTGTATTGTGCATCGGTTCAACACCGCCGGCATTGAAGGCCGGCGTATCCCCTGCACTTTTCATTTTCAAAAACTTTCTTCAAAATTTTCCAAAGCTTAATATATGATCAATTGAATATTTGTTAAATATTCTATGATATAATAGGATGTTTAAATGCTCTGTTATGATCTAGTAATAATTTATTTGAATTTCTTTGATTAATTATATTTGCAACTAGTTAATTAGTGCTTAAACTAAGTGGGAAATTCAATATTGTCTTGAACAATGATAGATCCTCGCTTGGCCAACCCCATTAGTTCCCGAGCTATCTCAGGTACGCAAAACTTGCTTGTTTCTTTGCTAGGGTAGGCATCAAATCAAATTATTCTAAATTAAGAAGATTTTATTAATTGATGAGTGTTGATTGTCCTTGTTTGCTGTTGAATCTGGTTTGGAGAGCGGCACCTTACTCAGATTGGGGGCAGGGTACTTTTTCGTTATTGGATAGAATTATTTAGGAGATATAAGTATCCGACCTACTTATATCGACCCTCTGAGCGTTGTGATGCGTTACTCAAGATCCCCTAGTATTACGGGCTACGCCGAAAAGGTGAGGCTGCCTAGTCTGTATGAACAGTAGGGACCACTCAGGGAGGCGGACGTAATACTAGATCCTCGTTGCTTGAAGTTTGAATACTCCCATGATGAAAGACTAACTAAAGATTGAGTAATAAATTATTGGTTGTTGCATTTTGCATTTAGATTAAGCATGTGAGAATCACTTTGCATTTGTATTCGTTACTTGTGTACTGAGCCTTTGACTCATATTTTAACCATTTCAGGTGATGAATCCGACGAGTTTTACACGAGTACGGGGTATGGAACCAATTTCGAGGATTTTCTTGATGATATGGAGTACTAGAAATGACCTTAGACTTGGTAGAATCCAATTTTTTGTAATAGAATAATTATGTTAGTCTTGTGGTTGCATTTAAGGTTTTAGTTGAATTTTATGTGTGTAATTTTGTTAAAGCTTATAAGAAGCCTTTGGATGTAATATATGTGTATATATATGTACTTAGCTATGTATGACTTAAGTTTGCTTCTTTTGCGAAATATGATAATGGAGTAGTGTATTTTGTTTAAAGTTTAGAAAAATTATGGTTTCTATTATGTTAACTATATGGAATTAGATAAACAATTCCTCAAACAATTTTTTTAGACAACCTTACATATAATCTTACAAGTTATATGTGGTTGGGGAACTGTTATCACCTGTTTTAATTATAGGGGTGATAGCGGGACCTTACAACTTTTGAGGCCTTGTACAGAAGAAAGTGCTTATCACCTATTAATCGAGATAAAGTAAGGGAATGGAGAGAGACTTGGAGTCAAGTTTGTAACTAAAAAACTAGATAAGGTATGAGTAATTAAGTAAGAGTATTAGTCTTGGCAAAAAAAAAAAAGTAAAAGCATTTGTAACTCAAAGCAAACAAAAGAGTTATGCTAATAAGAATGAAGACCCTTAGAATTCTAAGTGAGTAATTGTGTGTTTCTTAAAACCTTATTCAATGAAAGGAATGAATTAAAGGAAAATCTAAGCCCCAAATCAACTAGTAAGGTTGGAACAATCAAGCATCCAAGCAAACTTAACTAAACCAAATACCCAAGGAGGATAGTGGACATGAATGAGTAGATATTTAGAAAGACCATCAAATATGTTAAGGTTTAATGAAGCAACCACATGAGAGAGAATCTACTTGGAAACTTATAGAGGATATAAAAATAAGCAATCTAAGTTGTTTTCCCCCATCAAGTAAGTACCGGCGATGTTATATATTTTAAGGGGGAAGTGATAAATAATCGTTAAATTATTTTAAAAGCAATAACATTATGGTCATTTGCCTTACCCTTGTATCCATATAGATCCCTTAACTTGGAGCTTTCCTCTTTTTCACAAATCTCACAAGCTCTCAACCTCCCTTAACTTCTCTTTCATTTAAAAACCTTAACCACAAGTCAATGTCACCCTTTCCTAACTAGGGGTGTTTACGATTTGGTTAATCGATCCGCGACCTTATTTTTTGATTCGATCCATAATGTTCGATTTTTTAAAATCCTAATTCGAAACTAATCCATTATTAACGATTAACCGCCTTAACTGTTAACCATTTTTTCGGTTTTCAGTTTTTAACTTTTTAACATAATAGTTAACAAATACAAAATCTCAAACAAATACCATCATTACAATTATTGAACATACATGCATTTGTTTCTTTTCATCTCAACGATACATTTCAACATAATTCATATCGATAACACCATCAAACTAGAATAACAAAAATGTCTCCAAGAGCACAACTATATCAAATTAAAACATAAATGTTCGATTAACACATGTCCGGAATTACAATAGTAGAATAACTTAAAGTTGAACACTTTTTGTGAGCCCGTCACTTTCTTGTATTCCATAAATAGTCCAGCTGAAAAAAAAAATAATGATAGTAAATACAATTGAGTTAAATCTTAAGAACATTTACATTTTCTAAATGCATAAACACTCAATTGACATTTTTAGCCCTTAGAAAGTTCACACACATATAGACATTTACAAGAGGATGACTTACATTCTCTTACATTCTTCTCCTAATCATCAATTGTACAAAGAGGATGACTCTTCGTAATGCAAGATGTTTCTATAAAAAACAAAATAAAGTGGAAAAAAAATAAAGAATTTCAATAATTTCAATATAGAATTAAAAGATTAATATATGAAAAGTAGAAATAGTTTTACCCATGGATACCGACTCAAGTTGTTCCAAGATACGCTCAAGATATATTGGTTGACTTAAATCCAATTTTGTCCACAAATTAGAGTTTCCACAAGTTTAGGTGTAAAAGCACTGCGAAGTGAATCAAGTACTCGACCTTCTAATGCTAAAAGTATATTCACTAGGAACTGTAGACATAGGAATAGCTAACACATCCCTTTCCATTAAAGAAATTATCGGGTACTTAAATGCATTTGTTTTTCACCAAACCAATATGTCAAAAGAAGGTACCTTCTTCTTACAATCACCATGCAAATATTTTTCTAACTCATTTCTAGAATCCTCACCTCCTTCATCCCTATCATGTTTCATGTATTTATCATCTACATATTAGCTTACTTCTTGATATTCATCAACTACCATAGACGAGTCCACTTCTAGTTGTTATTCTCTTGTCTGGATAGTAGATGTAAGTATGGAAACACCATAAGATTCAAACAAAGAGTTCAAAACAAGCCTCACCTTTTCTTTTGGCTTACTTGCAGTACCCACATCATAATATTCACCAACCATATAGTCAACATATTTCAATTTGCATCTAGGATCAAGAACCAATGCAATGAATAACAAAATATTGGTATTATCGATATCCACCAACACTTATCATACTTTTTCTTCATCCTAAGAGCCATTGCTTTCAAACTAGGATCTTTACCTTTTTCAATCATATCAGAAATCATCATGTCAAGACCATAAATCTTCTTCATATATTCATTACTGGTGACATGAAGTGTACCAGACAAGCTCAAAGTGGTGTCATAAAAAACCTTAAGGAAAGGCACTAATGATCTAGCATATTCCAATCCTCAAAAGCAGGAGTCCCTTTCTTCATAGTAAGTTCCATCAGATACCTACTATTAGTGAGCTCCAACAAATCAAGGCCTTTTCAAATTTCAAGGCTGCCTCTAACATCAGGTATGTTGATTTCCATCTAGTCTCTACATCCAAGCACAATAGACTCTTACTATCAATCTTCTCTTTTTCTATACAATTTATAAACTTTTGACTCCTAGAAGAAGAAGATTTCACATACTTCACTGCATGTCTAATTCTCACAATAGAGTCATTTATTTCACATAAACCATTTTTCACAACTAAATTCAAAATATGTGCAGCACATCTCACATGCAAGTGCAACACCCACACACACCCCCCTCCCACACCAAGACATTTCCCTTCCAACTATTTAATCTTCTTTTCGAATACTATAAGCCCAAATCACTTGAGGACGCATTGTCAACAGTTACAGTAAATACTCTATAAATTCTCCAATTAAGCAAACACTTCTCAAAAACTATACCAATTACCTCTCCAGAATGACCGGCAATAGGACAAAAAAAATAATTCTTTTGTGTATTTTCCAATCATCATCAATGAAGTATGCAATGAGATACATATAGACAAATTTGAATAGATATCCATGTATCAATAGTAAGACAAATTCTTGAAGACATTTTCTTAAAATATTTCTTCAATTTTCCCATTTCCTCTGTATAAATATTATAGAAATCTCTTTCTATAGTTGTTCTAGAAGGGACTCGAAAACGTGGTTGCATCACTTGATAAAAATCACGAAACCCCTCATATTCCACAAAATTAAAAGACAACCCATCAACAATGATCATCCTAGTAAGATATCTTCTATATTCTTCTTGATCAAACTTCCAATTAGCAAGTAATATTGCATAAGTCCCCTCATCAGATTTGGGTTTAGGTTTAAACGTTAGAGTTGCTTGGCTCTTTTCAATATTATAAGGTACTTTTTACACCTACTTAGATGATTACCTAGATAACTAATACCATTAGTAGATGAACATGTAAGAGATTTGGTGCAATATTACATATCGCTCTAGGATCGTTATTCCTATCAAAGTGTTCCCAAACCCAAACTTTCTTTTACGTACCTTTGAATTAACAGGTTCCGGATGTGGAGATTTTGCTGCATTCCCATCATCACTTGAAGGTTAGGGAACAACATTTGAAGTAGAGTTGGTAGTTTTTTCATTATCTCCAGTGCTAGATATCTACAAAATATTAAAAAAAAATACACATACATTAGATAATAAAGATAAGTATATGGGAAAAAATGCCAACGAATGAAAAATCATCTCGTTAAACTATAAATAGTGTTAAACTGAAGACAGGACAATCCAATGTGAAAGATAAATTCAAAGATTATGGTCAATATTTATTCAGACCCTATGAGCACAGCACAGACGATAACAATTGACATTTGACAATAGATAATTGATGTCTTCTTTTAGATTTTGACTAACCATAGTCCTACAAATATAGAAAATAATTAGTTTGTAAAAAAAAAAAAAAGAAAGAAAATATCATTGTATTCAAGCTTTATAAGTTGGTTTTTGTATCTAATATAATTGCCAAAACCAAACTTGATACTGTATATTATTTCCAACCAAAGGATGGAGTTATAGGTATTTCAGTTAAACGTTGTATGATCGCTTAATATAATTGTCAAAACTAAAGCTTGATACTATACATTATTTCATACTTAGGCGACGAAGGAGTCTAAGAAGAGGTGTTTTGTTAGATTTAAGCTTTGTTTAATATTTATTTCAGAGGAAAACGAGTAGGTTTTTTTATGTTAATGGGATCTTTAACTTCTCTTTTGAAAGAAAAGGGAGGTTTTACTTTATTGAAATTCCAAAAGTGAGAAATCCAAAAAGAAGTGAACTGTCATATGCACAAGAGTTAAAAATAGAAGGGAGGTAGCAGGCGGGTAACAAGAGAGAAGAGGTTGAGAGGAGAGTTGGAGAGGAATAGGATAGTTTAGTTTTAAGGTTTTATAATTTATAATTTATATTTATTGAAAAATCAATTATATTTATATATATTATATATATTTATAAATAACGATCGGTTAATTGAAACCATCGTTTTTTAATGTTAAAAACCAAAATCAAAAATTTGAAAATTCCAATCCTAAACCGAAACCGATGGATCGGTTAACCATTTTTTTCGGATTGATTTTTCGGTTTCAGCTTAGTTTTTCGATTTTACTGGTTTTTTTTGCACCCCTATCCTTAACCTTAACTAACCATCATCAAAAGCAAGACTAAGATCTTAACAGGTAAGTTAAGTCCTCTTATGGTTTGCTTATCTTTTTGCAATAAGCCACTAGGAATCAATAATAACTCTACCAATTTTGTTAAAAGATTACACTTTGGATGAGAAATAATATGAAAAGATGATTGAGGTATGAGACTATCTTATAAGTTACACATCGATCTATCATATAGAAAGATTCCTAACATTTGAAAAGATTATTTCGAAGGGCTAATCACCATTAGCCTACAAACGTAAGTATATAAGTATCACTTCGAAGGGGTTTAGGCATGAGTTACTAAGAGTTAGGATTTTCTTCATAAATGAACTTAGATTAAATAAATAGGTCTTTATTGATGTTAGATTAAATTTGTGTTTTAAAGAAGGAAATAAGTAGCTTTAATGATTTAAGATAGAATTTAACTTAAGGAATGATCATAAAGTCATAAGTTACGATGCAAAAAAGAGGGAAAAACTATGCATTCAAGCTAGGTATGATCAACCCATCAGTATTTTAAGTTGGTTAACTAGCCATATTTAACCATTCTAAAGTGGTTGCCCCTTCAATCAGTCGATGATGGTTTGACCAAGTACCTTATAGCATTGATTTTTCACATCGAGTTAGATTTTTATATTAAAAAAATGAACAAATATAAATTCATTTCAAGAAATTGAATTTTAAAATGCAATATAACTAATATGTGTTATTCCAAAATTAGGAGTTGTTGGAGTTTAATGTTTGAATGGACATTAGGTACATGATTACTGTCACATGTTGTTTAAGCATGTTAGATTTAAAATATGTTAAATATACTATAAGGTATGAATGATTGTGGTAAGTTTATTTAAAGTATTAATATTTCAATTAGTTAAAATAAGGAATGATAAAGTGAATCAAATGAGGTATCAATATTTCACGAAGTTTATTTAGTATCAGTATTTGGAGTAGTTTTTAATTAATATTCCTTAATTTCCTTTAAGGATAAATTATGATACCTTATTTGACTCACTTTATGGAATGTTGATTTCTTTTGTAACATTGAAATGTTAATACTTTAAACGAATTCGTCTCCAAATGTTTATTCTTGTTTTTAACAATTATGATGATTGAAATCTTAAATGAATATATACCCAAACTTTAATACCTTTCAATGTAATTTACACATTGAAAAAAATGTATTGGTGATTATTTAGTTAGTAGTAATTACTTGTTGATTCCACTTATACAAAAATACAATTTATGAGAACTCTTGGAACTAACGTAAACCCATGCTTTCAAAATGGCTCGTAAAACTTACACCATATTTGCTAAAAATAGCTATTATAAGATTCGCTCCCTTCTTAAAAAAAAAAAAAAGATAAGAAGAGAAAAGAAAAAAAACCCTCTTAAAACGTGCATTACACTATACAAAAGTACTCAAGGATCCATTAATAGGGTAAATTATATTAAAATATATCAATATTTAGGTAAGTTCATTTAAATTATCAAAATTTTAAATGGTTAAAAAGAGTAATCAATGTTTTATAAAGTGAATCAAATAAAGTATTAATATTTTGTGAAGTTCATTTAAGGTATCAACATTTGAATTAGTTTTCAATTAAGTTTTGTTAATTTTTGTCAATGGTCAAATTTTAATCCTTTATTTGACTCACTTTATGAAACATTGATTCATCTTTTTAACTACTTGAAACGTCGATACCTTAAATAAACCTATATCTAAACGTTGATACTTAAGTGAACTTTTCTAAATATTAATACCTCAAATGAACTTATCTTTATACGTTGATACCTTTCAATATAATTTACCCTCTATCAATGTGATCCACATTTACAAAAACCATTGAGCCAACTCTAAGTTGCATTATAGATTCACATTTTTGAAAAATCAACTCTCCTAAGTGCAAAGTATGGTTCCATGTTGTTAAAAAGTAGCTTTCATTTAAAAGCCGCTTTCACAGATATGTTAAGGGTCCATAAGTTCAAAAGTCAACTTTCTTAAATGTGTTGAGGGTTCACACTTTAAAGACCTGTCTTCACAAGTCCAATTTTGAATGGCATACACTTTTTTCATCACTAATGATATATTAAATTAACTGGTAATTATTGTTTATTTGATTGCTCCATTAGGTTATTTAAGCTTACATATGATTTGGCATCGTATGTGGGTACATGTAGTGTTTTATACTAGGTTTTACTGCTCACTCGACTAGGATTTTCTTTCATAACAAATGATCATCTTGATGGGTACACTGAGTAGGATATGATAGTGGGTTCAAACAATAGCTATGTCATAGGTGATTTTGTGGATTATTCGGGCTAGATGCCATGAAAACTTGTGATGATATTCTTTTTTCAACCCATGGATATTAGCTAATAGGTTTTTATCGGATTTATGATTTTCTTTTATGTTTAGAGGACTTCACGCTAATATGTATTTGTGAGATCCTCCTACTCAATATTTTTGGATAAATTCAGATGTCTCTTTTGCTAGAAATAGTGATAATGCTTGTACTTTTTTAAGCAAGAGTAAGAAGGCGATAGCGGTTGTCTTGACAATTCTTCTAAAGAAGCTAAATTGCTATATATGTGGCTATAAAAAATGTGAAGCGGAAGAAGTGGCCAAATGTTATTTTTGAGCTCAAGAGCTAATTCCATATCAAGCCATTAGTTCATTTCGAACTTTCATGAAGATTGTATGTACA
This sequence comes from Combretum micranthum, assembly GCA_024138025.1. NCBI lineage: Eukaryota > Viridiplantae > Streptophyta > Magnoliopsida > Myrtales > Combretaceae > Combretum > Combretum micranthum. The sequence goes on from JAMXBD010000566.1 coordinate 625,583, forward strand.
CATTCATCATCTTAAAGCTCTATTGCTTTGTTTCAAAAATATTCATTTTAATATAGTTGAACACGATGCTAATAAAGCGGTTGATTAGATTGCAATTTATACTAAGCTAAGCATTGGATATTTGTACCATTATTTCCACTGTGTTGATCTTAAAAAAAGAAATTTGTAAATCTGCTATAATCCTGAAGTACCTTAAATTGTAAAATAATTTATTTTTGAGGAAAAAAAAAAGATATTGTCGGCATTTGCAATTGTTTTATGGTCTCATATTCTCATAATTTTGCGCATAATTTCTTTGTACAAAGGGTCAATTTAGTTCTAAAAGCAAAATCCGGATACACTGAAGAGGAAAGTATTCCCCCCCGAAAACAGGAAACTATTATAAATTAAAATAATAATAAAATTCAAATCTCTCCAAGCAAGAGAAACTTTTCTTCCCTAGCAAGACAAGTAAAGCAGCAGGGTGGCTATAAATACTAGATAACCTTCACTTCTTCTTTTGTCATTCAGAAACGTACCACAATTCCTCTGCTCCTCTCTTTAATCTCTCTTTTCTCGTGCATTGCCGTTATCTTTCTCGACACGCCATGTCCAGTAAGGCTGAATCCTCCGACTCGTATGCCCGAATTCCCTTCTTTTCTTCTTTCAGTTGGTACGATGTTATAATCAATCAATAATTTTCGGTTTTATTTATTTATTTTTTCTGTGTGTGTGTGCAGCAAGAAGAAAGATTTCAGTACTGCAATCTTGGAGCGCAAGAAAGCGCCCAATCGTCTCATCATCGACGAAGCTGTTAACGATGACAATTCCGTCGTCGGCCTTCATCCTGACCATGGAAAAGCTCCAAATTTTTCGCGGCGACACCATCTTGATTAAGGTTAGGTTTTGTACTTTTTTCAATTTCCGTTCTCGTAGATTACATAGATTGATTGATTGGTATATTTGTCGACGAACAGGGTTTTATATACTCTTATCTATAGATGGACTAGGAGATTAGTTTGTCGGCTTAGGTTCTTGAGGGTTTTGTGTCGAGTTGTCCGTAAGGTGACCTTTTCCAGGTTAGGATTTTTTAAGCAGGTCTTGCTTTAGAAGCTGAATTTTGTAACTTGATTTGCTGTATCTTGGATATTTTGCCTAGGGCTCATTCTCACCTTGTTGTGTTACTAGCTTTTACAACTTGCTCCCATGCATTGGTTTGATTTGTAGAGAAGTAGCTACTAGGTGCGTAATTGGGTCGCGTAAAGATTGGGATAACATGTTTGGAATGAATTTTCAAGAAAGTGAGAGGATTTATAGAAACTCATAAAAAAGGATAATAGAAATTAGAATGTGTTTAAAGTTATTCGAATATTGTATACATGTCTTTTATACTGGTTGCTCTAACCTAGGTTGTAAGTGAGTCAAGTCTACTTGCGGGCTACTCGACTTCAAGTTGGTGATGGTTTGAATTCAACTCATCTACAATCGAGTCGAGTTTAAGTTTGAGTTTTAAATTACAAGTTCGTGTAGGTCTTATTTGGGCTTTTTATGTCTTTTATGAAAAAAATATAAATCTTGTGTTTTAACCTCCTCTTTTCTGAAGCCTACTTTCATTCCTTGATTTTTTTCCTTTATAACTCAGGAGTCCACATATATTATATTTTTAGGGCCACGTCAATTAAAAACCCTATTATATTTACAAATCATAGCTTACTATTTAATTAATTTTTTTAAGAATAATCGAGTCCAATTGAGCCGAACTCGAGTTCATCGAATATCAATTTGAGTTGAGTTTGAACTCCAAAATTAAAGTTTGATCAAGCTTGAGTTAAGTTCGAGTTTTGGGTTTTTTCTCATAAGTCAAGTTCAAGTTTGACACTGTATTATTCTCGACTGGACTCGTTTGCTATCCTACAGTCTAACCTTTTTAATTGGTGGGAAAGCTATAGAGCCAAAACAATAATAAACAAACAATTTAACAACTTTTTTAGCTGACACATTGGCTGATATATGGGACAAGAGTGCAAACTCAAATCCCAAGCTTCCTCCTTTTTTTTTTTTTTTTTTAAATTAAGGAATGAAAAATAGTTATCACTAAGTTATTGAATTAGCCAATTTTGGCTTGTATGAAGTCAAGTGTGTATATTATTATATGCCAATTTGTGCTGACAATTTAAGTTTTAACATGCTGGGTAGTGGTTGATATCTATCTTACAATCCCTTCTCGAAAAGGAGGATGTTCAGAGGAACATGAAAATAGTTTTGTTTTTCATAACCTCATTTTTGAACTTTCAGGGAAAGAAAAGGAAAGATACAATCTGTGTTGCACTTGCTGATGACACGTGTGAAGAACCGAAAATCAGGTTGAACAAGGTGGTTAGATCGAACCTCAGGGTTAGACTTGGAGATGTTGTTTCTGTTCATCAGTGTCCTGATGTCAAATATGGAAAGCGCGTGCACATACTTCCCATAGATGACACTATTGAAGGAGTGACTGGGAATCTGTTTGATGCATACTTGAAGCGTGAGTTATTATTATCTTTCTTTTCTTGAATAAAATAAATCATGCTAATGTACAGAAATTGTCGATATAAATCTGCTAGAGCAGTATGTGTGGCAGAATGCACTATTGAGTTATGTCTTTGGCTAAAATAGAAAGAAAAAGAGTTAAATGCCTGTGGAAGCTATACCTTGTCTTTGCTTGGTACGTTTGATCCATCCTCTTAGTTTTGTTGGTTATGAAATTTCAACAAAATATGTTCTAACTTCGATTGTTCAATCAATTTGTGTCATTTGTTTAATTGATCATCACAGTGGCATTGCAAGACTTGTAAACTGATAGTTCAAATGATAAAGAACATAGAAGCACAATAGATTAACTTATTTACAATAAATTAATATTTATATGTGAGAATTATTTTCTTTTTTTCCCCTCTCTATAGAGGTTGGCTAATACTTGAGTAACCAAGTGCCTTTGTTGTAAGCCAGTGCTTTTCTTAATTTTAATACCTTATGTCATACAAGGATTTCATGGATTGTTAAAGATTTTGCTTATTAGCGTTTTTGTTTCTTAATAACAAAAGGTTGATGCTTTGTACTAAGGGGATTCTGTGTCCTACCTACTTGCATACAAAACCATATAAAACATATCAATTGCAAGATGGTTCAAAATTTTATAAAACACTGCCTAGTAATTCAAAAAATGTACAGGATAATGGAGTGGTCATTATGCCTTTAGAACAGGTCTTCTTTGTGCTTTGTTGTAACAGGATTGGCTGTGATCCTGTGAATTTACTTGTCATAAAGGAGCTTGGAGTTTTAGCCGTTAAATTGTTACTTGGTTCCCTTTGTTCTTTATGGTCAGAGGCTATTTTTGTCCAGTTGATCTTTTTTAGGGCTGTTGCTGGTCTTTGTTTAGGATGAGTAGTGAAATCTTCCCCCACAACACACACACAAACCCCTTCCCCCACCCACCCAAAACAAAACAAAAAACCCCCCACCTTCCTCCTCTCAAAAAAAAAAAAAAAAAAAGAACCCAAAAACAATAAAACACTCATCCTTTCCATTTCAAACTATTGTAGCAGTTCTTGGCAGAGAGGTTTATGTTGTGCCTACTTCGACTGTTTTGATTGTAAATTTTCTCAGAGTTGATGCTTTGGTTTGAATTATCTTTTTTAGGGTCCCACTTTTAAATGGAAATTTCAATTTCTTTCAGCTTACTTCCTGGAGGCATATCGTCCAGTGAGGATGGGGGATCTCTTCCTGGTGAGAGGTGGTATGAGAAGTGTTGAATTTAAGGTTATTGAAACAGACCCCCCGGAGTACTGTGTTGTAGTCCCTGACACAGAGATCTTCTGCGAGGGTGAGCCAGTGAAGAGAGAGGACGAGGATAGGTTAGATGAAGTTGGATATGACGATGTTGGTGGAGTTAGAAAACAAATGGCACAAATTAGAGAATTAGTGGAGTTGCCACTAAGGCATCCGCAACTGTTTAAATCCATTGGAGTAAAGCCACCAAAAGGAATTCTTCTTTATGGACCTCCTGGTTCTGGAAAAACCCTCATTGCAGGGCAGTTGCCAATGAAACAGGTGCTTTCTTCTTTGTTATCAATGGACCAGAAATCATGTCGAAATTGGCGGGTGAGAGTGAAAGCAACCTGAGGAAAGCTTTCGAGGAAGCTGAGAAGAATGCACCATCCATTATTTTCATTGATGAGATTGACTCTATTGCTCCAAAGCGAGAAAAGACACATGGAGAAGTTGAGAGGAGGATTGTCTCGCAGCTTCTAACACTTATGGATGGTCTCAAATCTCGTGCCCATGTTATTGTTATTGGGGCTACAAATCGTCCAAACAGCATTGACCCAGCACTGAGAAGATTTGGAAGATTTGATCGCGAAATTGACATTGCTGTTCCAGATGAAGTCGGCCGTCTTGAAGTTCTCCGGATCCACACCAAGAACATGAAGCTTGCTGAAGATGTAATGAAAAGATTTTTTACCCTTACCCTATTATAATTGATTATAGATGTCCTTTCTAGTGTGTGCCAAATTAATTAATGAATCCATATGTGGTGCTGTCTCTCGCAGGTTGATTTGGAGAGAGTTTCCAAAGATACGCATGGTTATGTTGGTGCTGATCTGGCAGCTCTTTGCACAGAAGCTGCTCTTCAGTGTATCAGAGAGAAGATGGGTGTTATTGACTTGGAAGATGATACAATTGATGCAGAGATCCTTAACTCTATGGCTGTAACCAACGAGCACTTTCAGACTGCTCTTGGAACAAGCAATCCATCCGCTCTCCGTGAAACTGTAAGTAGTGGCCTTCTGTTATTTGCATTGTAAGCTCCAAGGACATGTGACTGGATGTATAATCAAAATTTTCCTGTGTACAGGTTGTTGAGGTACCTAATGTTAGCTGGGAAGACATTGGTGGCCTTGAAAATGTCAAGAGAGAGCTGCAAGAGGTGCTTTCTGTCGTCTTAATCTGGTCTTATCTGCCTGCACTTTGCAATCTAAATTGAAGATGTATTTTAATTGAATTTTCTTTGGTGCAGACTGTTCAATATCCTGTGGAGCATCCTGAGAAATTTGAGAAATTTGGGATGTCACCATCGAAAGGAGTCCTTTTCTATGGTCCCCCTGGATGTGGAAAGACTCTTCTGGCCAAAGCTATTGCCAATGAATGCCAGGCAAATTTCATTAGTGTGAAAGGTCCAGAGTTGCTCACTATGTGGTTTGGAGAGAGCGAAGCAAATGTTCGGGAAATTTTTGACAAAGCTAGGCAGTCAGCGCCCTGTGTTCTGTTCTTTGATGAACTGGACTCAATTGCTACACAGGTTTGTGCTTTATGTAAGGGATGATACGGTTGAAGATGTCCTTACCTTATGGCCATTCAGAGAAACACTATCTTTTCGCTGATTTTCGTAGTTCTGTAAACTGTCTTTTGTCCCTTGTGGGTTAGTGTGTAGTGTAAACATAGATAAAATATTTCCAACCATCTTGCATTTTATGCTCAGCTATTAGAAAGTTGTGTGTGATCTCTTTTCATTTCTAGTGTTCAATCTGTGAAAGAGTTGCTAAGATTCTGGATTTGTTCTTTGAATTGCAGAGAGGAAGCGGTGTGGGAGATGCTGGGGGGGCTGCTGATAGAGTTCTGAACCAACTCTTAACTGAAATGGATGGCATGTCTGCTAAGAAAACTGTGTTTATTATTGGCGCTACCAACAGACCAGACATTATTGATCCTGCACTCCTTCGTCCAGGTCGTCTTGATCAATTGATTTACATTCCCCTCCCCGATGAGGACTCTCGACTTCAAATATTTAAGGCTTGTTTGAGGAAATCTCCAGTCTCCAAGGATGTTGATCTTAGAGCCCTTGCAAAGTACACTCAGGGCTTTAGTGGTGCTGATATTACAGAAATCTGCCAGCGTGCATGTAAATATGCCATAAGAGAGAACATCGAGAAAGTATGAGGCTATCTTCTACACTTCTCTCCAAGAAAATTAGAATTTCTTCTTTTGATGAAGAGAATTGGTTAATCTAGCTGTCAAGACTGATAATATGCAATGCATTCTTTTTTTCCAGGATATCGAGAGAGAGAGGAGGCGAAGGGAGAACCCAGAAGCTATGGAAGAGGATGTTGAGGATGAAGTGGCTGAGATTAAATCTGCTCATTTCGAGGAGTCAATGAAGTATGCGAGGAGGAGTGTGAGCGATGCTGACATCCGGAAATATCAGGCATTCGCCCAAACTCTGCAGCAGTCAAGGGGGTTTGGTACTGAATTTAGATTTGCTGAAACTGGGTCAGCCGCTGTAGGAGCAGACCCGTTTGCAGCTTCTGCTGGTGGTGTAGACGATGACGACCTTTACAGCTAGGACATTTAGTCATTGTATGATATTTGACCATAGTTTTACATCCGTGAAAGATGTTTTATTGGATCACCGTGCTTGAGTGGTCGGTCCTTCTGTTTGTGATGCTGTGATGGTCTTAAATGTCCAATAGTTATTTCTATCGTGGTGACTAACCACCAAGGTCGATCTGTAGCTGCTCTATACGCGTGTGTTCTACTGTAGTGTCACTAATTAGGACTTGCTCTTGATTAACATTGCGATTCAATGTTTGGCTATCGCGAAATGCAGGCTTATTTTTTATTTTATATTTTTGTCATTACAGTACGGGAATCGAACTTGGGATCTCATGTGAGAGACTAATGGAGATGTCATTAGTTCATAGGATTGACAACTAAAGTGTTTCAAGAAAATCACATTTATAAAATGTGATTTTTTCCTAAACCAACTGCCATTGTAAATCACATGAGAGAAGTATCATGAGAGAGGTGGTACGTGCACTGTTATGTTTTTTCGCATTTGTTCATGCAGTTTGGATTGTGTCTTCATGATGAGAGCTTGTAAGTGTAATTTAGTAATTTTTATAGAGATTAATTTAAAAAAAATTATACAAATATAAATTAGATGAAAAATATTACCTGGTTACATGATTTGTGACAAGAAAATTCCAAGTATGTTGTGAGTTGGTTATGCGACATTAGTCTTCCTCTTGGCCTATAACTCTAATTCTTTGGTATGATCTCTCTCTTCTATCTTAATTTGTCTCTACTATTCCCCCTCTCTCTTTCATCCATCCTTACATGACCACCATTGCTACTAAACCCTCTTAATTATTGTTATACAACTGTTTCTAGGGCTGTGCAAAAACAATCGATTGAATCGTGAATCAAATCGAATCGAAGTTTTTGTTTTTTATAAACGGTTTGGTTCGTGGTTCGGTTCGGTGAAGAGCAAATGGTTCGTGGTTCGGTTCGATTCATTGTCATGAATTGTTTATATTTAAAAAAATTAAACATATTATTTTTATTTTTAATTATTTTATTACTGAAAAAGATTAATTGTTTTTAAAATTTTTGACTTAGATATGTGTTATTTATTAAAATAAAATTAGATTTTTCATAATATTTGTTAATTGTTATTTTATCTATAGTATGATAGATTTTAAAATTTAACTTCTAGTATTCTAACTTATGCATATTTCTTTTCCATTTGTTTTACTAATCAATCTACTTCTATTATTTAGTTACTTATTGATTTATATAATTGATAATATGTTTGTTAGAAGCATACAATAAATTGCATTTTATGTCTTATATTGGGATAAAATTTAGTATATCATTATAGTTCAAGATAATTCAAAAAAATGAGGTTAATCACAATTATAATTTTATAATGGATGAAATCTCTTCCTTCTTGTAAGCTTTACATGTTTATTTGGTAAATAATAAATTTTAAATATCGTTGTTTATATTTGCATTAGTAATAAGAAATATGTAATTGAAGATTTCGATAGAATATATTTTTTATTTTATGAAAAAACAGTTTGAACTGTTTTCTTTTGGTTCGAAAAAATTACAAATCAAATCATATGGTTAGGTTCGAATTTAAAAGAAAAATCGAACCGTAAATTATGGTGTGGTTCGGTTCAAGGTGCAAACCGAATGGAACCATATTGTGCACACCACTAGTTTCTACATTCACCTTGAAATAGTGACACCACTGTTGTTGTCGCGACAATACCTCACACACCATTTGAGTTCACGGTGTCCATTACAAGTTGAAACAATTCAACTCATTGATACTAATATCTAAATTGATGAAGAAGAAGATTGATGTAGCTGTTGGTGTATCACATTGTAGTAGTGTAATGGTGTTGTAGCTATAGTGTATTGTAGTTCTTATATGCAATATACGTGTGAGTATAATTGTTGTTGTAATATCGCAATAACAATATGTAATGCTTGTGCAAATTTTTGTATCGCATCTTCTTTATGTGATATAGTATTGGTATTTTGGTAATTTTTTTATATAATTAAAATTTTGGTAATATTTTTTAAAATAATTTTAGACGTGTTTTACTCCTAGTTTTTAACTAAACCCTATGTAAGTAACTAATTTTAGCAAAGTATTTAAACAGATAAAAGTTGTGCATTATTAATATGAAATGGATACTTGAAGTTATCATAAAGCATTCCGAATATCAGTATGGTTTTTGGATGAAGAAAATTCTAACTATCTGTTTATTTGGATAATATTTTAAGAATATTACTAATTTTAGTTATTAATCACATTATTGCAACATTAAACTATCAATATAATTAAAAATATCATTATGCCCTAGCCTTTCTACTCTTTTTTTTTTTTTTTCTGCTCACATAATGCGAGTGTGATATGCACTACTGTATAACTAAGTAAATTAATTATATATACATGCATATTATATATAGTGGTAGTGTTTGCACTTGCTATATGTGTGTGAAAAGTAAAAAATATTACCAAATGCATAAAAACATTGATTGTGAAAATTTACATAAACAAGAATTTGGTACATGAAATAAAAAAAGGAAGTTTTAATAAATTAGACGTTGAAATCTAAGTAAACGTCTTACTATTTTGAAAACTGAGTAATGCTAATTGTGGGAGAGAAAAGTAGAAAAAAGAGGTGAAAATGGGCTTAATAATACTAAAGTCGATTACTTAATATGGATAATTGGTTTAATAAAAGTAATAGATATGATATATAAAATTATATAATAATAAGTATTATTAATAAATTTTCTTTATTTTTTTAGTTGTATATACGTATCTAATACTTATTCTAGTTTAAAAACTATAAATATAAGACATCATATGTCTTTAAAACATATTTTAATTGATTAAACAATATCGTTAATAAATGAAATTTTCCTTCTATTAGAAGTTTATATAAAATAAATCATATATTTTCAATACATTTATTTCTTGCACTCTTACTAGTTCCAATAACCACAAATTTAAAGTATTTGATTGGAAATAGCTTTTACCCTTTCACATGTTCTTTTGCTTTTTCTTCTTCTTATTCTTTCTTGTACTTTTAGTTATGAACTTAGTTATACCTACCAACTAAAAGTCATTGACTTGGTACGTCTAGCCACAGGTCAAACTCCTAGTTTTGGAATAAATCAAAAGTTATTTAAACCAATTTTTTCATACAAACACACCTATTTTATTTTGAATGAAAAAGACGTAAACATGTATAAAATCAAGTAATACAAAAACGAGGAAAAGAGACCCGTTGTCTTCTCTTGTGTACACACATCAGTAAGAAAAGAAGGCATGCTAGATAACTTTTGCATACCTAAAGGATAACCTAATGCCTTATTAGCCAAAACATTAGTACATTGATTAGCTTCTCTATAAGAGTGTTGTACTTAAAGAATCCAATCTTTGCTACATAACTCTGTTAATGGACCAAGAAGATTCCTATTTTTCACATCATCAAATTTCAATTCATAATCCAACCTACCATTGTTTTATTATTAGCTCAAGCATCACCCTTCTAAAGCCCATATCACTTAAATTATTATGATATATTTTTTGGTTATTTCAAGCTTAAGAATCACCCTTTACTCCCTTTGTTTATATAATATTAACAGTTTTTAGGTTATTAAGGAGTATCGAATGCATTTTTGTTTTGAGGATATTGGGGAGTATCCAATATCCAATATATATATGTATTACATATTTGTGTGACCCAAGTATTGTGTTGCCCCTTGTTGAAGCTTGTGGGACTAAATACTTAAGATAATAAGGGAATGGATGGAGTGTGTTTTGCATTAAGTATTTGTTCATTGCGATGTCTGGTCATGCATGTGTGCTTACGGTATATTATCTAGGCTTTGATTCACTCTTTTCCTTTTTTAGGTATTGTTAAATACCCATCATGTTTAATTTGTTGGAGTATGATATAGTCACAAAACACTAGGAGGATACTAGTGGAGAGGATTAGCCCACTGGTTATTAGGGAACGTATGTTAACTACTGAAGTTAGAAACTTCTAGACTTAACTAAGATGATAGTGTATTTTTAGTGTGTTGTTATGGGTGTGGACCCTATATGCTTTTATGTTTTTTTTTTTGTTGGTTGTGGACTCTATGAGCCACTAGTTATTGAAATTAGAGAATGTGTAGTGTGTTACTTATACAAATTATCGATAAATGTGTATATTAGTGATTTGTGTGGTATCATTAATGTTGTCAAAATCGGATTAGACCAACCAATTTAACTAGAACCGGCCTTAGAAGCGGGCTGATTCTGATTAACGAACCGTTTTTAGCTCGAATCGGCCAGATCCAGATGACCCGGATGGTTCAATCGTGACTCGATGGACTTGGATGAGTCATTTGGGCTGCATTGCACCACTAAATAAAAAAATAAAGGTTTTAAATGAAAAAAAAAAAGAAAGAAAGAAAAATGCTAGAAACGGAAAAGAGAAAATAAAATTAAGTTTGGAAGGTGGAAACCTTTCCCATCAACTAGGGTTCTATTTCCTTTTCAGCAAACTAGCGATAGTTGGTAGTTGTCGGGTGTGAGATTTAAGTTGACTTGGCTAGTTCGGTAATGGGTTGAGTTGTGGGTTTAGTCCGTGACAGAAGTAGAGAGCGGGTTCGTGGCTGGGTTTTGGCGAGTCAATGTTTGACGACTCGATATTTGGTGGTGGCTTCCAGTTGAGTCGATGGTATCGTTCGGAGGGGGATAAATGTTGTGAGTTTTAGTCAAGCTTCGTGGTCTTACGAAGGTAGTGGGGTGGGGTGGGGGGAGGTGATGATTCTGATCTGGTTGGTGGAAACAGAAAAATGGTTTTTGAGGTGACCTTTAAATGCTGATGAAAAGAAGATAGATATTATGAAACTGATGGTTTGGTTTTGAGGATTTATGGTCCGTTCACTTCGCTGAATGGAATAAGAGGGGAATGGAATTGTAATTCAAAAGGAATGTAGTAGAGTTGTAATGCCAATTACATTGTTCATCCCATGTATTTATTATAGAGAGAAGATAATTGTATATGTGTTATTTTTAAGACCATAGTATTTTGATAAAGTTGAAAAATAGACTATTGAATGACAATTCATGGGATGGAGATATGAATTGCTTTTCTTAATTTAAGTGATAACAATCCATTATGAATTTACATTCCTTTTAAGTGAACACTGTAATATCAGATTTATGTTGAACGAGGAAGGAATGGATAGCCATTCATGTTGAGTGGACGAGCTGTTAGAGTGTAAGCGTGTGTTTAGTATTTAGATTTATAGCTTTACACCTTATTGTATATTTCTTTCAATATTAAAATTATGTGCGTAGATCGTTTTAAAAAATTAAGATTTAAAAAAATATATATAATAAATATAATCGCATACCCATTTCCACAAGTTATAAATTTTAGAATAAGTTAATAGATGCATAAAAACTATTAAAATGAATCCGATTTTGAAATTGTATACTCCTATATTAACACACATGTTTTTCATGAACAACAATTTTGTGTTTATTCTTATTATTATGTGTCTAACTATATTTTTTTCATTTCATCATCTTATTTTCACTACTACAACCACTCCACTACCATAATATAGTTAATAATAATCAATATTATGTATGAAAATCTATCTAATCTAAATTTATTGTTTGGCAATTTAATTGAAGAAAATTATAAATTTGATTGTGTAAATTTTCCTTATTTTTTTTTAATTATTATATAATTTAAAATTTCATTTTTTGTTGACTTCGGTTTGCTCGATCCTTAACTTCCTAGCATGTTCGAGTCAATCTTTGAGCCGGGTCTGACAACATTAAGTATTATTATGGTATTATTAAATTTTCAGCCTTATAGTGCCTACATGTAATGGAGACACATAGCAGGCTTCAAATGACCCTATTATTAGGGCGTTGCACTATTAATTTTATGGAACACGAGGGGTTTCATGATTTTTATCAAGTGATGCAATCACGTATTTTAATTCCTTCATGTACAACTATAAGAAGAGAGTGCTATAATATTAAAAAGGAAACAATGTGAAAATTGAAAAAATATTTTAAGTAAAGGGTAAATTACACCAAAAGTATCAACTTTTGGGGTAAGTTTCATTTAAGGTATCAACGTTTTAAGTGGTATCAATGTTTTGCAAAGCGAGGCAAATGAGGTATCGGCATTTTGCAAAGTTCATTTAGGGTATCAACGTTTCGATTAGTTTTCGATTAAGTTTCTATAGTTTTCATTAATAGTCAATTATTAATACCTTATTTGATTCATTTTACAAACATTGATATCTTTTTTAACCACTTGAAACGTTAATACCTTAAATGAATTTATTCACGAATGTTGATTCCTCTTTTGAACTACTTGAAATGTTATACCTTAAATGAACTTATTCCCAAACGTTGATACATTTCATTGTAATTTATCCTTTAACAAAATGTCTTCAAGAATTTGTCTTACTATTGATATATGGGCATCCATTCAAATTTTGTCCTATATGTCTCATTTTCTTCTACTTTGATGATGATCGGAAAATGCATAAAAGAATTATTGCTTTTTTATTCTATTGTTGGTCATTCTATGGAGGTAATTGTCAAGGCTATTGAGAGATGTTTCTAAGAAACTAACTGTTGATGATGAATCTTGAAATGATTTAGGCTTATAGTATTTGAAAAAAGAATAATGGTTGGAAGGGAAGTGTTTTAGGTTGTGGGGGGGGGGCAGGCGGGGGGTTGGGTGTTAGCACTTGCATGTGGAATGTGGTACACATATTTTGAATTTGGTTGTAATAGATCGTTTGTGTTATATAAATGACTCTATTATGAGAATTATGCATGCAATGAAGTATATGAAATTTTCTCCTTCTATGAACCAAAAGTTTAAGGATTATGTAGAAAAAGAGAAGATTGATAATAAAGGTCATTTGTGCTTAGATGTGAAGACTAAATGAAGCTTAATATACTTAATGTTGAAGGTGGTTTTGAAATTTCAAAAGGCTTTTGATTTATTAGAGCTCACTAGTACTAAGTATTCTATGGAACTTATCTTGAAGAAAGACACTCTAACTTTGAGGATTGGAAATATGGTAGATCATTGTTGCCTTTTCTTAAGATTTTTTATGACACAACTTTGAGTTTTGTTGATATACTTCGCGTCACTATCAATAAATGGTTAAAATATACCAAAAGGTCACAATGTTTAGGGATAAGTTCATTTGAGATCATAATATTCTCGAGTAGTTTATTTGAAGTCACAAAATTTTAAAAAGTTGATCAATTAAGGTCATTATTGAATGTGTTAACATAAGAAAAATTTAATTAAAAGTCATAAAATTTGACACGTTGTAATATGTACAATGGTGACCTTAATTGACCTATTTCCCTAAATGTTGTGACCTTAAATGAACCACTCGAAACGTTGTGGCCCAAATGAACTTATTCCCAAACATTGCGAGCTTTCTACGTAATTTACTCATTGATGAATATATGAAGAAGATTTATGGTGATGGCATAAAGATAAATACGATTAAAAAAGGTAAAGATCATAGTTTGAAAGCAATGAGTCTTTAGATGAAGATGAAGTATGATCAGTATTAGATAAACGTTGATAATATCCATGCTTTGTTATTTGTTTGCATTAGTTCTTGCTCCTCCATACAAATTGAAAGATGTTCACTATATGGTTGGTGAATTTTATGTGTGAGGGTTGCAAGCAAACTAAAAGAATAAAGAAAAAGTGAGATTGGTTTTGGCGTATCTGTTTGAATCTTATAGTATTTCCAAATTTACATCTAATGTCTAAGCAAATGAAGAACAATAAGAAATGGACTCACCTATGGGTACTTGATGCATATCAAGATGTAAGCCAATATCTAGATAATAAGTACATGAAACATGGTAAAGATGAAAATAAGTGAGGATTCCAAAAATGAATTAGAAAAATATTTGCATGATAATTGTAAGAAGAAGGTACCTTCTTTTGATATTGGGTCTATGGAAAACAAATGCATCTAAGTAATCAACATTTTTTTTTTGGTAGCAAGGGATGTGTTGGCTATTCCCTTATCTATGATTGTTAGTGAATTGCTTTTAGCATAGAGGTTGTGCGCTTAATTCATTTTGAAGTGCTCTTACATTTAGACTTGTGGAAGTTTTAATTTATGGGCAAAATTGAGTGATGAATTCAAGTTAACCCATATATTTTGAGCATACCTTGGAACAACTTAAGTTTGCATCCATAGGTAAATTTATTTCTAGTTTCTATATCTTTTGGTGTTTATTAATCTTTTGCTTCTATATTGAAATTCATTATTTTTCCTACTTTGTTTTGTTTTTCGTAGAAACATTTTGTATTATAGAAGGTCATCCTCTTTTGTACAATTGGTGATTGAGGAGAGAAGATAATGTAAATTAAACTCTATTAAAAGATAGATTATTAAACCAAATTCTAATATATAAACTAAATATTTGAATTGAGTTTTGATTATTTGAAGATATGAATTTTTGGATTGAAATTTAATTTATAAATAGGACACCTAAATTTTTGTGTAAATTCTAATATGTAAATACATATTTGGATTGAATTTTGATTATTATCAAACTTGAATTTTTAGATTAACTCTATTCTAGAGATAGATTATTTGGAGAGCATGAATATTTGGACTGATTTATTATTGAATGCATTTTATAGAAAAGTTTACATTCATTTTTTTAATTTTTTTTGGGCATTGTGGTCATATCTTGGTGGCTATGATGCTAAATACAAAAAAGTGCTCAATCTTGGATTATTGAACTACAATAAAACTTTTGCAAGATAATACTGTTTAGACCAATAAAAAATATTATTTTATGAAGATTATTATTTATCGATAAATGAATAATATATTAATAAATGAATACTTATTAATCGGCGACAAAGTTTTTAAATATTTTTTACACCTTTTTTTTCCGAATTTTATATATAACATAATGAAAATTAAAAATAAATTAATATGGATAGTGCATATATAGTATATATACATAATGTTATAAAATGAAATAATGCACAAATATAAATGAAATAATATATTTTATAAGGTAAAAAACTATAAAGTTGTGGTAAATCGTGGAAATTAGAACGAATGAGTACATTGGAAAAGGAGTTTTTCAAAATTAATACTTTGGAAGATAAAGGGTTGTAAAAATATTTTAGTAAATAGAATACAAATTTTATTAAAATTTATATGTACATTTTAGCAAAGAGTAAAATTTAAAAAAAATAGAAGTAATTTGAAAAAACTTTATCATGAAAATTTTTTATGTATTTAGTGAATTATTAATATATATTTTCGTTGGACTTTAAGGATTTCTTTATAAATTATTATTTTTTGCATCTAGTGAGATTATTAATTTAGTACATTAGCCCAAGTCAAGATGGAAATAAATTTTTTTCTAATCAAGATTACTAATTTATCGAATATTCATCTATCGAGTTTTAACTGCATCGTTACGTGGGACATGTATTAATGAGAACAATTATATTCTAATTATTGTGTTATTGTTATGTTGTAATTTAGAATATAGAGAAGATATGAAGTTCAATTTATGCTATATATAGGTATTGAATTTTAAACCTTATGAACTAATATTACTTATGGTTTTGACTTATTGGTTTTATTAATATTTGATTGATTGATTTGTAATTTTTAAATGTAATTATGAAGCAAAAGAGTTTAATTTTCTTTTTTTTTTATGGTTATAGTTGAAAATACAATGGATCACAACCTTTTGCTAACTAGATCTTGAATAGTTAAAAACTAAAAATTGCAAAAAAAAAAAAGAAAAGAAAAGGGGTTAATCGTTAGCCATTAATACGGAAAAAGATTAATAAAACATTTTGGATTAAGATATTAAAGAAACGGTCAACTTTGCTCTTTTTTTAAAAAGAGGTGATGGACCAAGTATTAAAAAAACGATTATTTTTACTCTATTTCAAAAAAAGGGTGATGGGCCAATTAATTGAACTATGCTCACCCTAAGTATAGTTGCATTTAAGTGTATTCCAAACCTAGACCTGCAAGTTAGGTATTTAAACTTTTTTTTCTAAAATAAAAAATTAATTGGTTAATGAATGTAAATTGTGTAATTTTTAAAGAATAAATCTATCCACACATAATAAATTTTTATAAAAATAATAACAAATAGCAACCATTAAAAATATAAAAAACTATTATTTTTCTTTCCTTTTTCCTTGGGCTAATTAGAATGTGTTGCATATTAATAAATATTTTAATATTTTTACATAAATTTTACTCACTTTAGATATTTTTGTGAGTTTTAAAAAATTTTAGCTCATTTAGTTCACATATTCATTAAATGAAAATGAAAATTCATAATAAATTGCTATTAGGTAAAATGATGAATAACAATTTATATTTTTATATTCATGAATTGCCATTCAATTGTTTATTTTTCAATTTATCCTCTGTGTTAAAAATATCACAAATACAATTATTTTTTCTTTGTAAAACATAAAGATATTATATATATTTTATATTTTACTTTAAAAATGATTTATTTTATTTTTTATACCAAATAAATATTACAACAATCATTATAACTTTATTACATTCCCGATGAATTCAAAATTTCCTCTATTCAATACATTAGAGTAAACTAGCTATAAGTACTTTTTTTAACTAATGTTGATGCCTTGAAAATTGCATAAAAAAATAAACATGCGACTAATTCTATAACAATTATTTGTCAAAAAAATAGCAAAAAAAGAAGAAAATTCTAGAATAATCTTTAGTGATAAAATTGGAAAGCGAACTCAACATCTGCGAAACACCAAACATAAGGAGGGGGAAAAAAAAATACATAAATAAAAATAAAAAAACTTTTCTTTCCAAACAAGAAAGGCAGCAGGTAAACCAAATAAATATCCTTCTCTTCCCCTATCCTTTCCTTATTCATTCAGAAACCCATCGATCCATCTTCTGTTTTTATTTTTGCCTCTCTCTCTCTGCATTGGGTCTTTCACCTAATTCGCCATGTCTAGTCAAGCCGAATCCTCCGACTCGTAAGTCCCAGATCGCCATCTGATCTTAACTTCTTTCTGTTTAAATCTCCTTCTTTTGTGTTCTTCCTTCGATCATTTTTTATTTATTTTGTTTTTGTGTGTTTGCAGCAAGAAGAGAGATTTCAGTACTGCGATTTGGAGCGCAAGAAAGCTCCCAATCGTCTCGTCGTCGATGAAGCTGTTAATGACGACAATTCCGTTGTTGCTCTTCATCCCGAAACCATGGAAAAGCTCCAGCTTTTCCGCGGCGACACAGTGTTGATTAAGGTAATTAAGTTTTTCTTTTTTCTTTTTGCTATCGGATGTTCGTTCTTCTTGGCGTTCAGTGGATGGTGATTTACTGGTCGATTTACGATGGATCGACGATTAGGGTTTTCTGTTTTCTCTACCTTTTTATTGGAATTGGAGGCTTAGTTGCTGGTTAGGGTTTGTGGGGATCTCTTTGTGACCTTTTAGTGTTAGGGTTTTTGTACCTAGTGGCGTTTAGGGGCTGAAATTCGTAACTTTTTAGGGGTCTCGAAATTGGGACATAATTATTGTGTGGATTTTGGACATGTTTTCTTGATCTTTGGGGTTGTTGAATATCTTGTGTTGTCCCTTGAGTTTGTGTCTTTGACTTGTCCAAGAGAAGAGAGAGATTGCGTTTTTGAAATCCAGATCAAGAGTATGGCGATGTTGTTTCTTTACTTATGCTAGCCAGCTGTCTTGTTCTGCATTGGCTCAATGAAGGAAAATAACTTTTACTTGAATAGTGGCTAGTTGTCCTAGATATTTTTGCCATTGCTTGTGCCTTATTGGCCTATAGAATGAAAACTTGAAGGATGTTCCGTTTGGCATCCAGGCCTAACCGACCCAACTGGTTGATTAAATGTTGAACTAAATGCTGTTTCTACTACCTTACTGTTCAATTACCCACAGACATTCAGCTACATTAATTGGCATAACTTGTTGTAGTTGTGGTAGTTTTCTGTTTTTTTGATAAGTGCTGTGCATGCTGGTATTTTATTTTACTTTATTTGTTCTTTTTCAAAACTTCCAGGGAAAGAAAAGGAAAGATACAGTCTGCATTGCACTTGCTGACGACACATGTGAAGAACCAAAAATCAGGATGAACAAGGTGGTCAGATCGAACCTCAGGGTTAGACTTGGAGATGTTGTTTCTGTCCATCAATGTGCTGATGTGAAATACGGGAAGCGTGTCCACATTCTTCCTATTGATGATACTATTGAAGGGGTTACTGGAAATCTCTTTGAGGCATACATACAGCGTGAGTTATCGTCATCCCACTCCCTTCCTATATAATGGAAAATGTTTCTAAGATTTAGTCTGATGTATGGACACTTTCAAGTATGAATCAAAGTGATTCATTATGATTGCGACAACATGCACAGCATCAATTTAATTATGTTTGGCACTGCCTCCTTGATTTTTTCTCTTCTTGATACATCACTAATGCTTGTAAGGCACATTGCTCTACGTTGCTTTTTATGAGATGTACAACTAATGGTTCTTTGAAATTCTACCTGTTGCCAATTTACCTTGGTTAATTTGGTTGGTGATGGTAGGGAAATGTATAAATATGGTAGTGTGTGATATGATTCAGTAAACGCATGCTTTGGTGTAAATGGGAATGAGATACTGGAGCTAACTATTGCTATATACTTAACATCTTATCACTTATGCTTAATGTTATTTTCGTTTTTGATCTGTGTAGATTAATCACTAAAGCAATGTGGTGTAAACCTGTTGCCTTCTTAATTTTATTTAATGACTTTTGTGGGTTGGATTGGGGAAAGTGTTTACTATTTGCATTTGGTGGTGTAATTACTGTGTGCATGGATAAATGATTGGTTCACTTTGTTCTATATGGTTATTGGTATTAGTATCCTGTACAACTTTACATGCTGTGATTTTTGTGTTCCTAAGATCAACCTGATATGCTATGATATCTATATTTCAAAGATCAACATGAAGCTTCCTAAGATAAATACTCATATTCCTAAGTGTCTTTTTACTTGTGCATTAAGTAATTTTGAGTCATCTGGTCTTTGTTTTGGATCAACTATAATTTTTTTTGTTCGGTGAACTGATGGATGATTGAATATATCAAAAATGGGTGTAATATGCAGATGGCAAACCTTATATGGCTTGTTCTTTGTTCTGTTTAGTCATCCAATAATTATAGCAGCTGTTCATTAAAAAACTTTTTTGAGTTCATGCTTAAATTTGTTGCAGCTTACTTCATGGAGGCATATCGTCCTGTGAGGAAGGGGGATTTTTTCTTGGTTAGAGGTGGGATGAGAAGTGTTGAATTCAAGGTCATCGAGACAGATCCTGCAGAGTACTGTGTTGTGGCCCCAGATACAGAGATCTTTTGTGAGGGTGAACCTGTGAAAAGAGAAGATGAAAATAGACTAGATGAAGTTGGATATGATGATGTTGGTGGAGTTAGAAAGCAAATGGCACAAATTAGAGAATTGGTGGAGTTGCCATTAAGGCATCCACAACTATTTAAATCAATCGGTGTAAAACCACCAAAAGGAATTCTTCTTTATGGACCTCCTGGTTCTGGAAAGACACTTATTGCGAGGGCAGTTGCCAATGAAACAGGTGCTTTCTTCTTTGTTATCAATGGACCAGAAATCATGTCGAAATTGGCAGGTGAGAGTGAAAGCAATCTGAGGAAAGCTTTCGAGGAAGCTGAGAAGAATGCACCATCCATTATTTTCATTGATGAGATTGATTCTATTGCCCCAAAGCGAGAAAAGACACATGGAGAAGTTGAGAGGAGGATTGTCTCACAACTTCTTACACTTATGGATGGTCTCAAATCCCGTGCCCATGTTATTGTTATTGGGGCTACAAATCGTCCAAACAGCATTCGACCCAGCATTGAGAAGATTTGGAAGATTTGACCGTGAAATTGACATTGGTGTTCCAGATGAAGTTGGGCGTCTTGAAGTTCTCCGGATCCACACGAAAACATGAAGCTTGCTGAAGATGTAATGTCCAAGTTTCTTCCTCCTCTACTGATTGCTCAATATGGATGTTCCTTCTGAAGTTCATTGAACTGCATAAATCATTGTTTGTTTCAGGTTGATCTGGAAAGAATTGCCAAGGATACTCACGGTTATGTTGGTGCTGATCTGGCAGCTCTTTGCACAGAAGCTGCACTTCAGTGCATTCGGGAGAAGATGGATGTTATTGACTTGGAAGATGATTCAATAGATGCTGAGATCCTCAATTCTATGGCTGTAACGAATGAGCACTTTCAGACTGCTCTTGGAACAAGCAATCCATCTGCATTGCGTGAGACAGTAAGTGGTGGAGTTAATTATTTCGCTATTAGGATAATCATCTAGCGTTGAAATGCTAACTTTAACTATATACAGGTTGTTGAGGTACCTAATGTCAGCTGGGAAGATATTGGAGGGCTTGAAAATGTTAAGAGAGAACTGCAAGAGGTACTTTCAGTGATCTTTAACCGTCTTATCTTTTTTGACTTGAATGCGTTCACCTTTTCTCCAATTCATTTATTTGCATGGATTATATTTCTTCTCATGCAGACTGTTCAATATCCAGTGGAGCATCCTGAAAAATTTGAGAAGTTTGGAATGTCACCTTCTAAGGGTGTCCTTTTCTATGGTCCTCCTGGATGTGGAAAGACTCTTCTGGCCAAAGCTATTGCCAATGAGTGTCAGGCAAATTTCATCAGTGTGAAAGGTCCAGAGTTGCTGACGATGTGGTTTGGAGAAAGTGAGGCAAATGTTAGAGAAATTTTTGATAAGGCCAGGCAGTCAGCTCCATGTGTTCTCTTCTTTGATGAACTGGACTCAATTGCTACCCAGGTTTGCATTTTCATTCTTACTCCTAATATGACTGTTAGATATATGGACATGTTCGACAAATGATGGGAAGATAGTTACTGGGGCTTGACAGTCGTAGTCTTTCTTTTCTGCATGGATTAAAACCTAACATGGTTTCATCTGAGGTTGGCCCAGAAATTAGGCTTCTACTTGTTACATTTTTGCCAGGTGGCATCTTCATCAATTTTCATGTTAATTTTTCACTTGGGTGTGGTGTTATGCTGATTAGTCCATGCAGGCCATATATTGATGAAGTCTGAAGATGGTTTCAGTTTTGCTAGGCTATACAGACCTCGTATTTTAATCCTTTTTCCCATCTTGGGTATCTGTGACCTTCAAAGCTCTGATAAATGATGTATCCATTTCTCTTTATATTTCAGAGAGGAAGCAGTGTGGGGGATGCTGGGGGTGCTGCTGATAGGGTTCTGAACCAACTCTTAACAGAAATGGATGGCATGTCTGCTAAGAAAACTGTGTTCATCATTGGTGCTACCAATAGACCAGATATTATAGATCCTGCACTTCTGCGTCCTGGTCGTCTTGACCAATTAATTTACATCCCCCTACCTGATGAGGAATCTCGACTTCAGATATTTAAGGCTTGCTTGAGGAAATCTCCGGTCTCCAAAGATGTTGATCTTAGGGCCCTTGCCAAGTACACTCAGGGATTCAGTGGTGCTGATATCACTGAAATTTGCCAGCGAGCATGCAAATATGCCATAAGAGAGAACATTGAGAAGGTACGGGATAGCATTATTATTATTATTATATTTTGAAAATTTAGGTTGAGTTTGCTGTGAACTGTGGATATCTAATCTTTATTTTTCCTTCATATATTGTTTGCAGGATATTGAGAGGGAGAGGAGGCGGAGTGAGAACCCAGAAGCTATGGAAGAGGATGTTGAGGATGAAGTGGCTGAGATTAAAGCTGCTCATTTCGAGGAGTCCATGAAGTATGCTAGGCGAAGTGTCAGTGATGCTGATATTCGGAAATACCAAGCATTTGCACAAACTCTGCAGCAGTCAAGAGGATTTGGAAGTGAATTCCGATTTGCTGAGACCTCATCAGCTGCTGCTGGTTCAGATCCATTTGCAGCTTCTGCTGGTGGGGCTGATGACGACGACCTTTACAGTTAGGGCTTTTTGTGTTTAATTATATTTGTTAGACATTTATAACAAGCTTTGCTGTGGAAGTGTCCCGTCGGATCATTTTGGGCTTGCTGTTGGACGATCACCTTGTTTGATACGGTAATGCTCTTAATGTCCAAAATTGTGGTCGAACAAAATTACATTGGAATTGGTCGGACTGACAAAATACATGCAAAGAGCAAGCCGTCTATTTTGTTTTCGGGTACTTATATGTGCAAGTGCAACTTTGATTTTCCATCATGTTATTAATTTATGCGTCTTTCTGAGCACGAAAGACGTGCATGAGTTAGGTTTGTCATCTCCCAATTGATGCTTTCCTTTTACGCACTTCTGGAAATTGAATTCTGGGATACCAACCTGTGGTGACGAGTCGTGGAGGTTGGCAACCCACTGAAGGTGGGTCCTGCATTCCGCTGTGCATGCTGTTAGCAATCCACACTGTACTAGGTTGCCAATTACAGCGATCAGAAATATTCTGTGTTTGAAGTTGAATCCAGACGTGGTACTGGAACCTAAAATACTATTTTCGTCTGGCTGGTTGGTTAGGTCAGGATCAGTTTTGTGTGTCTATCCTATATTGTTAAAATTGTCGTAGTACAATCTACTCTCACCAGATAAAAAAAAAAGGAGAGTTGAAATACAGATTAATGAATATCTAATTATAGATGTAATCGTTGGTTTTGGTAAGAACTGATCCATAGAGAGACGTTTAGACTGATGAGATGATGACCCGATTATTTCAATGGACTCTTGAACCGTACACGGGATGTGGAGGGCGACAGTTAATGGATGGCGTGGGAGTTTGGTGAGCATTTTTATGATAGATAAAGAGCGGAATACAGAGGAAGATCCCAGAAAACAGGCATGCACTATCCATTGATTAGCGTAATTTAATATCTGAATTTGGTCGGTGGGTATAGCTAGACGCATAATCTCTACTGGATGTTGTAGGGTTACAGTTGATGGAACGGGGAGCTCTCCCTGTCCCCTGGATGTTGTATGGAATATAACGCTTGCAAATCTTACAGAAGCCTAGTCATCGCTTATGACGATATCAAATGTGACCCACAAAGATTTATCATATATGCATTTCCATGCTCGTCTAAGATGAGGTTGATAATATTTTAAGGTGGAGTTACTGCAAACAATTAATGACGTGCGAGATGAATGTCAGTTTGATTGGAAGAAGTCTTGAATTGATTATATACAGAGAAAAGATGTTAAATAAAGTTCGTTTTCTAAGACTGCATGCTTGAAGTTGCACGATTCTTATTTGTGCATCATTTGTTTTTCTTTTGTGAAGTAATTTTGCTAGTGTTGATGGTTTTTAACTCTTTGTCCAATGCTCTAAATTATGTGATGAGGGAGCGTTTATTGTTATCATCATTAGAAGAATTTATAGGTAAATGGATGAGATGGACCTTTGATAAGAGTTGCTGGATCAGTTCTACAAATCAACGAATAAGAGGATACCTCTTTAATATTTTGACAATCTCATGGCTTTTGATGATGACGCCAGTTAAAGTCCAGCACTCAAGAAGTTCAAAACTCAAGAAGCGATGCTTCTTAAAGAAGCCAGTGAAGGCTAATAAAGAATTAAGACTTGTTGAATGGATTTCCTTCGCCTAAGACAACCAAGGAAGATTAATGATTCCTACACTCTTTACATGCTAGAAGTTACTATGGAATCGAGTTGCATATGGTGGTGCTAGTGGTAATGGTAGTAAGCTAGTGTGTAAGGTGTGTATTGACTAAGAGTGCAAATGAACCAAGTTAGTGATAAACTCCTTTAGTTCGGCTCGATGTTTACTTGAACTTGATTTGAGAATAGTTGAGTTAAGCTCAAACTCAAGCTACTTAAGTAGTTTATTGAGTCGAGATTGAGTTTTTTATGTTTAGCTTAGTTAGCTCAATTAGCTCGAGAGCTTAATCGAGTTTGGGTTGAATACAAATGTTAATTAAATTTGAAATGAGTTTAGAATAAGTGTCGTCAGACCTGGCCCAGGGCTTCACCTAGGCATGCTAAGGGATCAGGGGTCGAAAGGTTGAACAGGGATCAATAAAAATATCCAAAAATAATGTATAATTTAACTACTAACGCAAGAAACATGAAATTAGAATAAATTATAAGTTTAAATACATAATTGCAGCCGATTTCGTCTACTATTCTGTAGTAGGAATTGTATTGATCATTAAGATATATATCAAGTCTTGTCTTCTGTTCTTTATAGATAATATGACAAATGTTAATGCTCGAATAAAATTTGGTGCCTTGCTACTCGTATACCATTTTAATTAGTTAAGAAACAGTGCTTTCACAAGTGATGCACTGCCACAAATGCTTTGATGTGAGCTAAGCTGTTGTGATCATTCAAATATTGCAACATTACTGTGATGTTGGAATTAATTTGTTGCATTAAGGATTTTTTTTTTTTTCTGGGAGAAAAATGAAGATGGACGCAATTGGATCATAGTTTGTATGTTCTTTTCTTAGGTGCAACTGGTGATAAATTCTTTCATATTGTTTTAGGTTGATGTACCAATAAAATGTTTGAATTTCTTCCTGGACGATGATGCTGAACTTGACCGTATTAAGAAGGTGAGATGTTTATCATATTAATATGAGTTTCTTCTGGCCGGTCTTTCCTCATATTCAGATCTTCAAGAGTATGGCTTAGGATGGATGCTCACAATTGATGTTAAAAGGCATCCCACATGGAAAAAGTGAGAGTATGGCTTTTGGACGAATGCTCACCTTTAATGTTAAAAAGCGTGCCACATGGAAAAAGTGGGAAGACTAGTGGTGAGAACGCACATATAGACACCTCATCTAGGCCTGTTATCTCTTCATGATGGGTTGCCGCTTAAATAACAGGCTTTGCCTTACAGAAAACTCTACAATTTTAAGGGTTTTAGCAGATCTGTATGGACTTGGGTTGCCGGTTTTAGTAGTTTAATTGATCGGTTTACTGATGTGGCACTGGGTCTTAGTCATTCTGGTTTTTAGGTAAGGATTGATCCGGCTTCTTGTCATTCTGGTTTTTGGGTGAGTGAGGACTGGTCTGGCTTGGTTTATGGTTGAATCGGCTTGGAGGTTGGTTTACGGTCGAATTGGCCAGTTCGGTTTAGGCATAATCATATTGTTTATGATTAGTATTATTTTAATTAAAATTAAAAAAAATTTACTTTTTAAAATTGAGCCTAAATAATCTTAATTGAGTCAGGCTTGAGATATAGTGTTCAGACTCGAGATTATAATGTCACTTTGTGTGGAACTTGAGCTCAAAATCTTAAGCTCGATTGAATTCAAATTACGCTTTGATTTTTGAAATTTCAAGTCGAGCTTTAACTCGAGTTCAATATTGTATTGTTTTGACATTATTGTTTGCAGTCCTATTCTTAGTGGTTGTTTTTATAAGTTATTTTTTTTTTTGCCTAGTAGGATCTATTTTTAGATTTTCACTATGGAGATTTTTATTTTTTTTTTCATTCGAATAAACACTATTACTTTTTAAACCTTCTTCTATAAATATCGTATCAAACTTTACTTTTTTTTTGTCAATATGAAAAATGAGTACATTATCTTAATAAATCAATATACTTCATGACATGGTTATTTGATAACTTGATTTAATATTCCCTCGGTTTATTCTCATGTTTGCTTGTGAGATCTAAAAGAGATAAATGCAAGAATTGCTATTTAAAACAGTTAACTATTTCTTTGTAATTGTATTGGATTCGATTTCATACTCTAGAAGAGATTGGTGAAATATAAGTACGTGTTTTTCGAAAGGCTTTGAGATGTTTGAAGAATTTGTACAAGGCATTGGAGGTGAATACTGTGACCATTTTTTTTTTTTTGGCTTGCCTTGAGAAAAAAAGCTATGTTCCAACTATAGAAAGTTTCTTCCCAAGCTTCCCTTAATTTAGTAGTAGTATGGGTCAAGATAAATGAGTTACCTATAGAATACTTTACTCCAGTTGCTATTAGAAAGATAGAGAAAACATTGGGCTTGTTTTAAGGATTGATTCATATATGTTAAATGTTGAAAGAGGGAGTTATGCAAGGTTTTGTGTCCAAATTAAATTAAATGAGCCCCTAATTTACACTATTCTCATAGAAAATCACAGTTACTATTTTACAGTACAAAGGAGTTAAAAGTCTTTGCTTGGATTGTGGTGCTATACAATATAGCACCACAAATTCCACAAAAAGTAGCTCGGAATTGGATCTTGGTCATGATGACCTTGTAGACAAAGAAAGGAACACAGAGAGAGCCAGGAATCCTAGGAAACTAACATGAAACTAAGAAATCTTGATAAGCTTACTCAACAAGAAAACATAACAAACTCCTATGGGATTGGATGCTTGTTAAAAAAAAAAAAAAGTAATAAACAAAGAACTAAGGAGAACTAGAATAAATAAAGTAGCACATCAATTGGCAGCTCTCCATAGAGACTGATGATGGTGCCTTAACTCAT
This sequence comes from Combretum micranthum, assembly GCA_024138025.1. Lineage (NCBI taxonomy): Eukaryota > Viridiplantae > Streptophyta > Magnoliopsida > Myrtales > Combretaceae > Combretum > Combretum micranthum. The sequence continues at coordinate 652,489 of JAMXBD010000566.1, forward strand.
CTCCCAGAAGATAAGAATGCCCTTACCTCCTATGAGAAAAATACAAGTGTAAATAACTTCGTGTGACAATGTCATGAATATTGTCAGAATTTTTTGAAAATTTTCAATTTACTAAAGTTGTTATTGTGCTAAATGTGGTACTTAATTGTAACTTTTCATGTTGCCGTTACTACCTGCGTCAAATAACTTAACATCATTTGTATGTAGCCAATCATTGTGCACCACATGTCGCATGAAAGTCCAATTGAAATTTAATAATTAAATAAAATAAGGAAATTTTTTTTATTGAAATAGGAACTTTCTTTTGTGGAAATAATTCTCATTTCCATCTTTTTTTTTTCTCTTTGATCTAATCAAACATCAAATAAAAACAAAAAAAAAAAAAAAGAAAAAACAAGATCAAAGAATTGACTAGTTTGTTAGAAAATAAAATTTCTTATTCTCAATTGTTGTCCCTGTCGATAGAAAGTAAAGTTAAATAATATAATTAAGACGAAAACATCATCACAAATTTAAAAAAATGAGACAAAAAAGGAATTACCAGATGTAGAATAGATCATATAGATTGACTTGGTTCCTCTGTGAAGAGGAACATAATAGATCGACAGTATAATTAGCATTGATTTGTTGGGGAAATAATCATCACTTCCAAACTCCATAAACCAAATAGCCCAAAAACTTTAATTTCAATTTTTGGCCACAAAGTTAAGATAAGAAAACACACATAAATTAGCAATGTTTCCACATCTACAATATATTTATAAGGCATGACAAAAGGCCTAGCATAATGGAAATAAAGGTAGAAATGGATAGAATTGTGCATCTGCTTACACACAATACTCACTTGATTTTTAGCAAGAGTGATGGTAATCCTTATAAGATGCTTCAGATTGCATTTCAAGATGGCATCTTAATTGAATGATTTTGATCTTCAATTGAACTTACACATGTTGGGTCTATGGTTTTTCATAAGGTTTTCAAATTGGGGCCTTTTCTAAGGTTTTTGCAGCAGATGAGGAAATGTTTAATACAATATTGATATGTGTAATTCGGAAAAAACGAAAGAAAATTTCGATTTCGATTTCGATTTCAAGAATTTTTTTCTTTTTCCCCTTATTTTGTTTAATTATTATATTCCAAGTGGACTTCATGTGACGCATAATGAATGGCTACATACAAACAACATTAAGTTAATTGATACAAGTAGTAATGGTGACACTAAAAGTTACAGTTTGGTGCCACATTTAGCATAATAAAAGTTTAGATAATAAATTGAAAATTTTCAAAAAGTTTAGGTAGTATCCATGATATCACTTTCCAAGCTTTTTCTTCTAAGCCTCCTTCAACTTACCTATAAAAAAGAAAAAAAAAAAATACAATAACAACAAAAATGAAAACTCCAGCTAGAGCCAAGTTAAAAAATGAGACAAAAAAAAAAAAAAATCCTTACCTTTAGTCTACAATTTTTCCCTTTGACATCTGATGTTCCATGGATAGATTGGAGGTTTAAGGTCATCAAAATGGAGATGGAAAACACAACCTGGTTCTAGTCTTCTTAGACAAAATAAGAATGATTATAGATGACCTAGTGTCTCTAAACCAAGTCTCATGGATCGACATAGCCATATCAGAGATGGAAGGAACCACATATCTGACAAGGACAAGTTTGAAAATCAAATCAATAAACTACTTTGTAGTGCTTATTCTTTGCCCACTCAACAATAAGGAGATGACACCAAAAACACTCATGCGGAAATGGAAAAAAACTCTAACGATGGTAGCCTATTAGATTTTGAGGACCGGGAATCTAAGTCTACCTTAGTATGTTGTCCTAGTGGTGTACAATGTGACAAAGAATATATAGCAGTCCTATCTATTCAAGAACAAGGAGGAATCCCTCCTATTTCTAGATAGTTTGCAGTTACCTACAAACTTCAACTTTAAGCTATCTCTTTCCTTAGGGTGGAAGTAAACTATTATAGGTTACTTTTTCAACAAACTGATGATACCATGATGCTTAACTCAATAAGACCAACTAGAGTCATGCCTAGAACACTTGAGGACTTAGTGCTAAGAAAAGTGGAGATGTGGTGGTAAGCCCTCTAGTTGAATACATGCCTCATATGGTTCTTCTCATGGAAAGAAAGCTGGACCATCTTGCTATTGAAGTTTTCTTTAGGTACACATAGCTTGACTCCTACAAATGTGTGGAGTCAAATGGGTATAGTGGGGACATGATTCTACTTTAGAATATGGATGTAGTGAATGTTACACTGATCAAGTACACTACAATGAAATGCATGCAACCGTCTAGGTAAATAACTCAAAACAAAATGTTTTCAAGTACTATTCTAGAGTTTATGAACATCTAAATCCACTTTTTATAGGAACTTTTTGGCAAACTATTTGTGATTTTTCAAACTTAGTGAGTAATAAACCATGGCTCATTATGGGGGCTTTAATGATATTGTAGATGCTAATGAAGAATAGGGTGGGATGAAGTTTAAAATAAAAAAAAAAAATAGCAAATAGATATGCCACTTGTATGGACTTTGTAACATGAAAGATTTAGGTTTTGTTAGGCTAAAGTTTCCTTCACAAATAGACAAAATATTTTGAAACTAGTCCAATAAGGCTTGATCATGCTTGGTCAAATGATGATTGGACCTCTCTTTATCATGAAACAATGTCTTTCATAATCTAGTCTTCCATCTTAGGACAATGCCCTACCCAGACCTTGAGTTTAATGTAGAGTCTTTAGATTCTAACCAATGTGGTTTGATCATCTAGCAGCTTGCCTCAAGTTCAAAAAATTTTGCATGATTAATTGAAATGAATGTCTATATGTACTCTATAGGTTACACATATATATTTATTAATTATATGAATGTCTATATGTACCTACTCTATAAATGTTTTATATGCTGTTTCCTTTTAATATAGATTTATATAATATATTATATGCATAATCTTTATATAAATATAGTTTATGTATTAATAACTTATAGATTTTATTATATATGTGTGTGATATCTATAGACACCCCATTTTTGCTTGTAAAAATTATAATATAAAGTTTAATGACCTAGTAAAATTTAATTATGTCATATTATTAAGATTAGGAAAGAAATAAATAAATGGGAGCAAAAAATGAAAAAAAAAGAAATAAATAATAAATGAAGAAATAAAAAAAAGAAGAAAAAAATTAAAAAAAATTGGTCGTTGATGACGTCAGCGATGAATAGTGTTATCTTTAACCTTGGATAGCAAAACCCCTCATTTCGTGCCCATTTTTGACTCAACTTTGAACTCAAATTCGTCAAATTAATGGAGGGATTAGAAACTAGGTGCAAAAGTGCTTCATCTGATACCAGATTTGTGCATTTTCATGAATGTCAAGTGCATCAAATCTGACTTAAAGTTTGGAAAAACAAATATATAACTTTCAAATTTGTCACGATCATGTCAAAATCGAGTAAAATGGTAAGTTGGAAGATATGGGAAGCATCTAATGGGCATGTAAGATGTAGATATCACATTTAATTAGAAAGTTGCATCTTAAATTGATCAAACTCTCAATTTCATGCAAAAACTTACCTTATGAGTGGTAATCGTTACTCCTAGCATTATAAATAAGACCTACACTCCATTCAGACCACAAATCAGGACGAATAAGGGGGTTGAAAGAAATTGAAGGATATTGTAGCATTCCATAGCTTGAGAGCTTCAAAAACCCTCATCCACTTGTTGCTGAAGACCACCGGAGCACCATCATTGGAAGAGGTGTGACCACCATCGTGTCTGAAGGTCCAGAATGCCACATTCCGGCACTCCCAGCTGAAACCAAGACCACCGAAGTTCATGGCATCGTTTGAAACCTTAGTCGACCAGCTTCCGATCGTCGCACCACCTTAGAACCACCTTAACCGTCCATTGCTGATCACCCACTTCGTGCCATTGCCGTTGTCGTCTAGACGTCCAGCTTAATGCGCGCCCGTTATTATAGGTAAGTTCGAATCATGCTTCTTTCTTTTATTTTTTAATAACAACAGCAGCAACAACAACAAAGTCTGGTTCATAATTAATGCAGTGTAATAAAAAAATATAGGTATTTATACATAACATAACAATAAAAAATTTGGTGCAATAATAAAAAGCTGTACATTATTAATTGGTTGATATTTGTTTTCATATTTTGTAATTGATGCATCTATGTGCAAATTCATCTTAAAGAAGAGGAAGAAGAAGGTTGATATTTGCTTTTGTTTTTTGAAATTGATGTCATCTATGTGCAAATTCATCATAAAAGAAGAAGAAGAAGAAGAAGAAGAGAAGAGATGATGATGCATGTATATGTAAATAAAAAAAGTAAAAGTAAAAATAAAAATGAAAAATAAAAAGCAATAAGTCTTTGTAATTATTTTTATAACGTCTTGTTAATAATGTATTGTTTCTCTCTTTGTTAAACTTTAATTCATGATGCTTTGTAAAGTCTTTAGTTTTTTTGTCTACAATAGTTTAACAACACAAATTTGATGCTTACAATGATATGAAATTACCTTAGCCATAGTATGAATATGTGATTGCCATCATCTATGTGATGTATGACATATTGATTTTTCTTATTAAATTTTGTGATATGTCATACGATCCGTGATCTTGTGAATATATAATCTTGTGTCGTTACAACGATGGAAGATTATATTTTGTTTTAACACTTAGAAAAAATAAAAATCAGTTTTCATGAAGTTGTCAAAAATCTAATTTGATATATCTAAGATCCACCATAAAAAATCCAATTTTTGAAATGTAAAACATTTAATAAACTTAAAGTGATAAGATTTCAAAATTCCTAAAATTAATCAACAAACTAAAATTTTCATTAAAAGACCTACGTGATGTCTGATCTCAACTAGCGGGTATTTAGACACCTAACGGGCGACTCTAAAAAAGAGAAATTTTTTTAATGTTAATTAATGTATGGTCTCTTAGTTTACCCATATATAAATACTTTTTTTTTTCAAAATTTGATGTATTATATTCCTTTCATAAAATTGGACAAGCGTGTCTTCGTAATCTTATGAATAAGACAATGAAATAGGAAAGTATATTATATGTAGATAGTACTTAATTCTTTTGTGAAATTTGATATTGACTTACTTTGTAAATTATAGTAAGATAGGAAAATATAGGATTAGTAGGATGTATATAAAATAGGAAAGCAAATATTTTGTATATATAGGAACTATAATTAGGATATCATAGGGAGAAATCTATAATTGAAAAATTAGAAGTGATAACCACTTAGATTTTAATAGGATAGCTTTCGAACTAAGCAATCTTTGGTTCTGTTTTCTTAAAAGATGAATTTTTGCAGATCAATAGCAAGATTAGGATCAACCTACTAATGGATCCTAATTTACTTTCTTTTCCGATTTCGATTAGGTGGCAACCCTAATTTTTTTTAAAAAGAAATTTCCATTAATTCTTAGTTACGGATTTATGTCAAACAGGTTAGGGTTTGATGTAAATTAGACTAAAAGAAATTGAACTGAAAATAAAAAATCAGGCTCGACAAATTAGCAACTCCAATAGAGACCGCTTTTAAGAGAGCTAGCCACTTTATACTTACCACTTTTGAGTTGTTTTCTTATTTTGTAAATTAATTTTTTATAATATTTATTTGTAAATAGCTGTACTAATTGTGTGTTAGTAGTGCAGATTTTTAAATTAAAAAAAAAGAGAGAAAAATGGCATATATATGTTTGGGGGTTTTATGTTATATTATGTGTATTAGACGTGGCCAGACCCAGGCCACCTTAAGACCCTAGATGGGGGGCCTCGATAGGTTTGGGTGTTGTGGTAACCTACCATTCAAGACATGAATTAGCCCTCCACTCCGTTTAACATGACTCACCGTTTGTTAATCGGGCGACTTTTAAAACCTACCAAATTGTTTTCATGATCATAGGTTAGCAAATAAGCAGAAATGGGGCATACCTTAAAAAGAGTTACAACTTTATGTAAATAAATTCTTTTTGAAACCTTTTCCTTGTATATAATTTTTCTAAAGCCGTAAGTCAAATAAAAACATTGAAATTGCCCCACTATTCGTTAATTGTCAACCCCTCTTATATTTGCATATGTGTGATTATATTGCATCTTTCATTGTTTGATATATGTATATTATGTAAAGATAGTCTATAAATAATTGATAAATCTTATATTGATAATTTTTTTTGTAAGTAATAAACCCTTTATAAATTTACTAAAAAATTTATTTTATTCCCTTATAGTTTTTCTTGCACTATTTTTTTTTAAAGATAAACAATGTAAACCTTGTATATAAAAGATTAATAAAAATTACTTGATCATAAAAAGTTTATAAATAATCAATAGGATGTTTGTAAATATATTATAGGTTGTAGATAATAGGAATCATAAAAAAATAATAATATAGTTTTGAATGACACACTTGTAGGAATTATAGGATGGCAAACTTGTAAATACCTAATAGGTTTTGAATAATATAAGTCATTCTTCTACATGATAGTAGTAACGAAATATAGTTTAGTATAATGGACTTGTAAAAATTATAAGATAATAAACTTGTAAATATCTTGTAGGTTGTAAATAATAGACTGACATTCGATTGTCCTTTAGATCTGTTTTTTCTTTTAGATAGCTTTAGAGCCTTTTAACTAAGATTACCTTTCTCATAGGTCTCATGTATTCCCTTCCTATAGCTTTAAGTCCATCAATTCATTGTCTCCATCTTATAAATTCCACAATCATAATAAAAAGGAAAGGAAAAGGATTTCTTGTAAATTTCAATCATATAAATTTCTGCTTTATAAATAAAACATATACCCCTTAATAGTTTATTGATAATAAAATAAGTTGTGGGAGATTGTAAATAGTCTATCCCTTTAATTGTATAATTTATCATAAATAAATTCCTAGGTTCCTTTTTTCTAAATATTAATAAATTTTTCTTAAAAAAGAAGAAGTAAAATGCTAAATTTTCAATGACTAAATAATATATATCACATGATCTATAATTTTTGTCTTAATGTATTGTGAAATAATACTCTCAAGGATTTTCTGGTTCAAGTCATAATTTTTTACAAACATCTCATAGGTTGTAAATAATAGGAATCATTCTTTTAAAAATGTACATATGAATTTGGTTTGGTATAACAAACCGATAGATATTTCATAGGTTGTAAATAATAAAAGTCATTCTTTAGTATGATGAATTTATAGAAATATTTCATAGGTTGTAAGTGTTAGGGATCATTCTTTAGAAAAAAAAGGAAAAATAGAAAGGGATAATGGGTATAGTTAGTATGACAAATTTACAAAATAGCAAACTTATAAATATTCCATAGTTTCAGAAAAATTATATGTAACATTTAGCATTCCCTTTGTTAATAAGCTTATAGATGGTTGATATCTCCTTGTAAATGGACTTTCCTCTAAATGTTCTTCCGGCTCTTATAAATCACCCTAGTATAGAACATGGATAGATATTTCACATTTTATGGAAATGATAATGTGAGTCATACTGTAAAATCCTCTTTCTTTTTGTCAAGTCATCATTGTTAATAAGTATGTGTCATAGGAGTTAATCATTCTTTTTGTAACTCCCTCAACTAAGAGCATTATTAGCTCACCATGTGTCCTCACTAGAAAAGAATATGCTAAGACTATGATTTTACTAGTCCATAAGTATTATAATACTGTAGATGTATGGGTTTGATCATAAAGACTTCAAGGCTAATTTTTTACTTGGATTTAACTTTTTGGCCTAATGGGTCAGGGCTTAAAGAGTTAGGTCTAATTGTTTTGGGATGATCATAAGAGAATTGACATGGAAGGCTTGGAGTAGGGCTTGTCAGAATTGACCCATCCAATTCCAACATTTCTCAAATTGGCTCACACACATTACAAATGAAGACCTTAATGGGCCTGAGTCCACAAGGGAGCCCACATCTATATCCACGACGAGAGAGATTCATCATAGCCGTTGGTTGTCTATCTCATTTGATGGATGACATTGATGGATAGATCTCTATAAATACCACTAGTTCCTACCTCATTTGGATAAGTGAAATCCTGTACAAATGCCATTGTCCTGCTGGATTTCCGCTTTGGTGAATCAAACACTTGATTTACTCAAGAATGCACACAATCCTGAAGTATTTAATGAGGTTGATGCTTTGTAGCTCCCTTACCTATCACAAGTGTGTTAGAGCCTGCTGAGACTGCCTACTCCTCCTCCCTACATGATTCTCTCTTGATCACCCCTATACATGTTGTTTCTATAGGTTGTGTGTAGTGATAGTCATACGACATATATGTGATCATTGTATCTGGAATCAAACCCACTCAAATACCATATAACTTCAAAGTCTCACTTTTAAGAGCACTAGAAAAAAATAATAATATCATATTAGTAACTTCTAACAACTTGGTTGGCTTATACCAAATACTAACTTATAATCCATCTTAAAACATCACATGAAAAGAAAATCTTTAAACATTAGAAAACATAAAAAATAATAACCAAACTCCAATAGTCAACATAACTAATTAAAACTTTATAACGTTTTCAACTAGCTGCTATAAACTTTTGCTCCTCTGGAAATCAGCAAGGAAATCGACTCTACTATAGTCATCCCCATAGTCTACGAACACGTCGTAACTAAATAGATAAAAGATCACTTGATCATCACCTATTCTTGAAAAATAAAAGAGTGAGTGCAAAGGCCCAATTCGCTAAATCACAAACACATGCACATGAACAAACATCATACAATTTCATTGCAATATTGTAACATATGTAACAAATATGGGTTATTATCTTTAATTAGCTAGGCAACTAACATAGTTTAGAACTATTTGCAACTAAACATAAACCTGAAGTAACTCATGACTCCGTAAAAATAGATATGTATAAAATACTTATATATATATTAGTGTCGGGTACTTCTCACACACACCAGGTATCGTACTCGTACCACTCCTATACTACTGGAATCATCCTTGTTTACAACTCCACTTAAGAAAACGTCACACACAAATCATCAGGGCGCCGTCCTACTAACACGGTACTCTCGGTCTACTAGACCTAACCAAACATAAACAACAAACCAGTTTAAAGCCATATAGTATTAAATTCGTTTATAGTGTCTAAGCTTACATTCACAAGCAACAAATAATATAAGGACTTACCTGAAACAACTTTTGGAATAGGTAACCTAACTTTACTAGAAACACTTGATCACATAAAGCGAAACTAACTTAAAACTCGTTTTCACAAGATAAACATAATCTTAAGGTCATTTAAACTCTTAAACTAACAAAAACTACAACTATCCTAGGTTCAAACACACCTTCCTTCTTTAATCTCAAAACCTGAAATAGCTAAAGAAGCTTAGGGTTTCTTTAAAACTCCATCAAGAAATTGATTTCCTTCAAAACCAATAAGAAAACTCAGAAAAGAACTCTTTTAGATCGCTAAAGGATTGAAAAGGATCAAACTTACTTATTATTTTATTCTTATATCTCCTTGAAGCAAACTATAGGTTTGAGAGAGGTTTTAGGGTTTCCAAAAGCTTTTGGTAGGTTATGAGAAGAAAGAGTAGGTTATGGGTCTATATATAATACATAGAAAACCTTAAAAACAAGAAACAATTTGTGCATCATACACTAACAAAGAAGGTTGGCGGTGTAGAATATAAGCTGGTGACCTAAAAATTTAAGCTAGTAGCTGAAAACTGGAAAGACAAAAGTAGGGTAGAGAAGGTTGGCATCCAATGCTAGCAGTATAGACCTCAAAGCTAACTGCGTACCCTTGAAGACCGGAGGCCTATATGCGGCTTAGAGCTACGTCTTCTTTTCTTTCTTGAACAATTCTCTCTTGTTCAAATATTTCTGCTATTTAACAATATATTATTATCCATATTAGGGTGATCCATAAAACCCTCTTATTTTTCAACACAGACGACTTTTCCCTTCACAATTATTTATTTATTTATATATTACATTTCTCCCCTCCTAAAAAACAACTATTATCCTCGAAAGTTACTTGGATCATTGAAAAGTTCGGAATACTTTGTCCTCATCTCTTCCTTCAGCTCCCAAGTAGCTTCCCATTCCAATTGATTCGTCCATTGCACTTTCACATACTTGATCACATGTTTTCTTAAAATTTGTTCTTTAGCATCTACAATCTTACTGGCTTTCAACTGTAGTGAGATTTAGTTAGATTTCCAATGGTTCCAAAGCTATTATTTGTTCATGATCCTTCACATACTTTCTCAACATAGAAACATGAAATACATTATGTACTCTATCCAAACTAGGTAGTAATGCTAATCTATAAGCCATGCCTATCATTTCCTAAACTTCATAAAGTCCTACATACTTAGGGTTTAACTTGGCCCTCAAACTAAACCTGACAACACCTTTAGTTGGTGAAATCTTATGTAGAACATGTTATCCTACTTGAAACTCCAAACATCTCCTCCTCTTATCTGTATAAATTTTCTGATGGCTTTCAGCTGTTTGCGACTTCTGTTTGATTGTTCTAACCTTATCAATAGCATCCTGTACCAACTCTGGTCCCATTATCTGTCTGCCACCTACTTCATCCCGATGAATCAATGACCTACACTTTCTACCAATTAAGACTTCATATGGGGTATCCTAAGCGATGCTTGATAGCTGTTGTTATAAGTAAACTCCACCAAAGGCAAGTGATAATCCTAGCTACCTTCAAAATCTAAAACATAGACTCTCAACATGTCCTCAAGGATTTGGATGGTCTGTTCAGATTTTTTGTCTGTTTAAGGGTGGAAAGCGGTACTGAAAACCACTTTAGTACCTAAAGCTTTATGTAGGACCTAAAGCTTAATGTAGGCTTTTCTAGAATCTTCCAACAAATGTGGTATCTTTGTCTAATATGATGGTCTCTAGAATTCTGTGTAACCTCACTATCTCCTTGACATACAACTTTGCTAAATGCTCCAATTTGTACTTAATGAGTATAAAATGTGCTACTTTGGTAAGCTTGTCCACAATCACCCATACAGAGTCCAAGCTTTTTGTAGTTCTAGGTAGAGTTGTAACAAAATCTATGGTTATGTGCTCCTACTTCCACTAAGCTATAGGTAAAGGCTTCAGTTCACCTATTGGTCTTCTGTGCTCAATATTCATCAACTGGCATGTATAACACTTAAATACATATTCTACGATCTCTTTCTTTATGTTATTCCACCAATACAACTTTTTCAAGTCTTGATACATAAATGGATTGAATAACCAAAGGAATGTGCATTTTTTAGTAACTCTTTCTTAAGTTCTCCTTGCTTTGGCACATACAATCTCCCTTTATATCTCATGACACCTTTGCTATCTATTTGAAACTCAAGCTGCTCTACCGACTTCCATTCTCTTCTTTACTTAGTGAATACTTGGATCATTTGTTTGAGCTGCTTTGATTCTTTCTTTAATAGTAGGTCGAATCTGCAAGTTCGCCAGTCTTGCGTCTTGCACCCACTCGTTTTGTCATTATCTATAATTCCAAGTTTCTCATATCATCTACCAGACGACATTTAAAGGTGATCAAAGCTACTAGGTTCTCATTTCTCTTTCTACTTAAGGCATTTGCACTATATTCACCTTTCCAGGATGGTACTGAATATTTACATCATAGTCTTTGATTAGCTCCAACAATCTCCTCTATCTCATAGTCAGCTCTCTCTAGGTAAAGATATACTTTAAACTTTTGTGTTCAGTATATATTTTGCATCTCTCTCCATACAGATAGTGTCTTCACAACTTTAAGGTATGTACTACAACTGCCAGTTCCAAATCATGTGTAGGGTAACTCTTTTCATAAGGCTTCAAATGTCTAGAAGCATCTATTATCCTGCCTCCCTGCATCAACACACAACCTAACCTTTACATGGATGTATCTGTCACGCCTCAAGGGGTATCCTAAACGTAACAGTCCGCTACACTTAATATTAAAGCTTAAATATGACAACCTTAGCCACTCCCAAAAGCTTTGATATTAAGTGTAAGACGTGCTCTCATAATTTTTAGAGGACCGTACATGGAATTATGAAGCTTAAGAAGATATAATAACATATTAAGAAAAGAGGATTCATAATAAACATTTATTCATATCAATGTTCTTACAAACTTAGGGACATTTCCCATGATCACTATTCTATTACAAGATATTTGTACATTATTTCTACTACTAAACTTCATCTAGAATTTTTTTTTCCAAAAAGAAATTACCTGCCCACAGGGTCCTATGTCGCCTTAACCATAAATAGGGAAACTGCAAAAGATATCTATAGGGTATAAGCTAACAGGCTTAGTGAGAATTATTTCCATAAATAACTTCTTGTAACAAAGTTTCAAACAAGTTAATTAAGCAAATAAATGGGATGCAACATATACGTGGGCAAACAAGGCATATAGTTTTTTGGGAACTATATGTTGAATGGATTTGCACCCTCCATTCGGGGTTTGGTGATACATAACCTCAAACAAGTAGTTTTTAATAAAAAGTTTTATGCTTTCGATCAATATTGCCAAGCACATGAAGTCTACTTGAATTGAGCCTTGCTTTCGGATGTTCCGCCAAGCATTTCCTTTTTCTATAACACCGCCAAGCAATCGCTTTCGGATCTTCCGCCAAGTGTTGCTTTCGACATGAGCTTACTATCCTTCTCACCCAAGGATAATAACCCAAAATGCAATATGACTCACTTTGTGGTATGCATGAATCCATTTATTTATAATATCATATCATTATTATTATCAAGTTTAAGGTGATCAAGGCATTTCATACAAAGCAAGTGTTATACTAAAACAAGCGTTATACTAAAACAAGCATTTAAATCAATTCCGGTCTCGATATTCTTAGGATTCTTTCAAAGAATTAATTAACATACATATCCATTTTCCTTTTTCCTAACTCTAATGCAACTAAATTACAAGCACAACAAGTATAGCATTTATCAGAAATAAACTCACGATGCCATGTCGACTATTCCTCTACGCGGATGAGTCGTCCACATATTCCTCTTAATCGAAATAATCTTTAGGATATAGGTATCCTTCCTCGGAGTCACATAGCAAAAGAAAATACCCACAATGAGTATTTCTTGATGATTTTCTTGAATTTGACAAAACAATGTCAAAAGAACGTTAAAGTTCTTATAAATGAATGTTCCAACTTAAAATGGCCATAACTTGGTCATTTTAACTTGGAATCGCGCATATAATATACCGATTTCTACCTATTCGAAAAGATCTACCCATTTCTAAAATTATTTTTAACAAACAAGGTTATATAGGCTCCGAAACAGCGGTGACAAAATTCACCACGGATTTTCCAACACAAAACAATTTTGGTTCAAGAAATTAAAATTTGTTTGATAAATACTTAGTTATCTATATAGTTGAAAAATTCTCATTTTTTATGGTTACTTAGCTCATATTTATTCATGCTCAAGTGTTTGTTGTCCATTCATGCTGCTTAAATAAAATCATGTTGGTTTTGGAGTTTTTAGAAAAATATAGTTTACAAGAATTTATTTTTGTTGGTCTCTTAAAATGAATATTTTGTTTCTTTTGTTTTACAAAAAAATGTTTTATGTTGGCTTATATATATATATCTAAGTAACTTTTTGAAAGTAAATTTTCTTCCTTCTAAGTTTTCTATACTATTTTGGAGTTTTTAGAAAATACACTATTCTTCCTATTCATTTTTCTTGTACAAATTCCTTTGCCTATTTGCTTGAAAAAATCTTTATTTGAAAAATTCTCATCCTTTCCTCATGTTTTATGTTTTTTATAAAAATCATCCATGCATAAAAATTTATTTGCTTTATAAAAACAAAGTGGAACAATATGTGACTTAAGAAACTTTTTATAGTAAAAGTAGTTTCTAAAATTTGTAGTGGGTTCTTTTTGTAACTTGACAAGAAATGATTTTATTTTAGAATATAGATTTTATTCTTTACATAAACTTATTTCTAAGTGACAAAATCTTCTTTTGTTTATTATTTTTAGAAATTGAAAATTTTGGACAACAATCTAAATGAACATGATTTATGAGAAATAATAGTAAACAAAAATAACATAATAATAAAGTCAAGTATTGGAGTCTTAGCTTTTTCAAGGCTCCGGGGACTAAGAATTAGACTAGTCCCAAAAATAAAAATAAAATGAAAGAAAGAAAAAATTTGTTTTGACTTGATGAGGACAAGTCTAAGACTAGAGACTAGTTTTATTTTAACAAGGAATAAATAAATTGCGACGGAATAAATAAATAAATTGCAATGGAATAATAAAAAAATTGCTATGGAATAATAAAAAAATTGCTTTGCATAAAATAAATAAATCACAAGTGAGCTTATATGCTCTAAAGAATATGTATTTATATATATATAATAATACTTAGATATAGTAACAATAATATGAACAAAATAATAACATAAACATAAATAGATTTTCATGGACAAGAACAAACATGAACATAATGTAGCTTCCATAACATTTAGTCTTTGGAAACTCACACTATGGTCATGTAAAGTTACATGACATAAGAAGAAAGAAAATAATAGAAGGTGGTTACCTAAAGAAGATTTTGGTAGTAGTATGTGGTTATGGGTTTTTGTTGTAGGTAGAAGTTGTTTTGGAATGATTTTGAGAGAGTTTTGGGATGGTAGTTGGAGAGAGTTTTGAGAGGAGAATTTGAGAGAGTTTTAGTACAAAATTTGTGGGTAGTGAATGTGTGAAAGAAGTGAAAGAGGAGGGGGGTATTTATAGGAAAATGTGGAGTGATTTTTGTGTGATTAAAATAAATAAAAATTGAAACAAAATTGAGGAGAGAGGGGAGGGGGTAGCGCTGGCCATGAGGATATGGGGGAGGAAGAGATTTTATTTTTTTGATTTTTGTTAAATAAAAGATGTAATATGTAAGGTAGATGTGAAATAAAGTTAGGGGAAAGGTAAAAAGTAAAGGTTATAGGTTATGGAGTGTGTAAGAGTAGGTGTAAGAAAAAGCAGAGATAAAAGAATAGTGTAGAATAGTAATGAATAGTGTAATGTAAAGTAGATATGACTAATAAAGTACCGGTAGTAACAAAATACATGTATAAATGCGATGTCTGTTATTTTTACTTACCAAAAAATTACGAAATTGATATTTTTGAAAACCTTATATTTTTACAAGTCTAACGGTGTATTCGGAATATTTTTACTATTCCGGGGTTCCGGACACGTTTTTCAAGAATCATGTCGATCAGGTTCGAAACAAGTTGCGGTTTCACTAATCTGATTTTATGTAGCCTTAGATAATTCCGCATTATTCTACATTCCAAACTTCTACTTATCCTCACTGAGTTTCTTATTCGGGAGTGCCGGACTTTGAGCTATTACGTCTAGTTAGGGTTTTGTTGACCATAGAGCTCCGGTTGACTTCTAGTTAGGGTTTTAGGCTTAAACTGATTCCAAAAATTTGAGAATTTACAGTATCACTATAGATGGTATACTCTTCACCACTCACTGGCAAGGCTAGAACTAGTGTAGACACTAGCTTTTCCTTCAACTGTTGGAAGCTATTCTCACATTTTTTATCCCATTCATGCTTTACCCATTTCTATGTCAGTCTGGTTAAAGGACTTGCAATCTTAGAAAAGTCCTCCACAAATCTTCTGTAGTATCTTGCTATTCCTAGAAAACTTCTAATTTTTGACGCACTTTTAGGAATTGCCATTCTACTACTGCCTTTACTTTCTTAAGATCCATTGTTATCCCATTTCCATCAGTATTATGTCCCAAGAAAGATACTTGTTCTAACTAGAACTCACACTTTGTGAACTTAGTATACAGCTTCTCATCCTGTAATCTGTTTAGAAATAATCTTAGATGCTCTTCATGTTCTTCCTTGGTGTTAAAGTACACTAAAACATCATCTATAAAGACTAATACAAAGAGATCTAAATAATCTCTAAGGACTCTGTTCATAAGGTCCATAAAGATGGTTGGTGCATTTGTAAGACTAAACGGTATGATTACAAACTCATAATGCCTGTATTTGGTCTTGAAGGCTGTCTTTTGTATGTCCTTTGCTCTAACTTGCAGCTGGTGATATCTTAATCCAAGATCAATCTTTGAAAATGCTTTTGTTCCTGCTGACTGGTCAAACTGATAATCTATTCTTGGTAGAGGGTACTTATTTTTGATAGTTACCTGGTTCAACTCTCTGTAATCTATACATAACCTTATGTTGCCATCTTTTTTTTTTCATAATAAGAATCGGAGCTCCTTAGAGGGATACTCTAGGTCTCATAAACTTCTTCTTGAGCAGATCTTCTAACTAAACTTTGAGCTCTGCAATATCTGTTAGAGCCATACGATATGGTGTCTTAGATATGGGTCTTTTACCTAGCACTAAATTAATACAGAACTTTATTTCTCTTTCTGGTGGTAACCTTGGTAGATCTTCCAGGTAAACATTAAGGTATTCACATACAACTGGTACCCGTGCAAGATCTATTTTGTTTGTCTTTTATCATCATGGCTACTATAGATAAAGTTAGCCTTCCCCATTACTTGTACGTAGGTAGAGTTGGAGGTCTTTGCACTTTAAGTTTATGTATAAATTGGTACCCATCTGGTAGATTAAACTCCACTACCAGGTTATGACAATTAATCATAATGTTGTACTTTTACTAACCAATCTACTCCCAAGATTACATCAAAATCTACCATGTCTAAGACTACTAGGTCTACAGGTAGATGTCTACACTCTATCTCTACATCACATTTATATAAATCTTGTTTAACATGATTCCACTCCCTAAAGGTGTGTTTACAGACAGGCATTTAGACATATACTTAAAACACAAATCACATTTAGACACAAATGATTCAGATATGTGTGAAAAACTCGCACCACTATCAAAGAGTACATAAGCACTATGATTAATAGTGTCTACACTGGATGTATCCCGACGCTGGAGGGCATACATCTTGGTTGGTGCTCTTTGTCTTTTATTGCTACCCTGAGGTCGGCCTGTCTGAGTCCCTGGAGTTACTGGCCTACTAGGCTCCTTACAGTCTATGCCCCTGTGTTCACGTTGCCCAAACTTGAAACAGAACACTTGTGGGATAACTTTCTTTGTGCAGAATCTATGGCTATGCCCAACCTTGCCACAAGAAAAACAAGCATTCTCAGGCCATTTGCAATCTTTGAGTTCATGTGACCCTTCACACCTGGTACACTTTCTTTCAATTCCCAGAACTGCTAACTTAATCTGCTGTGTGATCAGCTTCATCCCCTTATCTTAGGTAAGAACACTAGTGCCTGGCTACTTCCCTAAAAAGACCTGACTTCTTGATGTCTCACGACCTTTAATCTTATTCAAACTTTGCTCAATGGTCTTTTCTTTATTGACCACAACAAAATAATTGGTCAAATCCATTAGGTTCACATGGTGTTGAATCTCATGATCTAACCTTGTGATAAACCTTCACCTTAGCATCCTCACTCTCCTTTAGAGGATTTGGTAGAAACCTCATTAGCCTATTCAACTTAGTTTCATATTCTCAATAGACATTTGGCCCTTGCTGTAGAGTATAGTATTCATGCAGCATCTAATGTTTGGTGTTCTCACGGAAAAAAACTTCCTATAAAAAGCCTGCTAGAATCTATCCTGGTATTCACCCTAGCCATATGTTTCTTAGTACTTAATTACCAATTATTTTCTCTCCCAATCAGTAAATAAGAAGCATATTATACCTTCTTGTTTTTAGGAATATCCAGAGCAGAAAAAGTTTTCTTCACTTCTTCCATCTATAACTGAGCATCTAACGATCTCCCAGGCTTTGACTCAAACTTGTATACCAAATCTGCAAATTTATTTAAACTCAAAACATCAGCATACATCACATTTGATTAAACTTGCATCTTAAATTGATTAAACTCTCAATTTCATGAAAAAACTTACCTTATGAACCCTGAATTCGAATTTTTTAAATCGGCAAGACTTGAGTAGTAATCCATAGTCTTAGCACTATAAATAAGACTTCCATGCTCCATTCAAACCATGACTTAGGACTAATTAGTGGGAATTGAAAAAAATTGAAGGATATTGGAGCATTTCCTAGCTTGGGAGCTTTAAAAACCCTCATCCACTCGTCGCTGAAGACCACCGGAGCACCATCATTGGAAGAGGTCCGACCGCCACCACGTCTGAATGTCCAGAACACCACATTCTCGACACTTCCATCTGAAAGCAAGACCACTGGAGTCCGTGGTGTCATTTGAAACCTTGGCCGACTAGCTTCTGATCATCGTACTGCCTCAAACAACCTTAACTGTCCCTTGCTGGTCACCCACTTCGTTGCTATTGCCGTCGCGATCGTCGTTTAGCCCTCTAGCCTAACGCGTGCCCGTTCCTGCAGGTAAGTTCGACTAATGCTTCTTTTTTTTTTTTTTATATATAATAATAATAATAATAATAATAATAATAATAATAATAATACGAAAGAAAATAACAAAGTCTGGTTCATAATTAATGCAATCTAATAAAATATATATGTATACATAAAATAACAATATAAATTCTGGTTCAATAATAAAAAAGTGTGCATTATAGTTGGTTGATATTTGCTTTTTTTTTTTTGAAAATGACGTCATCTATGTGTAAATTCACAATAAAAGAAGAAGAAGAAGAAGATACATGCATATGATAAATAAAAAGTAAAAATAAAATTGAAATATAAAAAGTCATACGTCTTTGTTATTATATTTATAACGTCTTGTTAATAAGGCCTTGTTTCTCTCTTTGTTAAACTTTAATTCATGATGCTTTGTAAAGTCTTTAGTTTTTTTCTCTACAATAACGTAACAACATGAATTTGATGCTTACCATAATATGAAATTGACCTAGCCATGGTATGAATATGCGATTGCCACCATCTATGTGATACATGACATATTGTTTTTTCTTATAAAATTTTGTGATATATCATACGATACATGATCTTGTGAATATATCATCCTGTGTCCTTAAAATGATGTAAGATTATTTTTTGTTTTAACATTTAGGAAAAAAATTAGTTTCCATAAAGTTGTCAAAAATCTAATTTGATAGATCTAAGATCCACCATAAAAAATCCAATTTTTGAAATGAAAAAAATTAATAAACAAAAACTGACAAGATTTCAAAATTCTTAAAATGAACCAATAAACTAAAATTTTCATTAAAAGAATAATGTGATGTATGATCTCGACTAGCAGGTGCGTAGGCACCTAATGGACAACTCTAAAAAGGGAATTTTTTTTTAATGTTTATTAATGTATAGTCTATTAATTTACTCATTTATAAATACTAATTGTTCTTGTTTTCAAAATTTGATGTATTACATTCCTTTCATAAAATTAGAAAAGTGTGTCTTGGTAATCTCGTGAATAAGACAATGACATAGGAAAGTATATTATATTTAGATAATACTTCTTTTGTGAAATTTGATATTTGGCTTACTTTGTAAATCATAGTAAGATAGGAACATATAAGATTAGTAGGATGTATACAAAGTAGGAAACCAAATATTTTGTACATATAGGAACTAAAATTAGGAAATCATAGGGAGCAATCTATAATTGGAAGATTAAAAGTAGTAATCGCTTAGGATATAATAGGATAGTCCCTGAACTTGGCAATTTCTGATTCTATTTTCTTTGTAGATCAGTAGCAAGATTGGGATCAACCTACCCGTTAATCCTAATCTATCTTTTTTTTTTTCCTCCAATTTCTATCGGGTGATGACTCTAAAATTTTGTTTTTTCAAAATGTAATTTTCATTAATTCTTAGTCAATGATTTATGTCAATTAGTTTAGGGTTTGATGTAAATCGGATTAAAAGAAATTGATTTGGAAATAAAAAATTAGGCTTGACAATATCTATACTTATATTTGATACAGATATTTGGATTACATGCTATATATTATATAGATTGTTTATATATATGTGCATATGCTATATATAAAACAAATAAATCAACTGTATATTAATATATACATTATATATATATATTTTCTTTGTTAAATAAAATCTATATTTTACATATGTTATATGTATGTTCTATATATAATTTATAATATACTATACATATATATAATTTGTTTTTTATATGGATAGTTTTGTAGTTTTGTAATTTAGTTAGGTGTAATAATATTATATTTCAACAAAATAAGAGTACAAAACAATAGTATTATATTTTAATGGGTTTATGAGTTAACGAGTTTGGGTCCTAAGCTCGAAGCTGAACGTGTTTAAATTCGTGTCATTTCTTGCTTTGTCCCATTTATTTTTTATTGATTTTTATTTATTTAAACTCTTTTATAATCATGTTGTATTGGTTCACGGGTCGGGTCATAAATTGCCAGCGCTAACTTGAATAAACTTAAAATGGGTGAGAAAGCTGTGAAGTATCAAATCTCACTACACTATACTTGATAAAATGAGGTGCATATTTGATCTCTTAAGACAAGAATTAAGTAGTACAACAATATTCACTTAGAATATCAAATAATTCAAATGAAAAAAGATTAAAAGAATTTATAGAGTTTGATCATCAATATTACTTGTTGGATAGTTTGACAATCAATGGATGAGCCCTCTTCCAATGAATATCATAATGGACTACCTTAGGATTGAGGGTGATGAAAAGCCTTTTTTTAGTGCATAAGCATTGTGGAAAAAATGTTAGATGATAGAGGTGGTCTTTCCTACTTCAAGTCCACCATTAGAGTTCTCCGTTAATCAAATAATATATGAACTTCTTTTTTGATCATTTTTTTATAGTCTAAAAGATCAATCCATTTAGTTATCATGCTCAAGACCCAAAATTAAAATTTTCCCTTATACCAAAATGTAAGGGAAGTAGACCACCACTCGAATGGTCCAATGAGTAGAGCTGGACATATGGACCGTAGCCCGCAGGTCAGCCCATTAACCCGCTTAAAAAAGCAAGTTGCGGCCAAAATTTTTTGGCCCATTTAAAAGTGAGTCAAATTGACGTAGTCTATTTAACCCGCAGGTTAAAGTAAGCCAGTCGGGTTGGCCCACAGGCCAGCAGAAAAAAAGGAGAAGTTTAAAAACAAGAATAATATAACATCTTAGTGATTATTGATGTATATTATGGAAAGAGAATGATGGATGCATATATCACAAGTATTATAACATTTTTTAAAATACATATTTATTGATTTAAACGTAATATGATATCTAATAAATAATTTTAAAAATCTGTTTTTATATATAGATAATCAAAATTGTAATAAAATTAGTCGTTAATATATATAAAATCTTAGAATATATAAATAATTATAATTTTCACATAAACTAATATTAAAAAATAAAAATTGAAAATTAAAAGAAATTAATTTTGGCTTGCGGGTTGGATTGTGTAGCCCATGAACCAAAGCGGGTCAGATCCAGGCATGAGAATTTTGGCTCGTTTAATAGTGGGCCACAACGGCTCGACCTGTGTAATCCATGGGCTGAAGTCGGTGGGACTGGGCCATGTCGGCTTGTTTACCCGCTTTGCCCATCTCTACCAACGAGTCTTGGATACTGGTTAAGACAGACATCCCCATAGGTAGGGTTAGGTCTGGGGCCAAAAAATGCAGACCTATAATGACTTAGGATTGGCACCGGGTGGGTCTAGGTCATGGACCTATCGGGTTTGAGGTGGGTCGGACCCATCCACTTCTTAAAAAAAATTAAAAGAAACAAAAATTATTGAATTATAATAAAATATTAAACTTTAAATATAAAAAAGCCTAAAAATATACTACTCTTTAGCCCATATTCATTTAATACTATTAAAGATGTGCAATTATTTATACCAAACACATATTGAGTCGAAATATTAGCAATGTAGGACTAGAGTAAAACTCTAAATGAGTAGCATTTAAAAAAAAATCTCAAAATATTTAGAAGTGAGATTATTGTCTTTATAGAACTCTATATAAAAGATGAGACGGGGTTTTGAATTGTATTTAACATTTATCATATGTGTTGATATAAAACAACACATTAGGTGAATTTATCATTAATAATTTCTATTCATATGAAAAATAGTTTGAATATTAAATGTTATTTACTTTTTTTTTGTATTTTTATTACTTTATAGTCTGCATTTATATTTATTTCTTATTACGATAATAAATAATATATATTTTTATATTTGGTTTTTTTAAATGGGACCTAGTTGGACTTGTTAGATCCATGGGCCTGGTTGATAGACCCAGCCAGGACCCATGGAGCACGAAGGGTCCACAAGGGTTAAACCTAGCCTTCGTGATATGTTGAAAAGTGAATCTGGCATGGTTAGATTGGGTCTCGGTCCAGATCCAATGCTTAGAAATGTCTAAGTTAAATATGTTTTGGCAAATCACTTTTGATATTCATGAGACATTTTATGATTACCTTTTTGGTGCCATTCCATTTTTCTGACAATATAAAAGGGTAGGCAAAAAAAGAGATAATGCTAGAAATGATACATGAACTTTTGCAAAAAGTTCAATTAGAAATTTGAAGTTCAGTTTTGAATAATTTGATACTTAAACAAAGTTTTCGTAGATTTTTTTTTTATACTTGAAGTTTAGTTTTTACAATTTTAGTACATGAACAAAGTTTTCATAGATTTTTTTCATACTTGATTGAACTTGCTCCAAGTATGAAAAAAGTTCGCAAAAACTTTGTTCAGTTACCGAAATTATCAAAACCAAACTTTAGATATAAGAAAGAAAAACTTTATTCAGATACCACATTATTCAAAATGAAACTTTAGCTATCTAATTATATATTTTGTGAAAGTTCGGAAAGAATAAAAATCTACGGGAGCTAGGCACCAATCAACATCACCATAGGTATGCATTTGCTTGCTCATAAAATGTATGGTTAATGGCTGGAGTTATTTATTTTATTTTCCTTTTTAGATAAATCTGATAATTCTCCAAGAATCCAAAGTAAAGCCCCTCCACAAAATTTTTGGAAGCGTAGAGCCCACTTTTTCGTTCAGCTATGTGGACCCAAGCATAGCGGATTCCAACTTGGATCTGCCATGGAACCAGCTAGCGCTGGTAATTCTTCCAATCATATCTCATATTCGTGCATCCAAAGAAACAATCCATGATTCAATCTTTTTGTATCGTATCTCATATATCGTACCGATCTGTGTATTAATTGATAAAATATAGAAAAATATATGTTATATATAGTTTATAGTTTATATATACTCTTTCATAAATTTATTTATATAATCTTTACAAAATATAGGTGTTATATATAAAACCTATAATTTAATGTAGATATATAATAATTTATATATTATTATATCCATACATTATGTTATATATGATTTATATTTTATAACACACATATCATATGCATCAAATAAATTAATTATATATTGATATATAAATTATATATTTTATTTTTTAAATGAGATATATATTATACATATTATATATGTATGTTTATATATAATTTATAATATGCTATACATATATATAATTTGTTTCTTATATGGACAATTTTGTAATTTAGTTAAAAATAATAATATTTTGTTCTAATAAAAATAAGCATACAAAATAATAACACATGTTGGTAGGTTTATAAACGTAAACCTGGAAAAATTTAAATTTATGTTATTTCTAGTGTTGACCCATTTATTATTCGTATTGATTTTATTTACTCAGACCCTTTTATAATCATGTCGTACCATTTCTAGGTTCATGGGTGTCATGCCCCAGAGGGTACCCTGACTGTGATAACCTACCACGAATACTCATACCAGTCATAATAATATTCGTGAAGTATCTTAACAACAATACTTAGGAATCAAACCAAATACTTTTAACAAAAGTAAGGCTTTACAAATGCTATCTTATCATTAAATCAATTGTCTTCCTTAATTGAAATTACTTAACAACAAAAGATATAGTATGTCAAAAAAGACTTAAACATCAGGAGATAACATCGGTAGTTTCTCTATTGATGTGCCTAGATTCACTAGATGCCTTGAATCACAAATTAGAACAAGTTTTGTATTTTGTGTTTTTGATTTATGAAGAAAGAAAAGGATACAAGTGGCATTAACAACGGATATTATGCACCAAAATCAACCTGAACTACAGTCTCTCTCGTTTGATATTACATACAAACAAGATGAAGTGGTTTGTTCGCACAATCTAAAAGATTAATAAGAACGGAAATAACTCGCCACAACCTAAAGGATTGATAAGAGTAAATTTGAGAGAAATTTCGAAGAAAAATTTCAATATCCAATAAACTAGGGTCCCACTTAGGCTACAAACAAATTAAGCAATTTATGTTATAAGCCGGCTCCAAGGCTGGCGGCGTTGCTTCTCCAGGCTAGTGGCTTTCTTAAGAAACATGTTGTTTTAGAGTATTTACAAGTTTTCCATCTAGAGGGGTTAAATAAATGCCCACTCTTTGTTGTAAACCTAAGTTTTGAGATCTTAGATAAAGGCCTTTCCTTTGTATTTGTCTTTCAACCTTGAGAGCAAATCCATTGAGTTCTTATCAATTCTTTGTGATTATGGTGAACAACCATTCGATCTTTCTTATGCATCATATCAAGAGAGAAAGAGTGTAGCTTAGGTTATTTTTGGTACATAATATCCATCAATAACATCATTTGTATCCTTTTAAATTTCATTGCATCCAAAATACAAACCATAAAAATATCATCTTTGGTATCAGATCCTTTTAGGCATATCATCTTTTTGGTATCAAAGCATTCTTGGTACATCATCTAGCTAGCCTCTCTTGCAAAAAATCTCCCCAAGAATCCTAAAATCAGCTGGCTTACCGGAGTAGTGTGTCTAACTAGATTATAAACCTGTCATGGGTAGGGGTGCAAACGAGTCGGGTTTTTGCAAGCTCGGGCTTGGCTCTTTTATTTTTTAACGGGCTTGAGCCGAGTCGTACTTTTAACGAGCCTAGAATATATAGGCTCGGGCTCGAGCTTGTTAAGCTTTTTCAAGCTCGAGCTCGTTTCGTTAAATGAGCTTGAGCTCGGCTTGTTTAGCTTATATAATTATTTTTAATTATGTTTATAATATTAAATTAATATAAATAATTATATAAAATATTAAATTAAATAAATAATTATATATAATATTACATTAATATATATTAATAATATAATATCAATATTATATATATATATAAACGATCCCGGTCGCGAGCTTGGCTTGCGAGCTCTTAACGAGCCTGTTCACGAGCTTTGTTCTCGAGCCCAAAATGGCTTGTTCGTGAGTTGGCTTGAAAGCTTAAGGACAAGCTCAGGGTCGGCTCGTTTAGCTAAACGAGCCTGAGATGGAGCTCGAGCTCGGCTCGTTTAGCTAAACGAACCGAGCCGAGCCTGCCTAAAATGACCCGAGCTCGAGTAGCTCGCGAATAGCTTAGCTCGTTTGCAGCCCTAGTCATGGGGTACTTATACGGCGAATCACACTATAAGGGGATAAGCAAAATCATAGCTCAATGAGATGAGAGTGCAATATCCTCATTACTACTCAACAAGTAAGAAAACAAGTTATCAAACATATGCTATGCATGTACAACCATATGCAATGCAAACATTGCATGTGGTCTTCTGGTAACCCAGAGTGAAGTCCAAGATTTAACCCCTCCTTAACTTAGGGTTTGGGGAATACTTAGTTCCGTTAGCATCAAGGTCATCCAAACTTAAATTCACTTATCACAAGTCCTGTGATGGCCTGAAGTGCTCAAGTCGGGGTGGCTTAAGATTAAACCGAGATGATGGTTTGACATGGTTTCATAGACCGCAACTTCCCCGTATCATTTAGTTTGTTCTACGAAACTAGAACTTAAATTAACTTAATTTTTCCTCATGGAGGCCTTAAGTACTCAATTCGGAGGTAGCTCAACTTAAATGAAATAGATATATCCATAACTTAAATTTTCCTATCATTCCATTGTCAGATGGTGACGATATATACAATGCAATATCGTGCAATGCATGTCCTTATTTTAATTACCACCCAATAATCATTAATAAATTTATGGTGATCAACCATTATGCATTCCACTCCAATGAAGTAAGATATTTGTAAAAACGACAATTCACATGAGCATCAATTCAACCAATTCATTTACCAATATCAATGCATTATCACATAATCCTTTTCGAACTTAAACCCATATTCTTGGTTTTAAAAGCTTAATTACATGTCTTAAAGTGCTTAGTTAAGTTAATGAAAGGAGTTAAGTGGATTATCAAAGTGGTAGTAAGAATTCCTCGTGAATGGGAAATTTATAACATACATAACCAAGCTATACAACTTGTGTAGATGGCTATTTAATAGTGAAAATGGCTTACATGGCTTGAAGATACTAAAACATATTCCAAAGACTCACAAAGCCATTTATGCATGGCTATGCTTGGGGTGGTGGACTAAGTTTGGTGTCCATTTTCCTTTATTTCATGCATTTTTACACATACACGACCAACATACACTAGCCGCATATGGGATCATGTAGAATCTCATTTATCTTAAAACATACACATTGGCACATAAGTACACATACACGACCTTCGTACATGGGCTGTGTACGGGGGTCGTGTAGGATATTTTTTATGGCTATAATGCATCGAAAAATAAAGAAATAGTACATGACCATTGTACACGGTCGTATAGGGTAGTCATGTAGGGTTATATTCATTTCAAATTTACTGTGGATGCTCCAATTTGTATTTCCAAGTTTTATAACATCTCTACTAGTTTTTTTAACTTAAAAATTATCACTAACGTAACATGGAACAATAGTATAACACATAATCAAGTAGTAAATCATTAGAAATTCCACTCATCATGATGGCATCGTTAATTATCGAAGTAATCTGAAGGTTAGCCTGAGAAATCAATATTTTCACCTATATAATATACGAAAATACTCTTCTAAGCTTAAGGATAGTAAGTAAAAACTAAGAATTTTCGTAAAAAACTTAAGAATATTGAATTGACTTCTTCATCGAAGACTCAATGCTTCGATTTGTCCTAAATTTGGAGGTTAGAGAAACCTTACCAAGTATGCTCTTATTTTGAAGAACACAGAACTAGGATCATAATGTCTCTTGTGGACTTGGAAATGGAGATGTATTTTGTGAGTTATGAATTTTTGAAGTTTTGGAGTTTCATCAATTTTGTCGTTCGTAATTCGTGATTTTTAGAGGAAGAAGAAAGAATTGAAAGGAAAAAAAAAAAAGAAAGGAAAGGAAAAAGGAGAAAAGGAAAAAGGAAGCGGCCGATCGTATACTAAAGTGTATATATGTATAGATGTATATACATATGTAGTGAGGTGGTGAACAAAACTTATTGGAAAATTTTCCAATACAAGTCTAATTTCTACGCGATATGGTATCTTATCATAATCATATATCTTATGGTGTTTAAAGGTGAAAAATGTCATGCCTACTAATTTAGATGTCTTGAACACAACCGTATAGATGGAATTTCAAATTGAAGTTCCTAAAATTTTAATTTTATTATTTGCTATGGTTTAATATAAATTTAGGGTTTTTGGTTCTAAAATTAGGGTATAGGGATTCGGTTACTAGGGTTTTAAGTATTTTTAAGGTTTGATCACTACTTGAGTTGCCAATAATTGCTAAATTCTATCTTCTGAGTGGAATAAAATTTCAAGGCTTCACGATGGGTTGGATCTTAACTTGCTAGCGCTAGATTCAGCCTCGTAGGTTATGTCACGAAATTGATTCGATAAGCTTGGGTCTATAATTCGGACGTCTTGCTGGCTCCACCATATGGAATGAAATATGTGTAAATATACATTTGCATGTTTGGATTGTCCTTTTTCCTTATTCTTTTTTTTTTAAATTTATACCTTATCAGTATCTATTTTTTATTAGTTTGAAATTTGTTGTTTTAAAAACTATCTTATTTATCTATTTCTATTTCATAATTATTATAAAGATGGCGATTGTGTGTGAGAATTGAAATAATATATATTTTATACTTAAAATGAAAATGTTAATTGGTACTTTTATAAAAATGATTAAAATAAAAAGTAAATAATCCCATTGCAAGGATTTATTGGATATTTGATTTTAAAGGTGAGGTATATATGTGTATTTTTATCTTCATTTTTGGCATTTATTTCTTGACGAATACATTCACTTGAATGGATAACCAAAAAATAAAAACACCTAACAAATAAAACTAAACGAACCAACAAATCTATGCAAAAAATACAGAGACTAAAAAAATGCAAAATATAAATTAACATACCAAAGCGAAAATTTAAACTAATTTCATGTAAATTGGAAAAAGATATTCACATCTATAACATTATTTAATATGTTGCAATTAACAATAAAAAAAAAAATCTTTATGTAAGATAGACTTGGTTTATATAAATTTTTATTAAAAAAAAATCTAATTCCATAATAATGTTAGACTAATTTTTATTATTTAATCATCTTTTTTATGTCCTATATTCTTGTCTTACATTATCAATGCTAAAGCTATATATAAATTTATTTATTTATATGTTAGAAGGTTTTTGAGTACATGTTTTCTTTTAATTTTAAAGTTTGATTTATTCTATATGCTTTTTCTTTTTAAATTTTATCTAAAGTTTAAAGTTAAACTTAAGAGAAATTAGGGTGGTTCAACTGAGAAACTCACTGACTTAGGAGATTTGGCTTGAAATTAGTCTAAGTAGAGGTCATCACGAGTAGGGGCAAACCTGTGAACTGCTTGAAACTAGCACAGATAGGAATAACTTATCATCTTAGCATGTTCGTACATGTCATGAACCGTTAAACGACTTAGTGAGTGGCCAGTTCATTGGCTGTTTAAGACCGTCAATCGGCAACTTGCCGAATTGGGTGGGCCTGAGTAGGTTAAAAAGGAAGAAAAAAAAAATAGAAGCTTAGCTAGAAGGATAAGAACAAGGATAACGGAGAATAGGAAGAAAGAAGAAGGAGAGGAGAAGAAGAAGAAGAAGGAGAGGAGGAGGAGGAGAAGGAGAAGGAGAAGGAGAAGAAGAGATAGAGATGGAGGGAAGTGATTTGTGGTCTGTGGGGTGTGTGTGTGTTAGTGTTTATGAGTGATAGGCGTGTAGATTGTGGACTCTATATGTTACTATTTGTATGTGTGTGTATTTTGAAAAGTGTATGTGTGTGTTGAAATGTGATGTGTGTGTGTGTGTGTCAGTGATTGACGCGTGAGAGAGAGAGATTGAGAGAGAGAGCAAGCTTTATGGAGGAGGAAGAATTCTTTGAAAGAGAGGGAAAAAATTCACACGGGTTAAAGGTCCTTGAAGTGATCCTAACTTGCCAGTTCAAACTGGTCTGGCATGGCCCTTGATAGCTACAAGCTGGTTCTGATTCAAGGTTCAATCAACCTGTGAATTGGCAATTTCGGACCGGCTTGAACTTGCGCCGACTTCTAGGCCTAGGGAAGGCTACTTGCTGTTTCACAGCCTTAGAACTAAGACTCACCGTTCCAGACTTGATTTCGCGTTGGATTGCGACTGGGCACACCTCTTCACACATCTCTGCCCATAGTTTGTTTTTTCCTTTTTGTTATGCTTTTAACGCTCATTATCAAGATTGCTATTTTGACATACAAAATAGAAAATATATAAAAATTAATACTTAACACAAAGAAGCTAAGGTCAAAATATAAAAGAGAAAATCACAAGTGTGGAATCAATGTCTGGGATTAAATTTAAGTAGAAAATCAATGTCATGATAAATGATTCAAATTGAAGATCTTGTTATAGTGTCACATAACTATAACGAAGTTAAATTAAGTTAAAATATGTAGTACAATTATAAAATCACCTATTTGAACTACTTAATATAAGATTAATCCTTTATTTCAGCTACTCAAAAGTTAAAATTTCTGTTTTATTTATTTATCATAATGTAATTCTATATTCTGAAAGTTTCATTTCTATCTAAAATTCGATGTGATTATTAACCCTCGCGTTTACAATTTTCCCAATTCTAAAATCTGATTGATAGTCTAGATACAAGTTTGTATAAAATTGTGATAAAACCATAATTACAATTTACAAGTATGTTTGGCATTTGAACATAAATTCCATGATAGCCGAACGAGCAAGTCAAAATAAATGGTTGCAAAAAGTGCAAGTCCAGACTAGGGGTGTGACGGAATGATTGGTTTTTGTTTTCGACTCAAACCTAACCAAATGGTGTTGTTAATAATTTTTTTGAATTAAAAAACTGGCTCGATTTGTTGTGCAGACCGTTTTTTATTTTTTAAATAAAAAACATTCAATAAAAAATTTCAATTACATATTTTTTTATCACCAATATAAATATAAATAATAATATTTGAAACTAATTATTTACCTAAATAAATATGTAAAGCTTATAGTGGTGGAGATATTTCATCCATTATAAAATTATAATCATACTGAACGATAATGATATACTATCGTCGATAAAATAAGAATATGTTATCCTAATATGAGATGCAAATTGTAATTCGTTATATACTTTTAATCAACACACTATCAATTGTATAAATCAAATAAAAAGTATTAAAAGGGGATTAATTAGTAGGACAAAGGAAAAAAAAGAGAATTTCATAGTATTGGAGGAAAAATCTGAAAATTATTTTATTTGTGGACATGTCGCAACAATTGAAACATAATATGATAATTTAAATTTTATTTTCATAAATAATGCATATCTAAATAAAAAAATTTAAAAATAATTAATTTTTTAATGAAACAATAACAAGAAAGAATATAATATGTCTAATTTTTTTTTAAATATGTAGAATGGTTTGATTCGGTTTGGTTCAACATCTTGAACCAAATTGTTTAGAAAAAAAAAAAAACACTTAAATTTCGGTATAATTTAATATGCAGTTCCATTGATTTTCTTTCTCTCTTTTTTCTTTTTTTTTTTTTTGGTTTTTTGCACATCTCTAAGGAGAACCTCTAACGAAAGTATGGGTGTATTATAAAAAGGTTGGAACGTTGATATAAATTCGGAAGTTTAAAAGTGGTCGGTACACTTTTTTTTTCCCCCTATTGATTTATGGTTTATTATCCTAGCTTAATGTATCTTAAGAGTCTCACTTTATTTATATATTTTTTTAATTTTATCTTTTGGTCTTTTGATTATTTATTGGAGATGTTGATAACAAATGATAATAGGAAGATGATGATGACAAATGGTGATAGGATTGTCTATACGAACAGTTTCCAGACAAGCCTGACCCATGTTGATTAATTAATCATAATTTGCTCCCCTTCGCATCTATCTTGTGGAAATTCTTTGTCCCATAGAGTTTATAGCCGTCGGTCCCCTTACATCATTGAATAGTTTAAATCTATTATAACCGTGGCTAATACCTTTAATATTTCTTTGTACTAATTTTTTATAATCAATTTAATAGTATGATAGTGTTATGATGAGATTGTAGAGGATTTCATATGTTGTACGTAAAACCGAATCATTGAAAATCTAACCTACCGTTTAGAATTACAGAGCTTTCATGGTTTAGAATTTTATGAAGCTTTTATGGTTTAGAATATTAACTATTTTAGTGGTTCATTAGGTATGATTTGAGTCGTTAAAATAATTGACGAGATTAGCTCGTTAAAATTAATGATGGATCGATAAAATTTTCTTGATAAACACATACAATTGGGACATTGATATATGGGCATACTATAACAAAGAAATCATTCAACAGATCAACTAAAATACTACTACTCGAACTATCATTAAATACGAACACTAGAACTTCATTACACATGATGATTGTGAAACGATAGAGACAAATATCAACTAGAAACCCATTTAAAATAGACATATTGGAAATGAAATTTAACGCCAAACGTGTGGTATAGGTATTCGAGAGGGATCCACTCCAGTACTAGCATAATTTAAGGTAAGACCCTAAACTTGCCCTGTTTAGAAGAAAAAAGCGACCCATCATAATAGTAAGGGTCCCACACGCATATTTTAGTAAAAAAACACGTCAACCGAATTATAAAGGAGTGATGTTTATGAAACAAAATCCATACACATCTTATCATTGACAAATGATATCGTCGACAAAATTAACTCCAAAATATCTGAAATATGCATAGCCTTGCAACTTGCAAGTGCTAGAACAAGAACGATCGACTGTACATATAAATTATTAGACAAATAATTGAACACCCGTATGACATGATCATTGATTATAAGCATCCGGAGAAGTTGTTCAATATGTAATAATTTAGCAATCTGGAATCATGTTAAGATATGTTTGTGTATATAGCGAACTGTGAACCTCTTGCATAGAGGCGTTATTGTGCTCCATTAATTAAAGTTTTGGTTGAAATTTGGAGAAAGTTAAGGTGACGTGCTGGTTTGTCATCCATGAAAGTGAAGAGGAGATGGGCAGTGGAAAATATCTAGTTTGAGAAACGAGCCGGAAGGCTGAAATAATTTCAAGAGTCCACGTTTTGTTTTATTATTATTTTTTTTTTCAAATGAGTGAACAATCTTAATTGGACATTCTATGACAACCTTAACATTAGGTGTATCATGCACTTCAAAGGCCATTCCATCGAAGTAATCCATATCGTGGCTTCTAAAGGATCCAAAGATTAAGCTTGATAATAGTTTGGGTAACAAGATGGGGAATGAGAGTGCTTATGGCACATATTAAGACTTTTGAAGTGCCATTAAGAGAGGATCACTATACCATCTTATGTTGTATAATATGAATTATGATGTAAAGTAAGTATTATTCTTGACTTGGGAATGGCATAACAAATCATCTCCTATGGCACCAAGGGTTTTGTACACGTCAAGGAGATGCCTAGAGAGATGGGATATTACAACACTCATTTCTTCTCAAGTGCCTCTACATAAATTAATAAACAATCAATCTCCTCAATCTTAATCTAGGAGCCCTCCATACGCAAATCATTATTCAAATAAGGGATATCCACCTTCTATTTGAAACTAGTACGTTCATAATCTTTGTCATAGCATGAATCATTACCTAAACTATAACCATTATGCCTACTATAATCCAAACACTTTTCACTATCATGTTGTAGATATGGAGATTTGTTAGGTAAGCATCATGTGTGTATAGTGCGATAATGAGGTGGAAGTAGCAACAAATAGATATATGGCAAAATGAGATAAAAACTGGCTAGTGACAGTTTTGTGATTTCAGGTCTCTCTCTTGAAGGAAACGAGTCAACTCAAAGCTTTGATGATAAGTGACATTGGTTTTAGGGCAAATTCCATCATGTAGGTCGTCAAAATGACTTTCTTTGTTTTTTGGATACTTTGAAATTTGTCATAACTTTTAGTATAAATGTCCATTTTATTTGCTTCTGTGGCATTTTATTTGTCCTTTTATATACTTTATATCTATAAGTTTTATGACTTTTTTTTATTTTTGACAGTCTTTTGAGTTATTTTTTGGTAGTTTTTGAACTTGCATATACATGTATGCCCTAGAATCATGATGAATCAATTTTTTCAGTAATATCATTTTAGAGAATCCTTTACTCATTTTTTTCCCAAAATCTTGAATTCCTTCCCATTTTTTGATTTTGGATGCCATTTGTCTAGATATTCATAGAATCAATAGACAATTAAAGATTATATATTGGTATTGGAGCACAAATCAATGAAATGTGATAAATTTCATACCCTTTTGCTACATCATGTGTATTGCATGCTTTCTAAGATAGAAAGAAACAAAGAAGGAGCAACATGCAATCTTGTCACTTCTTTATACTAGTGTTAGTTAGAGGAATCGAAACACTTCAATTTTCTAATGCTTGGTTACTAGAGCACTAGCAGCATGCCTTCAATATCTAAGATTTAAAATTTGTGGTCTTATAGGTGATGGTTATAGAGCTTAACAATTGATAACCACCAATAATTTGTGTTAATTATCATTTGCTAAAATTGGCAAGGCATCATGGGACCATGAATGGTCTTTTAAGGGAGATATGCATCAGGCTGTTGGCCAAATAACCTTTCTATATGATGTAGAGTACATTGACCTAGTGAAAAAAGATTAAAACTAGAGAACTAGTATCAATGGATCCTATTCCAAATTCACCGACTTAAACCTTTTTAAGTCATCTTAAATATAAACTTAATTATTGGATATCACGTCACTATCCCAAATAACTAACCCAAATTACTATTAAATTTAGTCCATTTTAATATATTTACATTTTAGCCCGTCTATAAATATCTATGACCAACCACAGCCTACTTATGGTTCTCTAGTAAAGAACTCATTATTTGGATATATATCATGTAGATTGATATCATTGTGCCATACCGGAAATGGACCTATCAATAGGCTGACCACAAATCTCTAATTGCATTATTATTTCCGTCCGGTATCTTGTTGGCATTGATATTAAAAGTATCAAATTGATTAAATTCTCTTCAAAAGCCATTCTAAACGTTACGTGGCTTCACAGCCCTTTATGGAGGCATCTGGTTCTTTATTTATCGATACAAAGCCACCGATTTTGCTGTTATTAGCTGGCATCTTAAAATAACATGCAATGAATTATGTTTATGTATGACATGTTTTTTACGTAAATATAAAAATTAGTATTTTCGTCCTGTCAGTCTATATTTACAATAGAAGATACTTGCTATTTAGTTTTAGTATTATAATAAATGACACATCATATGAAATATTATGAATTATCGAGTATTTATTATTTATATATACAATATTCCAGTCGCATTTTTAGCTAGTTTAATATCTATACTTAATTATTTCTTTTATATTTAGGTGATAAACAAAATTTCGTTTATTATCATACAAATTAAAGCTAAAAATCATTTTTTTTGGCTAAATTTTGATGCAATCAACTAGAAGAATTGAGATCTCTATAGTTACTTTTTCTAATTTACCTAGAATTATAAATTAGTAGTCAAATTAAGGGCTAGTGGGTGCATGATGAGTAGAATATAGAATATTACCCGTAGTCTATCTTGTAAGGTATTAGATACTAAATTGTTTCTTTTTCCCCCAAAAAAAAAAACTTACCCCATGGTACACTATATTCACCATGTAACTTGTAACCTATAAAATCTATAGGATACCTAGTGAGACCTATAATTTTTTTCCTTAAATTTCAATTTTAGAATAATATATATGATTTTATGTAATACGAAAAACTATTTTAGTTTCATATATTCATTATAAACAACCTATACCAAAAAAATAAAAAAATAGATAAATAAAAAGTAATTTCCTAATAAAGTTAAAATATCTTTATATGAAGTAGAAGAGTATCTTCATCCATAGAATAACAATTGAAGAATAAAGTGATTACTCAAGTCCTTTTACTAAGATTTCTTAACCCACATTTCACATGTGCTTCAATGGAAAAATTTAAGAAAACATAAAATTAAAGAGCATGGTTAGTGAATGTACTTTTCCTTATGATGCTCTAGTTTAAAATCACAATAGATTAGTGCTTGAAATTGGGAAGAAAATGAGAAAATAAAGTAAAAAGATAACAAACAATGATATGAAAAAAGAGATGAAAGAAAATAGGCGCTTTAAGTAAAGTAACACTTTATTACTAATATCTTATTTATTAATATTATTTTATAACTTATAACAGGTCAGGTATAGGTATCCTCAAGCCTATATCTTTGATATAATAGAGTTAGCTTCTATGGTAAGTATTAGATATAGAGTATGAAGATTTTATATTTGTACCTTATGGTTATCAAAATTATAATTTTACTATTCACTAGAATGTATAGAATCAGTAGAATTGAACAAAATTGTATAAAACTGATAAAATTGTAAATGTGTAGAATTATATATCTAAATTTACAATTCTATTTGAAGTTTGAACTTAAAAAATTTTGCCTCCATTATAATTAAGGAAAAAAACATATCAAATCACAAACTTGTAAAATTGTATATTTGACTCGTTATTTTATCAATTATTTGCTTATGAAAACAAGTTATAAGAAATTATAACTACACTTACCCTTTGATCCTAAAAGCCACTTAGATTTTACTTCGTTGAGTAGGGTACAAGTAAGTTCCCTATAGGATAGGGTTACATTATCATCCTCAGTCAAAAGTATCTAATTTTTTAAAATACCATATGACATCATTATTGTGTTATCTTTCTTTTCTTTTTATTATTATAGTATCAATTATTGATAAGCCTAACATATCTTAAGGAGATAATATTAGAAAGATTTAGAAAATAAAACTTTAAATGATTCGAAGGTTCTTTTGGGGACATTTTATCCTACAAGAATTTTTCTCAAAACAAACACATATATATGTGTATAGAAGCAATCTAACTTTATTTGTTAATATACACTTAATCTTGCCATTGGCCACTAGTTAATATAAATTTTTTTTTTATAGTCTCATATATTTAAATACGGATCGGTTTCATAAGTTATTCAATAATTTAAATTACATTCACTTATAATTGTATCAATATAATACTTACCATATTAATTACTATATTTATTTTAAAGATGATTGAATTGCACCATAACTCAGGCTGCCTTAGAAATTCCCTTTAACACAAAAACCACATCTTTAATTACCATGCCGTTTCCGTCTCTAATGTGATATTCGGCAGTCAAGTCCAAAATAATTTCGCACAAAGTACAAAGCCTAAAGCTACATTGGTTTTAGGCTCCATACATATGTAAACCTACTCTAAAGTACTAAAATAATTCAGATTTGTTTAACGTTACCATAGCGTAGGAGGACTAGGACAGTTTGTCCAAAGCTTACACGCATTCATTTGTCTCTTCTCTCACTCCCTCTGGTGCAATGTTTGATCAATACTTTTGGGAACGGAAATATGTCTCATTTGAGTATATATACAAGAAGTATGTCTAAAGCCTTCCTCCTAAGTGATTAAGAAGAGAAAACATAGATAATGATAGCGGCAACGAGCTGATCTATACAACAAGAAAGTACAAGAGAATTATAGTGGTAGGAACGTTGTCTTTCTACAAGAAAGTAGAGACAGGATATTGCCCATAAACAAAACCTAGGAGTATACTTGTCTGAAAAGTTTCCAAAAAAGGTAACACATAAATAGAGGCATCTTCCTCCTCAAAACATATAATGATAAGATGAATAGTGATATAAATTTTCAGTGGATTGCTGATATAGAGTATGGAGAAATTGCTACTTAATAAAAATATAGCATCTGCGGGCCAGATGGAAGAAACATTGCAATCCCTTTATGACAATAAGTTTCCCTTCAGTCATGCCAACATAAGAGCATTTCAACGCATCGCCTTATGATGTAGAACTTCGTCCGCTGCTGCTTCATGGATTTACTACATTTTCTCCCGAAAGATCCACACGATTCCGAGGAAGCATGTCTTCCAACATGGTGATTGTTGCTGCTCTCCTCCACCATCACAAACAGAACAATGTTAAATATATAAGGCTGCGTACTGAATTTGCTTTTCCTAGTAATCAGCTAAGTTAGCTTATGTATGCCATGGCTACCTTTCTAAGAGTAGTGAATTATATATAGATTAAGACACCAAGTGACGATACTAAGCTTAAGAGTTCGACGAATTTTTCCCTTTTTAATTAAAGAGAAAGGACTTCAAATGAACCATCGTGTCCCACTGAGTGTATTGGATCGTACAGACCATGGTGTCAATCGACATGCGCTAGATTCTTTTACCTTGGTTGGGTAGTCACATTGATTATCTCACATGAAAACATTGACCGAAAGTCGTTTGTAATGTAGCAAATGGTAATGTACCGCGTGTTTGAGGGGGGAAAATGCAGACCAAAGGCTTAATTTGTACTCTTTATGCAAAAAATTAAATAAATAAAAGAAGACTTGTTGAAAATATGCGTTTAAGAACACGAATTTGTAAATTACTCACATCTTAAAATTTTCGTCTGTGTCTATCTATCTATGTACCTTTTTTTTGCATAGGCAAATACAAATTTAGGTTTTTGAACATATGCTTCACAAACCTAGCAAGACCTTTATTTGCATAAATAGTACAAATCTAACTCCTCATGATATCACACTATCTTTTGCAAAGTTTGAAATTAAGCATAATTTGGTATGTATTTTTTTTTTCCTAAAGAATTAGTTGATGAGTAAATGGTTTTACAAAACATTTAGGTAAAATATACATATTCGCATATATGAAATATATTACTAGGATTGTAACTCATTAACTAAATAATATTTATATGTCTACTCAGAAATGGACTGTTTCAAAATATTAATATAAATGATATTGGAGTCAACATATAAAACAAAAATTGATTGCATATAAATCCAAATCTCCTACTTATAAAAAAAAAAAAAAACAAAGAAGCAATGATAAAAGGTGTATATATTTATATATATATTTTATACATATCATACCGATCTTACCCCTTTTTAAAAATATTTTATTGAGATACTGCGTCACAATTTCTTCATTAAATAATCATGGAGATATCCTTTGTTGCTTGACGGGATCAAAATTGGACGATACATGTAGGGAAGATATATCCTAGTGAACATTTTTTAGCGAAAATTTGGAAGCCATCACAACGAAGTAACTTTGTATATAATATATCTTTAACATATCACTAGAATAATGAGAAAAAATATTGCCAAAATACTACCTAGAGACTTCACATATTTTACTTTTAGAATGTATATGCTTTGCTAACATGGTAATAGATACTTTAATTATCGGTTTCATTTTGTTTCCCCAAAGTCTTAATTAATGGTTTTCTTCCTTACTTTTTACTATTACTTTACAAGACTTTTATGACAAGAAATTTGGAAGATGGGCTACAATTTTTGAAGTAGATATAATTTATATGAATTTCACTTTTATGTTTGTATTATCGTTGTTTAAATACTTTAGATGTTAGTATTATATTTGATATTTCTTTTCATTATTTATATAATTAATTTTAACGATTAATTGGAATTATTAAAAAAAAGTAACAATAAACAAGCTTTGTAATAATTACTGATTCGTTATAGGCGGTTAACCGCCTTAATGATTCACCTTTTTTTTCGGTTTTCAGTTTTTAACCATTTAACATAATGGTTATAAAAAATTTGCTGTTAATTGTAATTTTCAATATGCTCGTAAAAAGATTAAAGCATTTTTTTTCATAATTATCTTAAAAACTATAAATTAAGAATGTAAGATCTATTTTTTTTTTTTTTAAATTCATATGGAACAAATACTAGAATGCGAGAGTTCTTTTCCTTTTTTGGTCTTTTACACTAGCAAAATAGATGAATATGTATGGTAACAATTAAAAAAAAAAATCCAACAAGACGGACAAACCATTTTGGACTTTATCGATATTGAATACGTATGGCAACTAATAAAGATAAAAAGCCGTACTCGATGCAACTAGTAGTGCTCTTGGTCAAAGATTTAACAAAATATCTAATTTGTAGTTTACAATTACAATCTTAAGAAAATAAACTATAAAGGATAATTTAATATTGTATAATAAGGGTTCAAACAAAAATTAGAATACAATTAAAAAAAATGATAAAAGAATTATAAAAAATATGATATTTCAATATTTGACTTTTATTTTTAACAAAATAATTATATAAGTATATTATATATTATATATATCAATACGAACGATTAATCGAAATAGTTGGTTTCTAATTTTATAAACCAAAATCGAAAATTGAAAAAAATTAAAAACTCCAATCCTAAACTGAAACCGATGAATCGGTTAATCGTTTTTTTTGGATTGATTTTCCGGTTTTGCTTTAGTTATCCTAAACATTCGGTTTTTTTGCATACCCCTATATGACTATGCAACTGTTAATAATGAGTGTGATTAGTGAAAATAAACAAAAATTAGAAGATCGTAATTTTGATTTGAAAAACTAAAAATTTGGAACGATCAATAGGCTTTAAGAAACAGATCATAAAATAATAAGACTTAGAGGCGCAAATGGAATTGCTTTCTTTGGATAATTTACACTCCCACACTAAGTTTGATATGAGATTTGAATGCGAAATTCCCCCCCGATACAACTAAGTTTTGATACTTAAATAGCAAAATTTAAGTATCAAACCACACTTGAAGAGAGTTTGAAATGTATGTGTATAGTTCTTGGTTAAGAGAAGATAATGCAAAAGAGAAGAATTTAAAAATAAATAAGTTCTAATTTCATTTTCAGGTGCAACACAATTTATATCATAAATTGATATTCTAGACATCATGACTTTTCTTAAGAGCCCACATTGTTTAGATATGGGTTGCATTCTTAGGATTTTAAATTAATTAGTTATTAATCAACCCGAATCATTATCACGAATGGATACAACCTAAACATGTAAAACTCTTAAAGAAATCGATCAAAAGTTACAATCTTTCAAAATTAACCATTGAAATAAAAATGGAAACTCGATGGTGGAGATAATGGACATGACTTAGCTTGTGAAACCTATGACACAAGGCAAGTCTTCGATCACGATTGTGATCACGTTCGTGATCTCTATGATAGTTAAATTTCTGCCTTGATCATGGGGCCCATGATCTCCGTAGAAACTTAAACACTCATCACAGCCTTGATTATATTGTGCTGGTCACAGACTCCACGCTTTTATTTCATCCATTTTTCTTTACTTGTGGATTACATCCACATTATAGATTACATAATTGACAATCTATTTTTACGGTGCCAACATTCGCCATTATTTCAATAAGTAATGTTTGTCACTATTTAACTCCAAAACAGGGCAAAACATAAGTGACATAGGTATATAGCGATATATTTTGCCACTTATGTCTTTAAGCGGTAAAATTTATCCTTTAACTAGCAACGATTATAATCACTCCTTAACCTTATAAAGGTAATAGTGTCTAAATATTTTTGGATTGAATTTATGGTCATAAATTAGACGGGTCTAAAATTACTATTCTCAACTTATGTTCAACTTAATTAGGCTTCCTTTAATTCTTTTTCTATTAAATATATTGTTTTGTTTAAAGTTATGTCGAAGCCTAAAATTTATTTAATAACTTGTCAATTTTCTAATTGAAAAACAAGTAAATATTATGAATGGTACCTATACATTAACAAAATATGTAATTAAGTATCTAAACTTTGAAATTGATCAATTTAATATTTAAAAAAGCTTTTTATGCATACCAATAGTATTTTCGTCATATTGATTAAAAAAGCTACATTAAATGATGGTGTTAGCTAGTTTAACAGAGGTACTATTAGTGTATACAAAAAGTTATTTCATGTATTAAATTAATCAATTTCAAAATTCAAGTACATAATTACAAATTTTTTCAAAGTTTTCTTATATACTAATCCAAATCCTATAGATCTCCCTTTTGTAAGCTCCGCAAAATCTAGTTCTTATGCAATTACTTTATCCTCCTCATCGAAGTAGTCAATCGTAATCTCTCTCTTGAGAACTCATAACTTCTTAAACGATGAGATTCTACACTCATAATGGTTAGCGTATAGACAATTGAATCCTTTAAGACATTTTTTAAAGGGTCTCATATGATCAATGTGCAATCGTTGTTTTATATATTTAGATTCTAAAATCCTATATTTGAATAAACTAATGCAAATACACTTACGAGTTCTTAGTACAACCGGCTACATTTGCATTCTTTACAAAGAATCTATTTCCAAGTAGGCTCATAGAACTCATTAATTGGTGGGTTTTGATCTTAATGATAGGTCTCAATTTCTCGCTGTAAAAATGTATGTTTTGCCCAATCTGAAAAAAAAAAAAAACGAGTTGGGCTAAAAATTTTAGCTTGTTTAATGTATAGGTCAACTCGTTACCGGTTGGGTTGGCCCAAGAACTCATACTTAAAAAACATAAAAAAGAAAGAAAAATATAAATCATATATATATATATATATATATTGGTCCCAAAAGAATAACCAAGAGGAGGGGGGGGGGGGGTTTGCGGTTAATTAGTTATAAGATAAAAATTTTCTTTTTCAAAAACAATTAAAATCACACCCACTTAGTTAATCAAACTTGAAAACAATCAAATTTGATCTTAAAATTTGTTAATATTGATAGAAATTCGAACAAACTCAGATTCAATGAAGTTCACAAAGA
This sequence comes from Combretum micranthum, assembly GCA_024138025.1. NCBI lineage: Eukaryota > Viridiplantae > Streptophyta > Magnoliopsida > Myrtales > Combretaceae > Combretum > Combretum micranthum. The sequence goes on from JAMXBD010000566.1 coordinate 694,756, forward strand.
ATTAAGCAATTGTTTAATAAAAGGATATATCCACTTCCAGTTACTCTCTGACTGATCTTTTGAGCTTAAAAACAACAGAAATAAATAAATAACATTACACGAAATTAAAAAGATAAAGGTAGGGAAGAGTGCAAAATCTATTTATAGAGGTTCCGCCTTGAGCATTAATCCTCTCTTCTAGCACCAAACCGGGGATTCGATATTCCACACTGGTATGTTCCACTATATCCAAAAAATAAAAAGTTATAAGATGTCTCTGCCAAAATACTTGGCTACAATGCACTCAGCTTGATTCTCCAAGCTTTCTTCAAGCTAACAATCAATCTATTAAGTTTACTTGTAACTCTTGACCTCACGCAAGGAGATTGAATCTAAAACAGAGGAAATAGAATAGAAATCCTCCAAATTTTGAACAAAACAATTTTGAAAAATTGAATGACAAAGATTAGCTTGTAGGCAAGTGTGGTTTCTAGAAAGCCTTTTGTGAAGTATGTATTCATCTTCTTCTTTTCTTCACTCTCTGTATATAAAATCTGATAATCTCATTTTTCTTCAAAAAAAAAAAAGAAAAAAAAAAACGGCTAGATCATTTGAATTCAAAAGATGATTGTTGAGCATATCTTGTAATTCCTGATTTTGTGCTAGAAGAACGGGCTGTTCTAATCTTTAATTAAATCTGCTGTTGTTATTTGAATGTACTTTATTCTTGGATGATTTTCTTTTAAAAAATAAATAGTTGTAGTAATCCTGATCAGCTTCTTTGTTGCAGAGCTTCCATATCCCTAAAATGTAGAATAATATCTTCCTTTCTTCTATCCATATTGTATCGAGCTTTAGATAGGTTGATAACTTCTGCTATAATATCTTATGGTGCTTCAAATAATCAACTAATATCGACCTTTACTCATAAATACTTTTAGTAATCTAATATGGAATAAATTGGATTTTTCTGTCATGAACTCTTGAATTTATCCATAAACTTTGATTAAAAAATAAAAAATCCCCTTGGATATGTTAACTAACTTTGTAGAATATTTGAATATACTACCAAAATACATTCAAATTTGGTGATGAGTTTTCGTTTTTGTATAAAAATTCTTCAAATAATAAATTTGAAAATTTTTTATCATCATTCGTTAGTTGCAACATCACTCTCTGAGTCAGTCTTTGAATTACATTCTGAGTATAACATAATTGTTGCTCATTTTCAGAAACCTTCTGAGTTTTCGTTTGACCTTAAATTTTCTTATTTTAAACTTTGAAAACTTAACTTTGCTTAACTTGTTATGATATAAAAACACTGTATACTTAACAAATTCATTAGTAAATCTTAACCCTTTTGTTATCATCAAAACATCTTAAAGAGAGATCCTAATATTCTCCCTCTTTTTGATGATAACAAAACCTTTCTAAAAAATAATTTGTTTTTCAACATAGCACATTAAAACCCTAGTACATTGCCTTATTTATTTCCTCTTTATTTCACTTTTTTATTATTTAGTTGTTGAATATCGATTATATAATTTTTATGGGTGTTATGTTTTAAACATTCAACTTTTATGTTTATCATATCCTTAGTCCTTTTATTAATACTTTTTCTTTTATATTTATTAGATATTTAGATGCTTCTATTTGAAATAAGTAACACAATATCAATTTCCACGATGTATTGTTCCTTGCCATACCAAAGAAAAAAAAATGGAATGGATTCTAATTTCTATTAGTTAAAATAAATACTTTTGTATTGAGATAAAAAAAATTTCAAAATAGAAATCTACAATTTTTCTATACACGATTACCATCTAGGTTTAATATGTAGGTAATTGGTGAGATAAAAAGAAATATATTTAACATTTAAATTATTAAAAATTTAAATTTAAATTTGAATTCTTATAAATTTTTTAATAAAAAAATATATTAGTAGGTTCGTAGGCTAACCCGCATAACCTATCAATCCCTATGGGGCAGGTCAGGCTAAAAATTTTGGTTTGCATAACCCATGGGCTAAAGCAGGGTGGGACAGATTAACCTGCATAACTTGTTTGCATAGGTCTATATAAAACTAAAACTAATTACTTACCAATCAACTCATTATATATATGTATATAGTATACAACAAACTATGTTAGATTCCAAAATTCACAAAAGAAAATTTGATTTAGGATGTCTTAGATTGATGTTGTTTATGTAAACGACCTAAATTTTTTAAGCTAGACATCATGTTATGTCTAGGTTAGACTTGATTTGCAATTCCTTTCCCTAGCTCTAAAGGCACATGACATACTCCAATGATAATAAAAAATGAATCTTAAGTGTCATCGTTGTCATCTTTTCATGTTCATCATGCCACAAATGATCGAAGTAGGGTACATTGCTACTGTGGTTTCAGATGTGAGTTGTAACTCTAGAAAACTGTGGAAGAAAGTTCTTTGGTTTCCCTTTATATAACAAAGGGATAATGTTTTAAATGGTATTTGAACTATGGCAAAATATGCAATTAAGTACTTAAACTTTGAAATTGATTAATTTGGTATATGAAACTTTGAAATTGATCAATTTGGTACTTGAAAAACTTTGAAATTGATCAATTTAGTACCTAAAAAAACTTGATAGATGCACTGTTAGTGTGCATAAAAATTATTTTCAGGTGCCAGATTTGTCGATTTTAAAGTTTTGGTATTAAATTAATCGATTTTAAATTTCAAGTACTTAATTGTATATTTTGTGAAAGTTTAGGTACAATTTATGATATTTACCCTATAGTAAAAATAGTGGTTAAGGTTTCTTCAAGTGGACTAATACTATAGATTGTTTGGGCATTGTGGGCAAATTGAATAATAGTAGTGGATTTTTTGGCCTTATAACAACAATTAGAGTCTCTACAACACAAGATCATTATGTTGAGGCATGATTTGATGACACATGGATGCAAAAGAAGAAGAAGAAGAAGGAGGAGGAGGAGGAGGAGGTTGTAGGATTTGGAAATTGATAAATTAGGCATAGATGCTTCAGTTCTTGTGATATACCTTTTGTGTTAGCCAATTTAGTGGTTTAGAATTTTTTTTTCCTTCTATTTGCGTCATATCATTTGGTTCGTGCACCTTTTTCATGTGTTTTTTCCTTTCCAAGAAAAAAGTGTACTTTTTTGTTGTGTTTAGTAAGATCAATTAACCTGCCTTAAAATATTTGTTAGGCATTTCTTTGCTTTATTCTTTAACTTTAATCAATGCTTAATTTTTTTTCCCGACTACCACATTGGTTCTTAATATTTTAGAGGATTGCAATAATAGGTATTTAAATACTACTTAAATCAAATCAAATCAAATCAAATCCTTCAAATACATGAAATAACAAATTGAAGATCTTTTGAGCATATTTTTTGCTTATCATTAATAGTAGTTTGGCTCTCACCTTCGTCACCTTAGTCAATTCATAGATCCTCTATAAATATCTCTATAAATCATATAAATCACACCTAGATAATCTTGTTTTCTATCCTAACAATAACCCATCGAATAAAAAAAAACATTTTAATGATTACATCTCAATTTATTAGCAACAAGTCTTCTCCTTTCAAATACCATTTAGAAAAAAACCATCAAGATTAATTATTCTTATATAACCATCTAGAAACCCTCTCTTATAAGCATAAAACCACACATAAAACCTGTCAAATATAACCTTACTAGCATCAAAGTCCTATGAACATTTAGTATAATAGTGGAGCTTACATTTTTCACTTTGAAAGTTTTGCATAGTCCCACAATAAGGTAACAACAACGTCCATTTATAGCCAACCGTAATACTTTGGCTATCATTCCACTTTTAACTTGTTCATTTTCCAGAGAAATAGCATGAGTGTGTTTTTTCATTTGTGTTTTCAAGTAAAGCATCATGTGTCTCTCATATGAACTAAACATTTACCATAGGCCATTTTCTTTGATACATTTTTCCTGTAGTTTTATTTTTTTTTTTTACAAATTTAAACTCTCTTTATTCGGTTACAAAGTGTTCTATAATTGCTTCCATGGACTATCTTGGACTAGAAAATAGCATTAACACCCAAAATACTAGCTCCATGGTCTTATGATCATAGACTAGGAATTTATTCATAGTCCTAACAATTTCTTCCTCATCATTTTCCTCCTCTTGTAATGTTTCAAAATCATTTATTTTCCCACTCTAACTATAGTCAGTCTCATCACTTGTATGATCATTATCTCCCTCTAATGGGTCATAATCAAAGTTGTCCTCGGCAGTGATGATTGTTCACACCTAATTTCCTAATCAACTTGCTTAGCTCTAATAATTGATCTTTGCTTAGCTAACTTAAGAGCTTTGCGAGCTTCCCTATGCTCCTCTTTTGACCCCTTATTATTAAGACCTCTAATATGATCCTTGTCATCCTCCTTACCATCGATTCTGTCCTCTTCGGCATTACTTCTTTGCTTATAAGATTCCCCAAAACTTCCACTACTAGATAAGTGCTATACATATATATGAATATTCACAATAATTAAAAGGATTGATTGAGCTCATAACATCAAAGTCATTAGAAATTACCTTAAGGTCATTGACCATTGTTCTTCCAAGAATTATATATTTAACAACTTTTATACTATTGCATATAATACTTGGTACTAAATTTATGATGTGTTAATGAGACAATTCACTCATCTAGATGACAACGATAATTTAATTGTCACCCTCATAAGATACATCGTCTTGTTCCTTCTTAAACACACTATTGAAAAACATGATAAGACACCTCTTACCTATTGTGCAAATTTGAAGCGTAGTTAATCATATATATATATATATATATCTATGGTTAGCAATTGTTTTGATTTGAAAGTGAAACATAGATTAATATGAACCCATCATCTATAATATCATACATAATGGTAAAAAATATCACCCAAATTAATATAATATCATTCATAGTGATAAGGGTTTACAATCATCTTCAAGTTTGGGACCACGACCAAATTGTGCAATATTATTACACATGAAACTAATAGAAATTAAATAATTACATCAACTACGTCTTAAAAAACTTATAGAAACCCATTTCTTAAACAAAAATTAAGAATATATTATAGCATTTGTAGGGGCTAGAAGAATATCAAATAAACGTAGTCTACTCTTTAAATAAAATCTAAAGTAAGGATATAATTCAGAACTACCCTTGTACATGGTCATGTATTTATGATTCTAAAATAAAGATAAATATCATAAAAAAAATCTTGTGAATATCTTCTTACGCAATGACACTTTTGCATGCGAAATCTGCATGTGATCTGAATCTTTTGTTATACTTGTTACACTATCTAATACGAAGTGAATGCAAGTAAATTAAGGGGAGTTAGGTGCATCAAAGAAGCTTAGTAGGTGTGAAGATCAAAGACCGGTAGGTGATGGAGTCTAAAAATAAAGAAAAAGGTTCCTTATACTTGGAGTCTAGAGAGAGATAGAGAGAGACATGAAGCTTCTTGTCATAGCGTAAATTTATAGTAAATGACATCCACATGCCTATCTTCTCCTTTTATTATTTTGCCATAATTGAAGTTTTTAGGTCATCAAATTGCCTTCCTCATTAATCAAAGGTTTTTAATTTGTTTTCAAATGACTTACATCCACTGGAAGCTTCTATGATCCCATCGATGGGATTGTCCAGTCAACCATCTAACCGTTAAAATAAATTTAGTAATTAGAATATTAACTATTTTAGTGATTCGGTCATATCTGAATATAACGTAAGACATTGGATGGTGACGGGACAATGGAAATTTCCTACATCCACCTCATTAAACGCTATTGTTTGCTTCTAACCAGAGTAATGGATGCTACAAATTGAGATAATTTAAAAGGTTAAGGTCCTAAAATGAAGTTTTAATAAGTTTAGGTGTTAAATTGAACATTGTAAAAAGTTTACGCATCTATATTATTCTTATTTCCTAGATTTTTTTTGGGATTTGATATGATATGAAGTTGATGAAACATTTCATCAAGATCAATAACTTTTAAGGATAGGGGAAAAGGTCTAACATAACAAGGAAATTTGGCTTTGACAAAAGTTTTAAACTCTTTCTCTAGACTTTTCATAGCTTTAGTTAAGGAGTACTTGGTTCATAACAAATAAATGTCAAATTTATGAATTAATCTAGTCTCAAACTCAGTATTTTGTAGTTTTCGCCTACTTCATGTTGTATACTTAACATAGATCTAACTTTCTAGCTTAGCTTAACAAAGTTTGATGACATGTCTCAAGTTAGCTGATCTACCTTGGACTAGTTACGTCATAACATCTATTTTTCAAGAGATCTTGGTTGTAAGTCTTTCAAGATTTGTTTTGGGAAAATTACATTGGAAGGTCACAACTTTTGAGTGTAAGTTCATTTTAGATCACAACGTTTTGAAAAGTTCAAAAGAGATCATAACGTTTGGAAAAGTGTCTTATGAGATTTAATTAAGTATTTCTCCTATTGATACATGCTAATGAGGTATTAAAAGAAGAGTTTCTTGAGTTTTTATTAAATATTTTAATTGTTGACATGTGCTAATAGTGACTTCAATTGACCTATTTCTCTAAATGTTGTGACATAAAATAAACTTACTCTCTAAACGGTGTGATCTCTTTTGAACTTTTTCGAAATATTGTGACCTAAAATGAACTTACCCATTGACGTTGTGACCTTTTGGTGTAATTTACTCGATTTATTTTTCTCACATACAACCACTTTTAGCATCTTCTTGACATTCACCTTTAGAAATCAATCACATTCCTTTCATTAACTTTATCAACCTATGAATCCAATGGAATAGATATTAATTGAGAACTCTCTACATTACATTATGCATATAAAGACTATTTCCGATCATGTCATGGATCTCTACGTTTCCATCCCAATTCACAACCTCTTCTTGAATTGAGCTAAAAACATCTACATTTCTCTTTGTATAAGTTGTATTCTTAATTTCTCCATCCTTTTCCTATTTCGAGACCTCAAAATGACTTTCTTTCTTCTTCTTACGACAAGTCACTAGAAATTACTCTTCCTCTTCTTTCCTTCACCAACTTTTTCGTTATCCTCATTACCCTTAGAAATCTCTAAACTCCTTTACACTTTTTGTTACTTATTTCTTATCTTTCTTAAAATAGTATTTTTTACCTAATTTATATATTTTAATAATCCTGTTAGAAAACAATTAACCATTTTTTTTTTTCTCTTCAAACACTATAACAAAAGATCTAATAACCCATGAGACACCAATCCAATAGTTAAGCTTTAGATTAAGCTAAGGTTATATTGGTGCTTTTAGATATTCTTTATTATATTAATATTGTAATTTTAAGTGTAATTAAAACAAAATAATACTTATTAATTAGTTATAATATTTGTTAAGAATTATAATTTTACTCCTACTTAATTCATTTTTTAAAGTAAATGTGCTATAAGTGTTCTTAGTATTATGATGAATTAACAAATTCCATTTATGTTTAATTTTAAATATAGCTTGTATATTCTCAATGTAAGTGGAACATTAGAATTTATTTTAAATTTGTTAAAGTTATAGAAGAAAGCCCATTTATAGAAGAGACCCATTTCGATTGTATGAAGTTCCTCAGTTTGGATTAATTGCGAAATAACCTTTATTTTTTCCAAATAATATTGCAAATAAATTTTAATTTAAGCCTCCATAGTTTAGAACTAATGTGAACAAGATATGTATAGAATTTATCAATTGTTTGGAAGTCAAAAATCAAAGTCAACAAGATTTATAAACATTATTGGTTCTATTTAATATTGTTTCTTTAATTTTTTTAGGGTTAATAGGCATATAAAAACCCTTGTAACCATCATCTTGGAATTGGTAATTGATCATCGCATATTTATTTCTCTCTATATTGAATTATCAAGTTATGCTGTGTTAGTCGGTATCAAATGGGATAACAACTAGTGGCAATGGTAATGTCCATCATGATGATGTTCAAGAGGCTAGAGTCCCGAACCAAAAGGAAGATGCATTGCAAAGATTAGTGCAACAAAATGGATCTAGAATTCTAGTGTTTGGAAAAGTGTTTTGAGGAAATTGTAAAATGTCTAAATGCCTTTGGAATTGATGTGTACAAGATGCAAAATGGAAATAGAAGGCATAGGCAGGAGTTAGCTAATGGTTACCCTGTTAATAAGATTAATCCTATTAGTAGACAATATGTTGATGACTCAAAGATAGATTTTGAATTTGAATTAAATCGAGTCATTTGTCATCAACCACATAGTGGTTACAAAAGGAGAGATGTATATGGAGGTGACAATAGGGATTCCACTACTAAAGGTAGTAACTCCTTGTTTATATGGGAGTTTAGGAATTGAGAAGCTTTTGGATTAGATTGAAAAGGTTAACTAATACTCTAATTATGATGAGAAGAGGATGGGTATACAAATTATAGATCATTTGAATCACGAAAAGCCACATGGGCATGATTCTAGGAAAGTTAACTTCTTGGCTATCACAGGATACTACTAATACAGAAACTTTGCTAAAGGGTATCAACTGGAGAAATAAAAATTTTTGGGAGAGGATGTTTTAGGATATCTCTTTAAAGTAGATTAGTTCTCCACATTTCATAGGACTGAAGAAGGGAAAAGAATTACCATAGCAAGCTTTGTGCTTGATGGTGATGTGTTACAGTGGTACCGGTGGATGTACCAAAATCACCAATTAAGTTCTTGATCAAGATTTGTAGAGGCTTTGTTAGCTAGGTTTGGACCTTCTGCTTTCAAAGAAGTGTAAGGCATATAGTCGAAATTGACATAAACATCATCTGTCTTTGATTAATAATCAAAGTTTGAGTCATTGTCTAATAGAACTCTTGGATTATCAGAATCATTTATAATGAGTTGTTTCATTTCTGAACTGTTGCCTACAATGAGAAGAGAAGTTCAAATTTCCAAACCAAAATCCTTAATGGACGCTATTTGGTTAGTAAGAATGTTTGAAGACAAACTTGTTGATTAATATGATAGTATAGAACCACGTTCCTCATCATCTTTTTCTTCAAAACCCCTTCAATTTTCAAAACCATACTATTCAAAATCATATACAAATTTGAGCTAAACACAAAACCATACACTTAGCAACAAAGATAGACCCATACATTTCAGCCACAAACATAAACCCCTACACTATCCCAAAACCTAAACACATAACAGCCCAAATACACATGATCTATAAAAAAGTTACACTAGAGGAAATGTAGGCAAGAAGAGACAAGGGTTTATGCTATAACTATGGTAAGAAATTTAGTCGAAACCACAGTGTAAAGCATGATTTTTGTTGCTTTTATGTGAGCCAGATGATGAAGATACTCAAGAAGTTTCATAATGCATACCAGAGATGCAAGAACAAGTAGATGCAGCAGCCATTAGCTATCATGCAATGACTGGAGAATCTATGCCATGCACATTACATTTTCAAGGTGTCATTTTTGGACATTCTTTTTCAATATTAGTAGATACAAGTAGTACACATAACTTTGTATGGGTAGAGTGGAAAAATATTTAGGCTTGACATTATACCATCACCTAACTTTAATGTGATGGTGGGAAATGGTCAAAAATCGAAACGTGAAGGCAAATGCACTGATGTTAAGATTACCATACATGAATTGAAAATTCCTGCCAATTTCTATGTACTACTAATTCAAGGAGCCGATTTTGTATAAAAAGGTACAATGGATAAAGAAACTTGGCCCTGTTACTATGGATTATAATGATCTCACTATGTCATTCTATTACAAAGGACATTATGCAACGTTAGTGGGTGAGTAGTTCACAAATTTGGGTCAAATATCTCATCATCAATTGCATCGCATGTTTCAGGTTGATGTAATAGCATCATGTTTTCAATTGGTAGCTCAATTTAGTGGAATAGAATCAAAGATTACCATCAGCAACCCTCAAGTATAAGAGATATTTGATAGATTCTCTCATCTATTTAAGATACTTACATCATTGACACCTGGAAGAACTGTGCAACACATAATTTAAATTAAACAAGGTGTCTCACCTGTCAATGTCAAGCTCTATCATTAACCCCATTTTCAAAAGAATGAGATTGAGAATCAGGTTAAAGAAATGTTACAACAAGGTACTATTCAAAATAATAATAGTCCTTTTTTTTTTGCTTGTATTATTAGTAAAAAAAAAAAAAAGGATGGAACATGGAGATTATGTATAAACTATAGTGCAATGAACAATGTGACTATTAAAGATGAATATCGAATACCTATTGCTGATGAATTGTTGGATGAATTGATGCATACCATTATATTTTATAAATTGGATTTAAGACTCGGCTACCGTCAGATTTGCATGCATGAAGATGACATACATAAAACAACATTTAGAACACATGAAGGTCATTACAAGTTTCTCGTAATGCTTTTTGGATTAAGTAATACGCTTGCCACATTATAATCCATCATGAATAATATCTTTAAGCCATGGTTAAGTTTGTTGTAGTATTTTTTTTTTATGACATACTCGTATATTGTAATTTCATGGACTTGCATATTGCACATTTGAAACAAGTATTTCAAATCTTATTTGAAAATAATTTCTTGTTAATAAATTAAAATGTGCTTTTGGGATGTCTAAAATTGAGTGTTTAAGCTACATGGTATCTCAAGGGAATGTAAGTCTGGATCCAGCAAAAATTGAAGCTATCAAAGCTTGGGAAGTACCTATTTTAGTTGAATAAATGCAAGAATTTTTGGGGTTGAGTGGGTATTATAGAAAATTTATTGGAGGCTATGTATCCATTGCTGCATCAATCACCAATTTACTCAAAAATGATCAATTTCAATGGTCTCTAGAAGCAACATAGGCCTTTGAACGACTCAAAGACACTTTGATTTCAGCTCCAATTCTTTCATTACCAGATTTTACTAAAACATTTGCAATAGAGATATATGCTTTTGGTTCAGGAGTAAGAGTAGTACTATTGCAAGATGAGAAACCAATTGCTTATTTAACAAGAGGTTTCCATCTAACATGATAAAATAATCAGCTTATGTGAGAGAATTACATGGATTGGTAGAGGTAGTATTTAAATGGCGTCAATACTTATTGGGAAATCATTTCATAATTTGAACAGATAATAGAAGTCTCAAAGACTTATTCACTCAAGTAATTCAGACACCTGATAGAATAAGTATTTGGTAAAATTGCTGGGATAGGAATATACCATAATGTATAAGGCAGGAAAGGATAATCAAGTGGCAAATTCACTTTCTAGACAACATGTGGCAGAATTATTGGCTTTCCCAATTCCTTCTTTTGATATGGCAAATCAATTGAGAGAAGAATATGCCAATAATAATGACTTTCAAAAGATTATTGATGATATGTAATAGGGCAAAGCACTGAATTGGGAGCTGAAATGGCATAATGGCCTTTTGTATCATGACAGTCGGTTATTTTTGGTTCCTACATCCAAATTAATTCCAGCTATTACAGGAGCTTCATGGATTCTCTATTACTGGACAATTTAGATGTTTCAAGACATTTCAAAGGGTAGAATCTTAGTTTATATGGACTGGTATGATGAAATCGATAGAACGGTTTGTCAATGACTGTATAATCTACCAACAGGTCAAACATATGACTTGATTACCTCAAGGATTATTGAATCCTTTACCTATTCCAGAAGCAATTTAGGAGGATATTAGCATAGATTTTATTACATGATTACCCAAATCACAAGGATACAATGCGCTTTTTGTTGTAGTTGACAGATTATCCAAATACTGTCATTTGGGTACTTTGTATTGGCATTTTAATGCCTCAAAAGTAGCTCAATTGTTCATTTCAATGGTGGTACATTTACATGGGTTTCCAAGATCAATTATTTTAGATAGGGATCCTATTTTTTTTAGCAAGTTTTGGCATGAGCCTTTTAGACTGAGTGGTACTAAATTAGCACTTTCTAGTGCCTATTACCCTCAATCAGCTGGATAGGCAAAGGTCTTTAATGGAGTTATTCAACAGCACCTACAATGTTATGTCATGGATTGTCCAATCGATTGGGTTAAGTATCTACCACGAGCGGAGTTTGCTTATAATACTTCAACACATCAAGGAGCTGGATTGTCTCCTTTTGAAGTAGCTTATAGGAGAAAGCCTCCAACAATTGCTACTTATATGAGAGGTAATACTTCTTTAGAGGCATTAGATGTTGAATTACGTACAAGAGATCAGATGTTACAAGTTTTGAAAGCTAATTTACAAACTGCACAGGAGAAGATGAAAAAAATGTGCGGATCTTAAACGATCCGATGTTTCTTTTTGCCTCGGTGACCTGGTATTTATATGATTGCAGCCATACAAACAGATTTCTGAGGCAGTTATTCTTAGCTGGCAAAGAGATAGTATGAACTATTTCGAGTTAGTAAACAAGTTGGATCCACAACTTATGAACTTGATCTTCCTAGCAGCTTTAAGATGCATAATGTTTTTCATTGCTCAGTTCTTAAACAAGCTTTGGGATACAATAACCAATCACTTGATTTACCTTAAGAATCTTATGACAATCACCTTATCATACAACCACTCGCTATGGTAGAGTCTTGCTAGCTATTAAGGAATGGAGTGAATGTGTCTCAAGTTCTAATTCAATGGCAGAGTTTACAGCCAGGGAATGCTTATTGGGAGGATTTTGATAATTTTCGAGCTATTTACCCACATTTTAACCTTGAAGACAAGGTTCTTTTTCAAGAGGAGGAGCAAACTGTTATAAATAGACAGGATAGATGCAGAAGACAACCTAAGAGATTGGAAGACTACATTGTAACAATATAGTTAAAGACAGTTACAATAGTCGATTTAGTCAAACACAGTTACAGTTCATAACTAATAGATCTTAATAGAAATCAACAAACAATAACAAGATTTGTCACTTGTAAACATGTATATAAAAAGGGAAAATGAATACACAAAAGATATTGAATATTTCCCTTAAATAAGAGTCTTCTTCAGGAGTCTTGTGGCTAGACTCGAAAATAGCCAAGATCTTAATATAGTTTTTGTAATCAAACACAAGAAATCAGTAGTAATCAAAACCCTAGAAAACACACAGTAGAGATAGAAGAAGGAATAGTATAGAGTTTATAGAGAAAGAGAAATACCTGCGTGCACAGTGTGAAAATAGATAGACATTTTATATCTAGGGTTAACACGTTGTGGATTAGGCTTGTTTTTTAGTAAAGGGCCTATTAGTTAATTATGTAAATTAATATTTAAAGAAAAATCTTCCTAAAATGACTAAGTCATGATAAACTCTTTAAGTGCTTGTCATTATTATTATTATTAAAAGTTTCATCAAGGATGAACTAGTCATGTATAGTACTAAAGGACATTTTGAAGATTTAAAAGTAAAATAATTAAATTTATAAGATAACTAAGAGGACGAAATGTATGTATATCTAACACAAGAGGTATATATCTACAAGTCATCAATGGAATTAAGACCATAAATGAAACCATCACCCTTCAATGCATCATACTCCATTTTCTTACTTTTAACTTAATTTGATATTAGTTTTGCATACTAAAAGAACTTGTATTTTTATATAATGATAAGCCTATTAAAAATACATTTTGATACAAGGTTATAAATGTCATTTTAGTAAGTTTTTTAAATATATCTATTTGAACAATAACTTACAATCATTTTCACTTTTCTCTCATTTGTTTCCCTCTCAAATTCAACAGTTTCTACTCCTTTTCCTTTGCAAACTCTATCCAATTCTAGTGAAAATTATCAAGTTGAAAAGTTAGCTAAGAATTTCTCTTCATTCTTTCTTTTTTCTATAGACTCTAAACTCTATAAATGAACTTTTGATGACTAAATCTTTCTAGTTTTAAAATTAGGGTTGTCAAGATCATTAAGAGCTAGTAGGTGTATAAAGTTTCTTGTGATTCTTGTTTCAAAAATAAAGTTTTGGTGATATCAAAGTTTGTAAAGAAAGAGTAACATTGATCCTCATGAAGTAAGTATTGCATGATATGTTGGCTGATTTTTTTTAAAACTTGTGTTATGGTTGAAAAATCTTGATTTAGAATTGTTGGAAATGGGTGAAATTTTGGAAGTTCGAGTCAGGATAATGTGAAATAGAGTTTGGTTTAGTTTGTTGATATAATACAAAGGGAAATTAAGTTTTTGTTCATGTTAGGGCTGCACCTACTCGCTGATGCAAATTACACTAACAAGTTGCTGTAGCCCCAATCTACAAAATGTGGACATGCTACACTGGCCTACCAATAAAAAAAGGGTCCGGTAGTCATTCATATGAATTCATGTTAGCTTTAGGCTAATAACTAGCTTATCATCCCCTATGGCAAACACATTTTTAATAGTTTTATAAATTAAAATTTATTATTTCTAACTAAAATTTTTAATTAACTTAACATGTAAAACTACGCAATTTTATTTCAAATAAACTAAATATAAACTAGTTTTCTATCTTTTTTAAAATTAATTCCTTTTACTAAGATCTAGAATATATGTTACTATATAAAAGGAGTGAGTACTAGATATGAGTAGTTGTTGTAACTTGAGCTTTCTAGTGATTAACGTATCTTTTATCAAGTTCTAGGCATGTTGGATTTTCATTTTCTTTTCAAAAGATTGTTCCTAGCTTGCGAATATCTCATTTATTGCTTGTATTGGGATTATGATAGAAACACAAATGGACTTATATAATACTTGACCATTAACAATTGATTGTTGCATGTGCATGGTTGTGGTTAGTCTAACGAAAGTACTAGTGTTGCCAATACGATGTCCTAACTATCCTTATGTAGTGTTATCCCTGTGCGGAGTCATGCTTAGAAATGATTATGGATGGATTTATGTGACTTTTATACTCTTGCATGTTGAGAAGTACCATATATCGTATATAAATATTATATACAAGGTTAATATTGCATTTGATACCTTAATTTTCCCTAAATTATAACCAACTACCTAAAATTTAAAGTAATATGTTTAATACCCAATAAAGTTTGTGAGTTCATTAATACTACCTCAATTAACAAATTCAATTATATTCGTTGAGTTGAAACGTATAGTGAATAGTGAAACGACAGTGTCTAGTAGTTCTAGAAAAATTGAACAAGTGGATGGACACGCATATAATCAAATTAGAAAATCAAGTAAGCTTATTAGCTCATAGTTAGCAACTTTAATATGTGCGTTAATCCACCTACTTGATTGTCTTTTTTTTTTTTTTTTTTTTTTCTGTTATTGGTTACTTGACACATGTTATTTCTTCATTCACTAAGAGTGTTAACTCAGCTAATGGAGTTAACTCATTAGCTAGGGTAATATTAATGAATAATAAGCTTTGATAAGATATTAAATAGATTGCTTTAAAATTTAGGTAGTCAATTTTATATTTTGGCAAGATTTATGTACCAAATGTGATATTAACCCTTATGTGTATGTGTGTGTGTGTCGGGGGGAAGAGAGAGAGAGAGAGAGAGAGATACTAAGTTATCTTCATACTCTATGCATGACCTAAATTGAAAGATAATAATATAATGTTTGTCACATAAAGTTTCATGCATGCATGTGATTATGTTGTTACATCAAATGTGATTGTGATATTTGCATTTTGGGCTCCCACTTACTTTTCATCTTTCTAAGATGAGTTGATAGATCGATTATCTTTAACCTTTATAGATACAATATCATGGTAGACTATGGGAAGGATGATAGCATAAATGACCCTCTAGTTGATGTGTTACCTATTTAGTTGACTTATGGATAGACAAGAGTATGGGCCAAGCCTGATCTGTGATTGGACTTAAACCACCACTTGTGGGTTAGACCCGTGTTCTTGGCTTACCTATATTGGTCATGGCCCATATACTAATCTGACGTGTTGGTAGGTCAAGATTAGTTCAAGGCTTATGATTTGCTAACTTGTCGACTTAGGTTAAGTCAAGTGGCCAAAATTGGAGAGAGAGAGAGAGAGAAGTGGAAAAAGCAAGAAACAAAAAGAAAAATGAAAGAAAAAATGTAAATAGAAAATAAATGTTTTAACTATTTTTTATGTGAATGGTAAAATTTATCACTATTCACAACATTAAAAATAGTACTGTTATTAACAACACAAGTAACAAATTTGTTTAAAAGGATGTTTATTTGGATTTATACAGACTTCTAACCAAAGTGATTTCTTGTTTCTTAACTATATGAGAATTATGTTTGTCTTTGTAGGAGTTGTTTATGTCTTGAGTGTTTTGTAGTCCCACACTGTTAATTTTACAACTAAAAGTGGATATGTTTGTGTAGAAATAAATATATATTTTAAACAATCTTAATAACTGGGTTAAAGTTTATTGTTCATGGGCCTAATTTTATTTCAAGTTGAAAGTTTGTCCTATTTAATTTTATATTTATTTATTATTTTTAAAATTTATCTTTATTATATTTTTGTTGATTTTTAATTTTATTTTTTTAAAAAATTTCTTTACAATTTTTTAATTTTGATTTTAAAAGTAAAAAAAGTTACTATGGCTAGTTCAATGAGCCATGAATCGGCTTGTGAACTATTGGATCCTGGAACTAGCTAAGTCTAAGCATAGTGGGGTCAGTGTTGAGCTACTAAAGTCTACTTGTGGAGACTTAGAGACTTGGATGACTTGTTTTAGTTTTTGTTATTTATGTTGTTCTTGGGTATGGACACTGTTATTTTATTATTTTTTTTTGTGGTTGTTATTTTGTGGCTTAGTGGACTTAAGTCAGCCACAAATGTAATGTTCCTATTTGGTGTGGTGGAGTTAGACTGGTGCGTGCCCAATAACTTGGAATAATATATGTTATATGATTATTTTGAGTTGTTGTTGTTATTATTATTATTATTATTATTATTATTATTATTATTATGTGTGTGTTTTAGTAGATTTTGTACTTTAGTATGTCTATATTTATTATAGACACATGATAAACTTTACCCACCTTAATTTTAAAGCATTACACATATGGATGATGGTATTTGATTAAATTAAGTCAGAAATAATGTTGTTAATGAGTGTGATTCTTTGTTTGTGCAAATGATTATTTCATCAAGATGTTTGTAAATTATGATATACTATTATGTAAATCTTTATATACTGAATCACATTTGTTCCATTTGTATATACATTATACATCTATATAATATGTAAATCTTTATGTCCTAAGCCAACAAGATCATGTCTTCCAAACCAAATATAGGTATTAAGAACTAAATTAGATATAGATAAGATTCCTTGAAAAATAAAAGTTCTACCATAAGAATGAAGAACTAATACTTTGATCGAGAAAATACCATATAGAGATTGGAGACTAAAGAAGGAAGGAAAAAAGGGAAATAAAGAAAAAAAAAAACCATGTAGTGAAGCTTTTGCAGGTAAAAATGGCCTTTCATAACCCTCTTTACCTAAAATCTAGCTATCTTCATACCAGAGTGGCTAACTACGTCAATGTTTTTACCATACTTCCAATGATGAGCCCACAATCCTGATATGCTACAAATTTAAAGATGCAGATGGAGATGTTAAATATGATGGGGAAAAATAAGAAAAAACAAAGTAAAATTTAGACATAAGCACAGTTTGATTCCGAATCGAGAACCAAACATGAACCGTTAATGGTGGGTCTAGAATATATTGGTTGGTTCTAGAAATAGCTATGGAGTAGTCGGTCTCACAGTTCTTAAGCAATTCTTTGGTTTAGAACCGATGAAACGACGGTTCCACTTGGTTTTATTGAAAAAATAAAAAATAATATTAAATATATAATTATTAATATTTAAATTATTTCATATGAATAGGAAAATTTATTACTTATTCATAATATTTAATTTGTTATTATCAACAATACACATAAATATAGCTTAAAATCATATATAATTAGTTTAAATAAACTTCTCCTAAAAGAAAAATTCATTTCCTCAATAATATGAGACTATTTTTTGCATTGTAATTTTCTTTTTCTCTCTATAGTATTTTGCAATATTATATTACTAACTACAATTGATATTTGACGTATTCATATACAAATAAATGTGCATTCTAGATAAATTTTAAAAAAATTTAGTTGAATAATTTAACACTTGTAGATCTAATAATTATTTTAAATTTATTTAATTAAAAACTAAAGTGCATTTATTTATTATTTTTATTTGAAAAAAAAAAAAGACGGTTCCATGGTTCCAAAACTAGAACCAAGAACCAATAGTTCTATGAAATCGAACCGAAACCATGAGAGATGGTTTCGTTCCGGAACCGTGCTCATGTCTAGTAGAACTTAATATAAATTGAACTAGGGTATTATAAGAAATTATTTTAAGTGAGCAACTTCCCAATAATTTTGCCATTGAAACATCTAAGATTCCGTGATGATCTCGCATTCCTTAAAATAAAATCATGCTTCTATATGTATTTATTAATCCTCGTTGTGTATTATATCGACAAGACTTTAATACTATTCTTAGCACTAGTGGCCAAACCCAATAACCTCGACTCTTCCTATTTTCTGAGGTTCTAAACAAGCAGGGCCACGCGTCCATGGGACCGATGTCTGCCCTTAGGCATGCTAATAGTCCTTTTTTTATTTTGCAAAGATGTTAGCACAAGCGCTCCACACTCTTCAGCTACCACTAAATCTTTTTGTTGCTTGGTTCCATGATGTGTGTAATTGCTAACCATAGAGGTCTCCTCACCACAACTAATAATGTGGTCAGAAATGTACTGAAACTTTAACCCTTTTCCATGTCCTTTTCCCATATCCCCCTTCTTCCACTTCCCACTTACATGATACGATGAACTTTATTTGGTTTAAGATTCCAAACATGAATCTCTATTTATATGTGACTAAACAAATGATTTATACCGGCTTTTATTTTTCTCATATTACTTTTTTTTTTGTGCTTTCTTCTTTTATCAATTTTGACATCACAATTAAATACTGTTTTTTATCAAAATAATATATATCTATCTATATATATAATATAAGAATACAAGCACACATATATACCTCTCTAATAAAATTAGGAGAACAAGCTATTTTTGGTACATAAACTATGATGAAGTGAACAATTATGTATCAAAGTTTTTAAAAAGTTTAATTTCATTTCTAATTAAACTTTTCGTATACCTTTTCACTATTCCACTCTATTATTGTTTCTTAAAGTAGTTGACAAATGCTAAGTAGAGATTGAGTAGAAAGTGTTTAGGGGCACAAAAATTTCAATTAGGTATGAAGTGGATTTTTTAAAAGTTCAAATACCTAATTGTTTATTTTTTAAAAGTTCAAATAACTAATTATTAATTTCATCAAAATTCGGGTACCAAAAGAGGTCTTTTCCCGAAAATTAAATATCTACGAATTTTCTATAAAGTGCATAAGTGTATGACTTAGCATATCATAAGGTACAATATATTATGCACATTATATACTAGATATATATGGTGTGCCAATGTCATGTTATATCATTTAACATATTAAATAGGAAAAACATATAATATACTAGATAAATGTAATTAGTTACGCTATAATATATAATATAATGCTGCACAATATATGTATATGCGTGTGTGTGTTAAAAATATACATAGAATAAATAAGTTTGATATAAAATTCCTTGAAATATATTGATGGAACAAAGCCATATGAATATATGTCTTTCTTGAAAGAATCTAAAACAATAACTCTGTTTTTGCTTCGTCATAGAACTTATGATGTACATACTTATCAAGAGATAATGATGTGATAGTGCAAGACACTTGTTAAAAAATTCACGAGCACGCCCCACAGCAAATTAATTAGGCTCTACACCACAAGCAAGAATCATTTCACCACACACAACATGTGATTATCTATTGAAATTAATAATGATATAATTGTGTCGCGACTTTCATGATGTGTGATATTATTAAAATCCTAATTAATTCTGGAAATATCGGATGAAAAATTTAAGTTGTAAAAGATTAAGATGTTTAAGCATTTTCTCATTCTATGAAATTTTGAAGATCAATAAAAGTAAAATTCAATTGATGTTAACTAAGAGATTTTAAATGATAAATAGCAACTTATAATGATTACCTATCACAATTACATCTTATGACTATTATATTCACTTGCGACTTACAACCATTAGTATCCTGGTAAAAAAAAAAATGTAGTCTCTTCATTTTTACGTTTATAAATTTTTATGAAAACTCGTATGCTTTGATGGAACATGTAAATGAATTCATTTATTTACATGTGATAGAAAATTACATAATATAATACATTATTTGGTACTAAATTTAATAGTAAAATCATAGTTGTGAATTAGAGTAATGTTAAACATTAGAGTTGAAGAAATTTCATAATAAATTATGCGAAAGATTGATTCTGAACAACTTCCATACTAAACCCAAGATATCTTCGACGATGTAAAATTGAATTAATACTCCATCTAACATTTTATGGATTTAGGCAATTTTTGTTTCAAAATACTTATTAACAACCTAAATAAAAAAGTTTACACGTTGTAACAATTTGATTGCTCAATCTTTGAATATATTAAAAAGTAAAAATATTATTTACAGTTCACCACACAAACATTGTTTTTGCGAAAACAAGGCTTATTTTACCATACAAACAACATTTTCACAAAAACAGGTGTCAATCAATGATGAAAGCCTCATTTCTCCACCCATATAGCGTTTTCACCCTAATAGGCACATTTCACCACACATGCACCATTTACACAGAATATGGACATTTCACTACTATTTTTACCAAAAGAAGTGTCAATTTCTTGATGTAAGTTCATTTCACTACACATAAAATAAAACTCATTTCATCACTCATACAATATTTTGAACAAAAACAAGCTCAGTTCCCCACATATACATCGTTTTCACCAAAATAATGGACAAATCTTCATATGAAGTTAATTTCACAACACATACACCATTTTCACTAAATTAACATTCACTTCACCACAAATACATCATTTTTACCAAAACATAGCTTGATTTCTCCAAATAAGGATTTTTCACGTCACATAAATCCCATTTTACCACATATACACCATTTTAACCAATACAAAACTCATTTCACCACATAAACATTATTTCACTAGAACAAAGGTTAATTCCTTGATATAACACTAATTTCATCATGCACACATTTTTCATAAAATTAAGACTCATTTTCATCACATATACATTGTTTTCAATAAATAAGACTCATTTCACTATGTAAACAACATTTTTACCAAAACAAGCATTGATTCTTGATAGAGGCTCATTTCACTATTCATATAACATTTCACCAAAATAATACTTATTTTACCATACATATAACATATTCACTAAGACAATGTTGATTCACTACACATATACTGTTTTCATCGAAATACGGGTCAATTTATAAAATAAGACTCATTTCACCACTCATACAATGTTTTCACCAAAACTATGCTCATTTCACCACACATAAACAATAGTTAATTTCTCAATGTAAAACTAACTTCACCACATATACATTATTTTTATCAAAATAAAGTTCATTTTGTGACACGTATACCATTTGACCAAAACAATGGTCAATTCAACCATATAGAGTTCATTTCACTACTCAAACAACGTTTTCATAAATATAAGGCCTATTTCTCCATATATACACAATTTTCACCAAAACAGAATTTAAATTCTCTATATAAGGCTAATTACATGACACACATTCTTCTCCAAAATAAAGCACATTTCACCATATACACTATTTTCCCTAAAAGATGAGCCAATTCCTTGATGAAGATGAATTATACCACGTATAAGCCTTTTCTACTAAAATAATACTTTTTTCATGACACTTACATTGTTTCTACCATTAGACTAATTTCACCACACATATATTCTTTTCATCAAAACAAGACTTATTCCACACATATACCATCTTTTACAAAATAAGTTTCATTTTACCTCATATAAATCATTTTTACCAAAATAAGAGTCAATTCCTTGATATAAGGCTAATTTCACCACATACGTTGTTTTTATTAAAATATCGTTCAATTCGCTATACATACATACTTTTCACTATTCATCAAAACTTTTGTCAATTCCTTAACATACGGTTCATTTCATTAAACATAAGTCACACAATTAGAATATTTATTTCACCATACATACACTGTTTTCGCCAAAACAATAGCTAATTCTTCGAGGTAATGCTAATTGCACCACATTTACATGTTTTCACCTAAATAAGTTTTATTTCATGAGATATACCATTTTCACCAAAATAAGACTCATTATCACACATGCAACATGTCTCTAAAATCTATTCATTTTCTTGAAGTGAGGCCTATTTTCCACCCATACAACATTTTGACCGAAGTGAGGCTTATTTTGCTACCCATACATTACTTTCACCAAAATAGGTCAATTTCACCACATGTACACCGTTTTCATCAAAACATGTGTTAATTCATCAAGTTAAGGCTCATTTCATCATACATAAACTATTGTCACTAGAGCAAATTCATTCCGATAAATATCCATGGAATGTGTATGAAGTGTATTTTTCAAGGGTTTATTATGTGATGGTGCCTGAACTTTAGTGAAATTTGCATTTTGGTACATGAGCTTTAAAATCAATCATTTTGGTACCTGGCAGTACAAAACGTTGATTATATCCATACCTCCATCAAATCCCACTCAATCGTTTGCTTATTTAGACTTTGGCTCATAACTGAGGTGACAAATGTATTTTTCAAAGAAAACTTTTAATTCGAATTTCATATTTTTTAATTTCAAAAAATCTGCATGACCTTAATGCTTGAACTTGACTTTAGTTTAGGTTGTTTTTTGGTAAAAAAAAAAAAAAACCTCAGTTTAAGTTGAGGTAGCTTTTTAATAAAGGATATAATTAAATTTGTAATCCATTTATCCCCTTTGTTCACCATCATGTAAATAATAATGGTGAAAAGTAAGATACCCTAATCCCTTACAAAAACATCCAATCTTTTAGAAGCATGATCGCAGAACCCGAACACCATGATCTATCTTGCAAGATCTTGATTCCAATGTGAACAGTAGTTTATAAAATAGCTAAGTTCTTGTTAATCGCAACAAAACATTAAATAGACTAGATTCCCACACATTGCTAACCACGTGTGAAAACGAACATCTTTTGTAGTGAATTTCTTGAGAGACAAAGGTGGTACTCTTCATTACGCTAAATCCTTGAGTGGTCTCGAAAGTACACTTGTTCAACGTACATGTCGAACCTATAGATAATGTATTAAAGTTGAGATTGTGATGCCCGACTCACAATGGAAGGTGAGAATTTTATATTTTATGTTACTACTTTTACTTATTTTATCCATGTAGCCATGCTACTCAAACAATGTCGTGTAGTGGAATTACTTACCACATATATTTGTAAAATTTTGTCCTTAAGAATTTGTGCATAGAGTCATGATTGCACTATGGTTTCCTTTATTGAAGTGCCCTTGCCTTTTGTTGTATTCCTTCACAAAGGCGTGCTAATTAGCTAAACTAAAATCATAACACTTTATGAATAGTTTGTACCCACATTATTGTTATAGACAGATAAAAAATATAAAAAATCTTAACACTTTAAAAAAAAATGTATCAATAGACTAAATCGACAAAGATAGAGGGAAGGAAAAAAAAAGATTACTTCTTTAGCCACCCGTGTTGATCACTTATAAAAAAATAAGTGTATTATGAAGTTAAAATCGTATTTCATATGTGCAACAGTACTTATGTTATTTTAGCAGCTAGCATTTTTCAACTACACTAGCACTTGAGCGAGTAAGGTATCAACAGCGAGGAGGACACATTGTTATGGAAAATCTTACAACATTGCCTTCTATTGTATTAAATGTTTGTTTTCTTGTTAAGTTGTGCAATATTAAGCGATTGACTCGAATTTTTATTGGTTTATAGGATTAACTTGATGTTGCATGCTGGTGGAAGGTTCGCTAGGGAGGAAGCTAAATGGCACTGTGTTAGAGGAAAACAAATAGGCTAGTCAGTAGATTTGAATTCAGTCAATGAGGCTACATTGCTGTGTTTTTTAAGGGACTTTAGATTTGTGAACATTGTCAAGATGTTCTTATTGGTTCCTGAGAAGAGTATAAAGGATGGGTTATTATTGTTTTCTAATGGGGAAGATGCTCCATACAATGCAATGGTGGCAATATTTGGTGTTCATGGAAGTGGGCACATATATGTTGAGCATGTTGCTGGAATAATTACTTGAGAAGGTGTAGAGTGTCCAATTCAAACACAAGTAGAAGAGGAGTTAGAGGAGGAAAAAATAGTCAAAGTAGATGGTCTATTAAATGACAATGATGATGAGGTAGTAGCAGCAAGGACCAAGGAAAAGACCTTTGATTTGGTGCTTCATGTTAAATATTCTCATCATTATTCTTCTAAAAAATGCTCCCAAGTGATATTTCCTCCCAAGATTCTCACCTTGGTATCCCATCTATTCCTTGCCCGAAGTTATAACATAAAAGTTCTGTATGATAATTTTGTATGCTTAGGTACTTGGAAAGCATCAAAACAATGTTGAATGGTAGATTACCAATCATCAACTTTAGCTAGGTTTGTTATATAACCATTGAAATATCGATTTGCCTCTATGAAATTAGATAGCTTATTAATGCTAGTAGGTTGTCTTTCTTGCCCCTTTATCTGTTGTGGTGGAGTCTGCTAAGTAACCAGGTGTCTCAGAACTTCACCTTCTTGTTGGAGCATTCCTTGCATAGTGGCTAAAATTTGAGTGACATAATTAGTTTTAGTTAGCTGTTCTCTTGCTCCGTTTCTAGATAATATGGGATGTTGTCTCGGTTGTTCGTTATATGCCATCAAATTAAAATTTAATTTTCCTTAAGACCAAATACATAAACATAGTACTTTTGTTTATAACTACCAAATATTTTACATATGGTTGCGAAAGTAGTACAAACATTGCAACCATTACAAATATTATAAACATTGTAAACACTGTGAAGATTCTACCATACAGGAACAACATACACCAAATATTTATTTATATACATAAGAGAGAGTCTTCTTTTATGTCTAGCTTGCCTAGGTTATTGAACATTGGTTTATTCTTCACTATCATCCGAGGAAGTACTTGTTGGTCCTGAGGATAACATGAAGTTGCTATTATGGTTGAGACATGAAATTTTGATTCCCTAGGTGTGACAAGCTGGAATTTCTTGAGGAGTGGGAGTGTAGTGGTCATTTCAATAGTGACCATTAGGTAAATAGGGAGTTGTACTTCCAATGGAGTCTGAGGTGGAGTATGTCTTCTAATCATATAGTAGAAATAGGACTAGTTGCAATCAAAGTTCCTAGCTTTATGGTTTCATATAAGTTGGGGTAGTTAAACTCATCTATGGCCACTTGAATATTTGTTGGCAATCAAATAGAACTTGTGGATCATGCAAGTGAGGCCGATACTACAAGTATATTGGGAAAACCTTTGCGTATTAGGAACCAAATCACTATCCTTTGGACAGATCCATTAGAGCATGGCAATAACTATCAAGCATCAAAGTCAAACTAGATGGATACATAACATGTGGATTCAACTAGGTTACAAAATGAATGATAGGTACAACCATATTTACTATCTGCCGACGCTATACCACATATTATTCAAGCATATAGATAAGTAAGTGTCTCCCTTTTTAAATTTAACTTTGTTATAAACCACAACAACTTATGCAATTACTTTAAACTTTGAATTCATATAGTGAATCATTCACTCTATTAATATCATAATAAATTTGTTAAAACAGGGATTATATAGCCCCAACTTTCAATACAAAAGTAACCTATAAGCTTCTTCTCTTTAGGATCTACTTTACAACTTCCAAGAAGACTCAGTACCGATCACTCTACGTGTAAGTTGGCGTAACTTCAACTTCTTATTTATTATTTTTTTTCAAGGATCTTTAAGACAATATCCTATTTATATCGGTAAATAGCTTAGTCTCAGGTGTGTTTACCTTACTTAACTGGTTGTATTAGTAAATTATATTTATAGTATTTGTTTATTTGATCACTTCAAACTAAATATATCAAATGTAATAATTGATCATGCATCATATCCTGCATTTTCATGCTTACTTCCACTTAATACTAGTTGTCAAAGTAAGAAACCAACTAAGTTTCATCTTTTACAATTTATTGGACTAAGTGATAGGAGAAGAGGCCCCAATAAGGGTTGAAAGCTATCATCAGATAGTCTACAACACCTTTGAGGTGGATATTGATCCATTGCACATTCCTAGTTAAGTGGAAGACGTTTTATGCTAGCTTCGTCAAATACCATATTCGAGTGGGGTCAATTACTCTAATTTCACAACAGACCAGCTTACATTATGTAGATGTCATTTGTTTACTATCATATTAATATTAATAAATACTTGATTTTCTCTTTGTCATATATACCACATGATCCTTACCGCTAAATAAATAAGTCAAAATTTTGCTCACCACCCTACAGTTTCTCTACAGCTTTACTAGAATCATATTTGTATGTAAGTAATGTTCAAAGGTCGGCTATGTCAGTACGTATATATTAAGTGTTAATTACTATTTTGAGCCTAATGGTTACCAACTGATTATGGTACGATACTTTTGTATTATTATAAGCATTTGGCAATCATGGTGAAATGCTACTAAGTGTGATTTTAAGATTTGACAATCTAAAAGTGGTATTAGAACCAAACACTTAAAGGATATGGTAAGGGAAAAATTAATAATTAGACATATAATGACTAAAAATTTAGACTATTTTAATATAGGTACTGAAGGAATTCCTATTGGAATACATGAGAACTTTTAACATCTTTAAGAATTAGCCTCTGCAAATTATAGGATTCGCCTATAATACAAACTAGCCTCCTATAATGTTTACTTTTCTTCTGATGAAATTTTGATTAAATATGTTAATAATTTGAATCCTAGATGGAGTAGTTGGCAGGATGAACATGCTAATGCAAAACAAATATGAGTTAAGTTAGTATTCATCCCCATGTTGGAATACTATGTGATATAACATTAGGAGATAGTAAACATAGTTGTACCCATCATTCATTTTATAACTTGATTGGATCCATAGGTTATATATCCATCTAGCTTGAGTTTAGTACCCTAACAAGGGGATAGTGAATCTGTTCCTAAGACATGAAGGTCTTCGTAATATACCTATAGTACTAACCTTATCACAAGATCCACCAGTTTTATTTCATGGCTAACAAGTATTAAAGCAGCCATAGATGACTTTGACCACCTCAACTTATATGAAGCCATAAAGCCAAGAACCTTGATTGCAGCTGCTCTTATTTTTTTTCTTTTAAGCTAGGAGCACATACTCTCCACCACTGACTCTATCAGAAGTACAACTCCCTCTTTACCTAATGGTTACTATGGAAATGGCCATTACTTTCCGATCCTTTGAAAATTCCAGCCCATCACATTTGGGAAATCGAAGTTTTTTATCCCAATGTTAATTGCAACACCATGTTACCTGTAACATCAACAAGCACTTCCTCGAATGATAATTAGAAATAAATTAATGTTCAATAACCTAGGCAAGATGGACGTATGAGAAGGCTTTCTTGTGTATTATAACAAAATTTGGTGTGTGTTGTTCCTCTACTATAGAATCTTTGTAGTGTTTACAACGTTTATAATGCTTATAATGGTTGCGATATTTATACTAAATATTTGGTAGTTATAAATAAAATAAGTTAATGTCAAAAATGGTACCTAAACTTTCACTAAATATACAATCGGATATCTAAAATTTCATTTTAAATAATTTAGTACCTGAACTTTCGCAAAAAGTTCAATCAAGTATCTAAAGTTTGTTTTTGATAATTTTGGTACCTAAACAAATTTTTCGCGAGCTTTTTTCATACGTGATAGAACTTGCTTTAGGTATGAAAAACATCCATAAAAACTTTGTTCAGGTACCAAGATTATCAAAATCAAACTTTAGGTATGAAAAAAGTTTGTGAAAACTTTGTTAAGGTACTAAATTATTCAAAACAAAACTTTAGGTGCTTGATTGAATATTTTGCAAAAGTTCAGGTACCACTTTTGTCATTAATCCAAATAAAAATACTATGTTTATGTATTTGATCGTATGGAAAATTAAATGTTTGACGACACTTGGTTATTTAACAGACTCTACTACAATAGATACAGGGGCCTAAGAAATAGCTTTTCTATCACACCCTAAGGGGCATCATGCATAAGGCATACTTCACAATAGAGGGGACACCTATAGAGTTATGCAATTTGTGGTGGTAGTCAATTAAACAGCATGCTATAGAACTAAACAAGGTAAACTTTAGCATGATAAGTTACATTTTATAAGGGCATACCCTCGCTAAAACCACAAAGGCTTCAAGAGTTATTATATTAATAATGTCTCCAAAATAAATTAAAAGTCTTCAACATAATAATAATAAATCTACCAAAAGAGATTTTAAAAGAAATATACTCCCGGTTCTTTATGTAAATTTCCTCCAAAAGCTCCCCATAACCATCACCTTTCACCTTAAGCTTCACCATTCTTTGATAGAGCCATAGGTATCCCTATGATAAAAAAAATCTATAGGGTATAAGCTATAACATAGTTTTTGAGTATATTCATGCAAAACTTACCACAAAAGCACAACAGCCAAGTTTGCTATATAAGCATATGCTATGTAATAATCATATGAATCAACCAATTATACATAGGTATCCGGAAACCATGTATAGAACGGATTTATGCTCTCTGTTGCTAGGGTTAGGGAATGCTCTTGCAAGTCTCTGTGACCTCTATAGCTAGTCTTTGGGCACCTGCCTATAGCGGTCGATCTAGTACGACTCCTCCACCAGGCCGTATTCCCCAAACAAAGTAGTTCCTCAAGAAGGAGCAAGACCTACACTATATGTACGGTTTGCAATCCACCCAATTCCATGCATAGGAGTAGCAACCTTCAAATGTGACTCAACGAGATGCAATGCGTGACTGACTCTTAGTTCGTTTTAACCATATTAAGTTCATTAAGGGGTGACCAAGCAATTCATCATACAACTCACAATATATCTATTGTGATCCTATATGACAACAATGGTAGAAAATAAAAGTGATACAGAAAATGCATACATAAGATTTAACGTGGAAAACCGAAATTGGGAAAAACCTCGGGCAAAAGAGAGGAGAATTTCACTAGTGTTGAAGAAAGGAGTATAAGGTTGATTACAATAGATCCTTTTTTTTTTTTTTATCTCAAAACTCCCAAAGCTCAAAAGAGAAAAGTGTTTTTTTTTTCCACACACAAAAACTCTCTCGGAAGATCAAAAGGGTCAAATCTCCCTTAAATGTATAATTAAATACAATAAATGACTAATAAATGTACAGTCAAATATACATTAATAGTGGCTTTAACTCCAAAAATTGACAATTTTGACTAAATTTGAGTCACGAATATCAACGATCTTTACCTTGACTCAAATTCTGAATCACAAATCAACACTGGCTTCAAAAGCAACAATAACCAATACCATATCCTCTTCCTCTTCCACAAACTCCAGAGGAGATTAATCATCAATCAACACTAACCAAGTTTAGACAATGTTTAAACTTGGCTATAGGAAGTGTCTTGGTCATCATATCTGTAAGGTTATTATGTGTACCGATCTTGTTCACAACAATCTCACCATCAGCAATAACTTCACGAACAAAATGATATCTGACATCAATGTGCTTGGTCCTCCATGATACATCTGATCCTTGGTGAGGTAAATCGCACTTTGACTATCTCAAAAGACTGATGCTGTCTTCAAGCTATCACTGATTTCACCAAATAATCCTTTTAGCCAAATAGCTTCCTTAAAGGCTTTTGTAATGGCCATATATTTAGCTTCAGTTGTGGATAGAGCAACTGTAGCTTATAATGTGGCTTTCCAACTGATAGCACAGCTACCAAGGATAAAAATGTACCCTGTAAGAGATCTTCATTTATCTAAATCTCCAACAAAATTAGAATCCACAAAACCAACAATTCTATCTCTAGTTCTACTAAACTGTAGATAAACATTAGTGGTACCCCTTAAGTACTTGAAAATCCACTAAATTGCTTTCTAGTGATCCTTACTAGGATTTGTCATGTGCCTACTAACAACACTTATTGCATATGATAAATTTGGACGAGTGCAAACCATGGCATGCATAAGAGATCTTACAACACCAGAATAAGGAACTCTTGGCATATAATCAATTTCA
This sequence comes from Combretum micranthum, assembly GCA_024138025.1. Lineage (NCBI taxonomy): Eukaryota > Viridiplantae > Streptophyta > Magnoliopsida > Myrtales > Combretaceae > Combretum > Combretum micranthum. Next base: position 725,143 of record JAMXBD010000566.1, read on the forward strand.
TCATCTGATTGTGAAGATAAGGCAGATTGTTTGAAATGAGCTGCTAAAGGAGTACTTACAAGCCTAGCATTCATCATATTAAACCTGCTAAGTATCTTCTCAAAATACCCCTTTTGACCAAGATGCAATGAAGCTACTTTTCTGTCCCTCAGAATTTCCATTCCAAGAATCTTCCTTGCTGCTCCTAAGTCTTTCATTTCAAACTCCATACTCAATTGAATTTTAAGTTTTTCAATCTCTTTTCTATCCTTAGTTGCTATTAGCATATCATCAACGTGCAAGAGAAGATATATATATATATATATATATATGAACCATCATCACATTTCTTAAAATAGACACAGCTATCAAAATTACTTCTCCTAAAATCATGAGAAGTCGTGAAAGAATCAAACCTCTTATACCATTGCTTGAGCGACTGCTTCAGCCCATAAAGTGATTTCTTCAACATGCACACATGGTCCTCCTTTTCTGAGACCACAAAACCTTCTAACCGTTGCATGTAAATGTTTTCTTCAAGCTTTCCATGTAGGAAAGCAGTCTTGACATCTAACTATTCCAATTCAAGATCTTGCAAAGCTGCAATACCCAACAATGCTCTAATGGAGCTGTGTTTTACAACAGAAGAAACACATATGTAAAATCAATACCTAGTATTTGACCATAGCCCTTTGCAACAAGTCTTGCTTTGTATCTGTGTTCATCAACACCTGGTATTCCATCTTTCTTCTTGTAAACCCATTTACACCGAACATTCATCTTCCTTTTAGGAAGCTTCAATAAATCCCAAGTACGATTCTTCTGAAGAGATTCTATTTCCTCCTGCATGGCAATCATCCACTTACCAGAATCATCACAATTTATAGCCTCTGTGTAAGTAGATGGCTCTTGATTTGACTCAATATCCTTAGCAACATTAAGAGCATATGCCACTAAATTTGCCTCTGCATATCTCTGAGGAGGCTTGACTTCTCTCCTAAGTCTGTCTTTAGTGATAGAATACTACTACTGAGATGGTTCTGAAGAGACAGAAGTACTTTGTGTCTGTAATCTAGGTTGAGAAGATGTCTCTGATGTAGAACCTGAATTAATTTCAAACTCCACCTGCATAGATATTTTCTGCTGTGCTTCATTAAATGTAGAGTTAGAAGACAAGTCATGCTTCAACATTGAAGCTTCATAAAAAACAACATCCCTACTCACTATGACTTTCTTCAATTCAGGACACCAAAATTTATATCCTTAACACTAGGTTTAAAACCAAGGAATATACACTTTAAAGACCTTGGCTCAAGCTTTCCATTGTTAACATGAGCATATGCAGGACAGCAAAAAACTTTCAAGTTTGAATAATTAACAGGTGTACCAGACCATACCTCTAATGGGGTCTTCTTTTCAATGGCTGTTGAAGGAGACTTATCTATCAAATAACATGCTGTGGAAGCGACTTTTGCCCAAAATAATTTTGGTAACTAAGCATTAGAAAGCATATACCTGACCTTCTCCATAATGGTTTTGTTCATTCATTCTGCTACCCCATTTTGTTAAGGCGTACCAAGAACTGTTAGATGCCTCACAATCTCTTCTGACTTATATAGAATATTGAAATCATTAGAACAAAACTCAAGACCACTATCAGTGCGGAGACACTTTATTTGTTTTCCAATTTGTTTTTCTATCATTGTCTTCCACTCTTTGAATGAGTGTAAAACATCATTTTTATGCTTTAAGAAAAGCACCCAGACTTTTCCGGAGAAGTCATCAATTAATGTTAGCATGCATGTTGCACCTCTACTGGAAGCCACCCTAGATGATCCCTATAAATCTGAATGGATAAACCTTAAAATACCCTTTGTATTATGTGTACCTGAGGTGAATTTGACTCTTATCTGCTTCTCAAATACACAGTGTTCTCAAAACTTTAGCTTACCGATGCTTTTCCCATCAAGAAGACCTCTTTTACTCAATTTAGTCATCCTGACTTCACTCATATGCCCCAAACGCATATGCCAAATTCTTGTAGAATCATCATTTGAAAGTAAAGAGGAAGTGACGGCTACATCACCTGCGACAACTGAACCCTACAAAACATATAGGTTAGTAGTCCGTTTTTGTCCTTTGATCACCACTAAAGACCCTATGCTAATCTTCAAGACTCCAGCTTCACCGATGTATCTATACCCTTTAGCATCAAGAGTACTAAGAGAAATCAAATTTCTCTTCAAGTCAGGAACATGTCTAACATCTCACAGCATCTTGACAGCACCATCAAACATTTTGATTTTTATGGTGCCAATGTCTACAAGGTGCCAATGTCTGCAACCTTGCAAGAAGCATTATTGCCTAACAAAACAACACCTTTAGAAACTTTTTCATATGTAGAAAACCAGTCTCTATTGGGATACATATGAAAAGTACAACTAGAGTCCAAAATCCACTCTTGACTAGTTTGTGGATCATCAACAGAAGTAATAAGGAGTTCACCAACACTGTTGTCCTTAACAACATCAGCCTCACCTGACTTCTCTAGTTGTTTTCCTTTCTAATTTTTAGAATCTTTCTTGTTTTTGTTCTACAATTTGCAACATTCTATCTTGATATGTCCCTTCTTCTTACAACCTGTAGGTCTTTTTTCTATTGGAAGACTTCCATCTTCCTCTTGAATTTCCACCAGTATTGCGTTCCTAACTCCTACCTCAAGTAACCAAACCCTCAACCTTGGGCTCGGTTCCAATAACAAGGTATTTCATTTTCTCGAAAGATGCCAATGCATCATAAACCTTCTCGATGGTAAGAGTATCTCGACTATACAATATTATATCTTTGAAATTTGAATATGAAGGTAGCAAAGAGCACAAAAGGATTAGGGCTAGATCTTCTTCATCATATTTGACAGCCATAGTTTCCAAATCGGAAACGATTTCCTTAAAGACATTTAGATGATCATATATAGATCCACATTTAGATAGACATGCGAGTATAGTCATTGTTTTAAGTGCAATTTGCTGGTAAGACTTTTTGTCATACAAAGCTGCTCTAATTTTAGCCATAGTGCAGCTGATGTCTCTTCCCTCAACACGTACTGTAAGATTTGATTCAAGAGATGAAGGTGGATTTGTGAAAGGGATTTACAATCCTTGCGCTACTTCTCTTTTGGTGTCCATGACGAAGGCATTTTATCAAACCCTAAAAGCGCATCATCCAGATCCATCTGTGCTAGAACTCTTCTCATCTTAACTTGCCATAAAGAAAATCTTGTGTTGTGATCTAGCAACGGAATATCGTATTTGATTGAAGCTATTGTAGAGAAAGACAAAAGATCAAAACTTTTTCTTTAATACCACTTGTTGTGATCCTGTATGAAAAACAATGATAGAAAATAAAAGTGATAGAGAAAATGAACATACAAGATTTAACGTGGAAAATATAAATTGGAAAAAACCATGGGTAGAGGAGAGGAGAAATTAACTAGTGTTAAAGAAAGGAGTACAAGATTGATTACAATAGATTTTTTCTTTATCTCAAAACTCCCAACACTCAAAAGGGAAAAGTGTTTTTTTTTTTTTCACACACAAAAACCCTCTCGGAAGGTCAAAAGGCTCAAATCTCCCTTAAATGTATAATTAATATACAATAAATGACCAATAAATGTATAGTCAAATATACATTAATAGTGGCCTTAACTCCAAAAATTGACAGTTTTGACTAAATTTGAGTCACAAATATCAACAATATCAAACATAAACATCAACATATTTAAATAATCAATCACAGTTTCGATATGCTTACGATCTTTTGATCATGTAATACAAGACACAAGCAAAATCCCATGGCAACCCCACAAAATATCTTATTTTTATCTTTTTTTCCTATCAACTAGTGCACTAATTGACATGCAAAGAGCAGATAAGTAAGCAAGGAAATAAAACCCACTCAGCCATCTGGGAAACCTTCAATCAAAGTAGTCTTCTGGAAAAGGGATATCAACTCCTTCATTACTTGAATAAATAAAATACCTGAAATGAGAATTTCCTATCGACCTTATTTAAATTTCAAATTCTATAAACTTAGTTTTTAGTTGATTTTTCGTCACTTAGTTTTGACCTTAAAACAACCATACCTAATTCATTTTTAACTCTAATTTTCGCATATGAGTAGTTGATTTCTACCTACTCCAAATACTCTATCCATTTCTAAGGATATTTCAAATATTTAATGTCATTTAGTTCTCAAAATTCTGGGGGGTCAAATTATGCCTAAACTTGTATTCAAACTCATTTTGATAGTTTTTACAAGATTCATCTTATATAAACCCTCTATGGTAAGTATATATATTATCTCTACATTTAAACATGATAGAAACTTAATAATAGTTCATGGTGCATACATGATCCTAGTGATGTTGCTCAGAATAGATTTTCTATTAAGATAGCTTTGTGAAAATAGTTAGGAAACTTAGGTTCATAAGCCTTTGATAACTTGTAATGAGATTGTCTTTCTTAAGGCTTTACAATTTTAGTACTTCAACTTGAAAATGGGGTACTATACATTATTTTTTTCCTTTTAAAAATTTTGGTTTACACATGTACTTTATAAAAAAAGTTTATTTAACAATCTATTTTTCAAAGCATTGATTTTCATGTGTTTTCAAGCAAAGAATGTCAAGTTGCAAAAGTTTCTAAAATCTATACCTATGATCTTGGCATTTTCAAGAAAATAGGAGAATGGTTTTATTTTCAAATTTTCTTTTGGTGAACAATTCTTTTCCATGCATTGAAAGTGAGTTTTGAAGGAAAATATTTTACATAACAAAGAATTGTCAATGTATATGGTTCAAGAATTCATTTTCGCATTACAACAAGCATTCTATGTATATGAAAATAAAACTTAACTAAAAAATATTGCAATATCAAAATGAACTGAAGTAAAAAGTTGACAAGGCTAATAATGAAAATACTAAGATAGCGAAATAAAACATGAAAGTCATAACTCAAAATCAAGTCTCCTCAAGACTTAAAATAATCCAGTCACCAAGAAAATAAATAAAAGCAAACGAGATGAAATAAGATAAAGTGGACCCTTAGATTTTTTACAAGAGTTTTTGAGACTTTTGATAAGTAATTTTCACTCCATTTACATAGGAATTTATGCTTTAATTGATCTATTTTAGATAAATTCCTAAGATTTTGTACTTGTATTGTGAAAATGTTGTTTTTCAGCTTCTAGGATCAAGAAAAGAAGAAACAAAGTATTTAAGATCATATTTGGAGCAAAACAACAGTAACAGTTTAAGGCACTCTCGATCGCGGTTGCCAAAGATTCCAACCAAGGGTAAGAAAACAAAGCAAAAGTCCAAATTGCACCCTCAATCTATCCTGCAGTTTATACTAAGACAACCGTGCCTTATGATTCATGATACAACTCTAATCGCGCTCACGATTCTACCTAGGGCTCAAATTTAACCTAAATTGCACTTCTGATGAAAAGACAACTTTTATCATGGCCTACTTTTGAGCCCATGACCCAAGTCGCGATAAGTGACCCTGTCACATGTTTGTTGACTTGCTGTCACACGCGTGAAGATAAGGACAAAATTTGTTATAAAGAATTTGCTACATCAATGAATAAATTTTCATGATTTTTATGCCCCGAGAGGTATTGTGAATTGTATTGTACCATATGTAACAAATTCTTGACAAATAATCGAGTAGTATGAGAAATTCTAGTGAGAGAAACTCTTCTTTTACGAGAAATTCAAGTTTTCTGAGTAAATTTATATTTAACCCGACATTTATTCTTGCAAGATTTTTGTATTTAATTAGTAATATTCATATTTAATTTTATATTATGTCTCTTGAATTCGTGTTTAATGTTTACATCTATGGAGAAATAATTACTTTAATTTAGGGTTTGTGAATCTAAGACTTGATTTATGTGATTCCAAACACATTTTAATTGAATATTGACTGGGTACTTATAATCAGTAGCTCAAACCTTAATTCATGAGTTTATGTGAGTGCACTATATACATTCATGTCTGATTTCATTAGAATAGATCGAGAGGTCATTTTAATGAATAGATATAGGTTACTAATGAAGTTGCTCATAATCACCTAAAAATAGAGATGGTGAAACTTTCTGCCACTTGAATTTAAAATTCATTAAAATGGGTTTTTAATCAAAAGATTATTAATCTTTATGTGGGTATAGGTTGTTGATAGCTTATGAAGAGATTCCAATGGTCCGATCTAGATTTAGAGTTTCTAATCTTTAGAAAGGCTTTAACTTACCTTAATGAATCTTACAATACAGGCAAATCCAGTAAACAAACTCTTTGAGTTTGTTAAGAAATTACATGATAAGGACATGATGAAGCAAACCTTAAGGTCTATCTTGTATCAACAAACTTATATCCTTAATTTGCCTTGAAAATGTATATATAATTAGTTTTAACCTTAGCTTTGCTTTTTACTGTTTATAATGTTCTTCTAAATCTTTTTTGGCTAGATAATAGAGAAAGAGTGAGTAGGGTAGGTTCTAATAATCTCCAAGGAAATACAACTTAATACTTTTTATGCTACTTTGGTAGGTGTGCTTGCCTATGTTGATGATTGCAACTGAAGTTGAATAAAACTTAATAGTATTTTTATAAATTTTTTAAAAACTTTAGGTTCGTGTTTGTGCTTTAAAAATGCGAAACCCACATACCAATAACCGAATTTTTTTAGCACCATTGTCGGGGATCGGCATTGGATTCAATCATTTAAAGTTCAATGAAGTACTATTTAAAAGTTTTAAATCTATTAGACTAGCTACCAACTTTGTACATAGTGTGAATAGCTTTAACTTTCGTCTTTATTTATGGTTATATAAATATTTTTCTTCTGTTCATATCACTAACCCTTTATTTTTGTTTGTTTGCATATATGTAAAAGTTTGTACATAACTTCGTTTTGTTTTTAGTTTTTTGCTGTACATAGTCATTTTTTTGCTCGTGAATATGCATGTATAGTTTCTATAGTTCATTTTTACACTTTTGTTTCTTCATTTAGCTTTTGTATTGTTTTCTTTTATCTTTTCTTTATTTTTGTTCATGATTATTTTTGTCTGTATATAGATTATGTTGTTGTATATTAGTTCTATTGTTGTTTGATATTGTAGTTTTCATTTATAGTTTGTTTATTGTAATAAAGGTCCGTTGTAGACTAATTCTTTCATAATAAAATTATAAGATTATGACTATGCGTCAATCTTATCTTTTGTTTCTCTTTACTCAAGAATCTCAAAGACTAGGAAGAGCATCCAGGTTAATAGCTAGGAGAGAGAAGAGACTTTTTCTGGAGGAGATGGCAAATAGAGTAGACTTAGAAAATGGAGGAGAAGTGGAGCAAGAAGAAAATGAACCTATTAGGATAGACCAACCAAGGATAATGTTAGATTTTTGCAAACCCACCCTAGATGGTGCGGACACCAGTATAACAAGACTTAAGGTGGCAGCTAACAACTTTGAGATAAAACCCAATGTTATCCAAATGGTCCAACAATATGTGCAGTTTGATGGATTGCAAGATGAAGATCCCAATACCTGCCTCCAACAGTTCTTAGAACTTTGTGACATCTCTAAGATTAATAGGGCCTCTGATAATGCCATACACCTTAGGTTGTTTCCTTTTTCATTGAGGGGGAATGCAAAGAAATGGCTCAACAGTCTACGTAGACAGTCCATAACCACATGGAAGTAAATGATTGAGAACTTCATGAGAAAATACTTCTTATCCCCTAGGACAACAAAGCTAAGAGTGGATATTGCTTCATTCCACCAGTTAGAATCAGAAGTCCTCTATGAAGCTTTCGAGAGGTGGAAGGAGTTGCTGGGAATGTACCTACATCATGGACTGTCTAAATTGACACAAATCCAAACATCTTACAATGGGCTAAATTATGAGACTAGGCAGTTTATTGATGCAATAGCAGTAGGGAGCCTGAACAACAAACCCCCAAAGGAGTGTTTGAACCTTTTTGAGGATATGACCAATAACCATTATTAGTGGTCATCTATCAAGGATAAGAAGGAGAAAACTGGAGGCATGTTTGAACTAGATGTTATGACATCCTTGACTTCCAAGATAGAGGCTGAGTCTAAGAAGGTTGATGGTATGATCATGGAGACCACACAAGTGCATATGGTTGATGGAGGTATAGGGTAAAGTTCTAAGGGCATGATTTCTAAAAATGTAGAGTTTGTTGGAAATTACAATGGGCTAAGAATGATCCTCACAATAACACTTACAACTCTGGCTGGAGGAACCATCCAAATTTTAGGTGGAGCAATAATAATTTTCAAAATCCTAATTTTCCTCCACTAAATTTTCAAATGCAATAGGGTCAAGGACCATCTGTGTCTTAGGGAAAGAGTTCTTTGAAGGTATTAATTCCTTAGTTTATCAAGGCCTTTGAAGCCAAGCAATAAATAATTGATACTACTTTGAGAAATCAATTAGCTGCCATTCATAACCTAAAGACATAGTTAGGTCAGATTTCCAAGCTTTATCAAAAAGCCCTCAAGGAACTTTGCCATCTACCATAGAAGTAGATCCTAAGGATCAGGCCAAGAGTTGAAATGAAGAAGAAAGACTCCTAGGATGATTAATCCTACTTTTTAGTTGAAAGTTGTTTTGTCGTGGATGATGTAATTTTCTTTGTTTTAAAAAGATGTTGACTATGTTTTCTTTGTTGATGAATGATGGTTGATGTTTATAAGACTTTAACAAGCATTCCTGAGAGTTTTTATAAATATGAATGATGTTTTTGAAGTTTTCGAATGAAATTTTGAATAGTGTTTTTGGCAAAATTCATTGCTGAAGCTTGAATAACAGGGATGCAATTGCCTTTACATTTCAATTTGTGCTTTCATGTTTATTTTAAAGTCTCTTTTGCTAGAATCCAACTAATAAGTTTAGCCATGAGCCAACCAATAGTTCATAAGGAAGAATAAGATTTTGGTCATGGTCTATATCATAGCTTACATCGAGCCCACCGTGGTTACCTTTTTACTTAATTCTTTATCGTTTACAGTTTAAACCAAGGGTAAAATAAAGGCCGCAATTGTTTTAATATTCTTTTGTGCAAGTTTAATAAAGTCGTTTTAAAGTTGTGTTTCCTTAGTTCTTTAATTCTTTTTAATAAATTATAAACTGCATTCTAAACTGCGCTTGCGATTAAACCCATAATTCTTTTGGTATATAAGCTTTAATACTGTTGTTTCCCTTTCATTTATTACTTCGTTCAAAACTTAACAAACCCAACAAATCCTTTCAAAACCCTCGAAGCATCCTCTTGCATGAACTCGATAAAAATGGTTCTTTTATAGTATTTCTTTCATCAAACTAATAAGGTAAGCACTTTTCTTTACTCTTTAATTTAATACTGCAATTTATATTTGAAGAGATACTTATTTAATCTCATTAATTTTAGGGTTTGAAATCTACAAAATCATGATAATTTGTTGTTATCGATGCTAATATGCTTTCTTGATGGATAAAATAGGATAATCTGACTGTTTTATACTTAGTTGAAAATATTAAGGTTTTACTTGAATGATCTTTAATAAACTCTATCATGACTTTTAGGCTCCATGAAAACCTTAGGAGAATTTGGTTAGTTTAGGGTTGTTTTAAAAGATGATTCTTTTTCCCAATAACATGACAGAGTCAAGAAACAAAAGCGTAGCTTAAATTAGTTTGAAATTCCTTAAGAAAGGTTAAGTATGAGAGTACGCTGAGTTTCTTCTTCAAGCACGATTAATGCCTTTGATTTAGGTTTTAGTAAAAAATTTTGGTAAAAACTAGGTGTTTTATTTTATTTTCTAGTGTGTTAAACAAAGAAACTTATCTATTAGTATTTGCTTTATAGAAATGGCACCTAAAAGATACTCAAATACAAAACCCTAGAAACAAACCAAAAAGTCTAGAACTGAGTCTAAGCCTTCTTTGCAAGTAAGTACCCATCCTCAACCCCCAATAGATTTAAATGTTGAAGACAAAGAAAACATTAAAATCTTTCTTATTAAAAAGACAATTGTGCCAAATGTTGTGATGGAGTGTGTAATCATCTTAATTTTACATAAACCGATTATAATAAATATTATAAATAAAATGTAGAATCATAAAAGAACTATAATAAAAATATTAGAAATCACTCCAAATTTTTCGCGATTTAAATTTTAAGTATAAACAAATTAGAATAAAGAATCTTTATCTCTAAGACTTTAAAAATTCATAATGTTCGAAATAAAGAATAAAGAAAAACTGTTTAATATTTAAGAACCTAAGTTTTAATATTAAAAAAATATTAATACCTTTAGGTAAAATAATCCCAAATGTATAGAAACTAAAATTTTGATCTAATCTAGTAACTTATAATTAGTAAAAAGTACCAAGTAACAAATATAAAATAAATATTAAATTTCTAACATAGTAAAAACTCTAGAATAAATCTATAAGTAATAATGAATTCATATGTAATTTCAAACCCTGTAAATTTATAATAAAGTCGAATTAAAGGAAATATAATTATTAATTTATCAAAATTCTACTTAACAAAACTTTTAAATAGATAAAGTATAATTTATGATAGCAGGTATAAAAGATGAAAAATAAAAGTCTTAACTAAAAATTCTATTTATACTATAGTATTCAGAATATTTAATATCGATAATATATAAATTTTCATCCAAAAATATTAACAAATCATTATATACCATTTGTGTCATTTAGATCCACAAAATTAACCTTTTATACAAGTTTATATTTTTGCCCACTTCTTACATAGTTGCTAGTTATAAATTTATCATCTTCTTTTTGTTTTTGTATTTTCTTTGTCCTAACTCTCTTACATTTTTTTAATTTTTTTCACGTTTCACATTTTCTTCTTTTGAATTCTCACCCTGTACACGACAAAAGCCCCAAAAAAAGTACAAAAAGTAACACACATACACATATATTAAATAGAAATTCTATGTATACCATAGTGTTCAGAATATTTAATAACGATGATATGGAAGTTTTCATCTAAAAATATTATCAAATAAGTATTTATTATACGTATCACTTGGACCCACAAAATTGATTTTTTTCACAAGTTGATATTTTTCCTCACTCCTTATATAGTCGTTGGTTATAAATTCATCATCTTCTCTTTATTTTTTTTTTTATTTCTATATATCCTATCTTCCTTACATTTTTTTTCATTCCATGTTCTTTCCTTTTCTTTAAACTTCTAAAACTCCTCTATACGCAACCAACATTGGCAAAACTCTAAAAAAAACGAAATATTTGTACTCGTTTAGCTTAATAAAATACCTTAAATCATAGATAATTATCAACTAAGTAATTTTTAAATTAATTTTCTCTTAATTATTGGACAATTTGGAGCAAATTGTTCCAATTTCATGGTTAATACTTTCTAAAATCTTGTGCAGCCGATTTCTTCATCAAATTGACTACAATTTGGTTTAAAATAGTCAACAAAATACACCTTTAAACTACTCAAAACAAACCAACTCAGTAAGCAAATTAATGCAGCATTTACCTAGCCAAATGCATGTATCGGTAGAGAAGCTGGCCGAAACAATGCCTCCTTTCACTCTTATAAAAACACTTAATAATGAACACAATAACAAAACTTTAACTCACAAAAAAAAAAAAAAATCCATTCTCTCAAATTTGTACTACTTATGAAATAGCCATAATTTATATATATATATAATATATATTAATGCATGCTAAATTTGATAATTATATGTGTGTATGTGTTTGAGTGGATTAGTGTGTTTATAATGTTGGGTGTGTTATAACATATGTGATTTAATTATAAGCTATGGTAAATATATCTAGGTTGATATTTTATTCATGTTAGAAATTATCATGTTAGTGTTAATTGTTATTGTAATGAATTATATGTGTTGAATTTAAGCTTGTTTTAGGCCTAAATAAAATTCTAAACATAGCAGAAATTTTAAAGCCCACTCAAGCCCAAACTCAAGTCCATAATTAAGCCTAAATAAGGCCCAAGCCTTGCCAAATCTGCCCTCCTCAAAAGTCAACACCATTTAGATAAACATCAAGGTCTAATTGAAGCATGAGACAACCCAAAACAGAACAAAGAAAAGAAAATTCGTAACTCAAGGAGCCCAAAAATTTTCAAGACCCAAATCAACTTACCTTAGACTCAACACACCAAAAATCCTTCCCCAAGCCTCATATATACATTGAGCTAAGTTTATTTGATGTTTAAGATGCTTTATTTTCCCCTTAATCCATGAAATATGCATGTGTGGTGTAACATGAGTAATAGGTATACTAAATTCTTGTTGAAGTGTTGTAGAGTTGTTAGGAAAGTTTAGAATGCTTGAGTTGTTGTAGATAGGTTATAGTAGGCTTTCATGTGGTTTGGAATTGAAGTGTTGAAGTATGATGAGTATTAGAATTGTTTGAAGTGTGCTAGGGTTGGTGGAAGTTGATGAAGAAGAGTTTGATTCTTGTACAGTGGTGTTTGAACTTGTTTGATGTTTAAAGTTGAAGTTTATGTTGTTTGAATGTTATATTGATCATATAACAAGTTTTGGAAAACTTTGGAATGAGTTTAAAGAATTTTAAGAAGTGTAAAATGCATTTAAGGAACAAAGGATTTCGTCATTATTTTGTTCCAGTATGCACAACCTGCTGCATGGGCGTGCACATGGCCATACAGGCCTTAAAACCCTCAAAAATTCGTCTCGGGTCACATTTTCCTACCCTGCACGGCCATACACGTGCCCATGCAGCCCTTAAAATGCTTAAAACTTTGTCTCGGGTCACTTTTTCATGCTCTGCACGGCCTCGAGCACTGCCATGCACTCAGCCCTGCAGACTTTCCCCTGTTTCGCAGCCCATTTGTAATTCAATCATAACTTTTTCATCCGACCTCCGTTTGAGGTGATTCAAGTTGTGTTGGAAAGCTTAAAAAGAAATATACAACTTTCATGTTTTAAGTTTTTACAAATTTTAATAGTAATAATGCTTAAATTTTAGTTCTTTTCAACTGATACACTTTTCAAACAAAGTTTAAAACTTATAATTGGTTGTTAAAAATTCTCCCAAGCTTGATAAATGATCATTTAAGTATTTGTTGAGTATTGTATGATAATATATGATAACTAAATGCTATGTGATGATGTTGTAATGATTTATTTGAATTTCTTTGGATGATTATACTTGAGATTTGATGAATATATACTTGAACTAAGTGTGAGTTTGTAATTACTTCTTTTTACAGTGATTGATCCCCTTTCGGTTATTTCCCTTGATTCTCGAGCTAGTACAGGTACACAATACTTTGATTGATTGGTGCTTAGGATAGGCATATACCAATTTGACCTTAATAAAAAATTAATAAAAAGATATTGAAATTGGGTGTGCTTTACGTCGTTGAATCCGGATCCGGGGAGCGACAACCTTGTCATGATGCAATGGCACGGTAGTTTAGGCGCTTAGCCCAATCTTTTGTCATGATGCAATGACTTAAATCCATGATGCAATGGTTCACCATGATGCAATGGTGGTTTCTTTTATTGGCTAAGTGGGTAGCTAATAGGGTTAACTGTATCGGTATATCCTCTACTTAGGCTCGGAAGGAAATAATATGTTTTAGTTCACGGGTATGGGACCGTTGAACTAATTGATATTATAGACCGGGATAAGTGGATTATATAAAGGAGTGTGAACCCTCTATGAAGCTATTGTTCTCTATCGGTTAGATATAGGAGATATAGGTATCCGGTCTATCTATATCAACCCCCTGAGCAGCTGCTGTTACTCAGGACCCCCAGAATTCCCAAGCTTGAATCGGAGTTTGAATACTCCAGTGTTGTTCTATTCACTTAACTAAAAGATAATGAAGTTGTAATGATTTATTGCATTGCATTTAGTTAAGTGAGCATTGCATATGTATTTGTTTGCATTATTGTGTACTGGGCCTTTGGCTCACGCTGCTATCTTGCAGGTGACTTTGATGATGAGCTCTATGACGATATGGGCTATGGGACTGATTGGGAAGACCCTACGGATGACTAGGAGAGAGGCCTAGTATATGCTTAGGATTCCTTTTGATGAAAATTTCTTTTTGAAGTGTTTAGGCTTGTTTGTTAAGCCTTGGAATGTAATTTGTGTTGAAGTGTATTTGTAATATAGTTGGGTTGTAAGTAGGATTTCTATGTTTATATGTTTCTTGAGAAGTTGCAATGTATAAATATATTATGTATGGTTTGTATATAGTTAATGACCCACTACCTATGTAGTGGTAATGTTTTAATTCAAAGCATATGAATGTTATATCTATTTTAAACAGGTAGTCATTACAAATATCTCTTTTTAAGACGACCTTACGTATAATACTTGAATATTGTTCCTAATATTTGGGTATTATGCGTAGTCGGGAGATTTGGCACACTTAATAATTAGGTTAAGTGGGTCGGGTCTTTACAGTTGGTATCAGAGCCTTAGTTTGTATGACTGCTTGTTTAAATGAGATTGCTAAATATGATTTGGCTTTAAGTGTAGTGTGATTTGTTTAGGATAAACTTAAGTTGATTTGAGTGATGCGGTTTGTTTGATTATTGCTTTGATTGTTTGTGAGATTGTTAATTGAGTGACATTTCATTAGGATTGCATATTTAACAAGTGCCATGCATATATTATATGTTGTTTATAGATGGATAGAACTCGGAGACAAACTAGACAACAATCGGAACGAGAGGACATGCCACCTCCTCCATCATCATCAACTGCTCAAGCTTCTATTTCATCATCTATTCCAGCTTCTACTACTACTCCATCTCCTGCTTCTGCTTCTACAGCTCAAGCTCCACAACCACCTCCGATGCCCCAAATGCCTTCTTTTCCTCCCATGCCACCAATGCCAGAGATGACACAAATGCCAATGGGAGATCCGAATGCTATGTGTGCGATATTCAGAGATATGTTTGCTATGATGCAACAGTATCAACAAATGATGTACCAACACCAGCAACAGTTTGTACAACAACATACTCCTCAAGCGATGGGTCATGGAGCAAATGTGCAAGGCAATGAGAGGAATGACCAAGTTAAGTTACATGATTTTGTCAAGATTGTGCCAGAGTTTGATGGAACAATTTCAGATCCTACTACTGCTGAGCATTGGGTTGAAGAACTAGAGAAAGCCTTTGCAGCTAGTGAAGTTCCAGAGAATAGAAAGGTTGACTTAGCGGTTTATATGCTCAAGAAGGATGCAAATAATTGGTGGAGATTGACAAGTCAAGACATGGTGAGACCGATTTCATGGTTTAGATTCAAAGAAGCTTTCTTTCTACAATATTTTCCCAACACGGTCCGGAACAGATGATTTCAGATTGGTTGAGTCTCAGGCAAGGCAATAGAACAGTTGAAGAGTATTATGCAGAGTTTTGTAGATTGCTCAGATTTGCTGGAGGCATATACAATGATGAAAGGATGAAAGTTCAGAAGTTTCAGGATGGATTGAATAAGGAAATCAAGGGAGAAGTTAAGATGTTTCAACTTCCGACTTTATCAGATGCTGTGAACAAAGCGAAGTTGGCAGAACAGATTCAGAATGAAAATAAGATCCAAGGTGATAGAAGAGCTACATTCCTAGGAAAGAGACCTGCACCCTTCACTTTCTACAAGAAGTATGATGCTTATGGCAAAGGGAAGAAACCATTTCCAGGAAAGAAATTGAATTTGGGATCTTCTACTAAGACTTCTACTCCCTTCAACACATTTGAGAAGAGATGTCCTAGATGTTTCGGGCCTCATGATCAAATTCAATGTAAGTGGATTCCGGGAGCGTGTTTTGCTTGTGGTAAAGTAGGACACACAGCTTCAGAGTGTAAGGATCCAATGCTACAACCTATTTTCTGTGCCTATTGTAAACAAAGAGGGCATCATATAGCTAATTGTACAACCAAACCAAAGAAAGATGGTCCTAACCCCGGGAAAGGAATGACAGCAGCTAGGATCTTTGCTTTACAACAATGTGAAAAAGCTCCATCAGTAGATACTCTAGCAGGTACTATAATGATTGCAAATCATCCAGCATATGCATTAGTAGACACTGGTGCAACTCATGCATGTTTAGCTGAAAAGTTTGTGAATGAGTGTGGTTTGAAATTTGAAGTGTTGACTGATAGAGTAATGAGTATTAATACTGCTTTGGGTGTGAAGTCTAGACAGCCTTGTATTTGTAGAGAAGTTAATGTAAGAATTGCTAATAGTGATATGCCAATTGATATGATGGTTTTGCCTATGGTTGATTTTGATGCGGTTTTGGGTATGAATTGGTTAAATATGTATAAAGTAATTATAGATTGTAATAAGGCGGAGATGAGTTTTGATCTAGAGAGTGGGAAGGTTACTCATGTCTTGGAGAGGAAGAGACCTAAGAGTATGTATACAATGGAGTTATGGGAGAAGACTTCAGAAACAGTTGTAAATGGTGAAGAACTTGATATTGGTGTAGTACCTGTGGTGAGAGACTTTGTAGATGTTTTCCCTGAAGAATTACCTGGGTTACCACCAGATAGGGAAATTGAATTTGGTATTGAAGTGATTCCGGGAACCACTCCTATATCAAAGGCTCCTTATAGAATGGCTCCTGCGGAATTGAAAGAATTGAAGATTCAGTTGGAGGAATTGCAAAATATTGGTTTCATAAGACCTAGTATTTCCCCATGGGGTGCTCCTGTTCTCTTTGTGAAGAAGAAAGATGGAAGTCTACGGATGTGCATCGATTATAGGGAGTTGAATCAAGTTACAATTAAGAATAAGTATCCTTTGCCCCGTATTGATGATTTGTTTGATCAATTAAAAGGAGCGACAGTTTTCTCAAAGATTGATTTGAGGTCAGGTTACTATCAACTTCGAATTAAACCGGAAGATGTACCAAAAACGGCTTTTCGCACTCGATACGGACATTTCGAATTCTTAGTTATGCCGTTTGGTTTGACGAATGCTCCTGCTGCCTTTATGGATCTTATGAATAGGGTATTCAAGGACTACTTGGATTGGTTTGTGATTGTATTTATAGATGATATCCTAGTGTATTCAAGAAGTGAAGAGGAACATGAAAAGCATTTAAGTTTGGTACTTCAAAGGTTGAAGGAAAGGAAGTTATATGCTAAGTTTAGCAAATGTGAGTTTTGGTTGAAAGAAGTTGCATTTTTAGGACATGTTATCACAAAGGATGGGATATCTGTTGATCCTGAAAAGATTAAGGCAGTATTAGACTGGCCAAGACCTACCAATGTTACTGAAGTGAGAAGTTTCTTGGGTTTAGCAGGTTATTATCGAAGATTTGTTCAGGGATTCTCAAAGATTGCCACTTCATTGACAAAGCTAACCCGGAAGCATATGAGATTTGAGTGGGATGAGCAATGTGAGAAAAGCTTTCAAGACTTGAAGGAAAGATTAATATCTGCACCTATCTTAGCTTTACCCGTTAATGGAAAGGAATTCACAGTTATAGCGATGCTTCAATACAAGGTCTTGGATGTGTTCTGATGCAAGACAACCGAGTGATCGCCTATGCGTCTAGACAATTGAAGCCACATGAGAAGAATTATCCTGTGCATGACTTAGAACTTGCAGCAGTGGTTTTAGCTTTGAAATTGTGGAGACATTATTTGTTTGGAGAAAAGTGTAAGATATTCACGGATCACAAGAGTTTAAAGTATATCTTTACTCAGAAAGAATTGAATATGCGTCAAAGAAGATGGCTTGAGTTAATCAAGGATTATGATGTAGAGATTCTATATCATCCGGGAAAAGCCAATGTGGTAGCCGATGCTTTGAGTAGGAAGAAACAAATGAGTATGGCGACCATGATTACGAGTCAAAGAGAAATACAAGAAGATTTGCGAAGATTAGATATTGAAGTAACTTTGGACAAAGTAGAAGTGATGATTGCAAATTTGACACTCGACCATCTCTTATGGATTTGATTAAGCAAAGACAACAAGAAGATCTAGAAAGTGTGAAGATAAAAAGTGCGGTAGGAAAGAAGAAAAGAGTTGAGACTTGATGAAAATGATGTTATCAGATTTGGAAATAGAATATTCGTACCAGAGATGGGGAAATTGAGGAGAGAAATCCTGAAGGAAGCTCATACAACGATGTATTCAATACATCCAGGGAGTACGAAGATGTATAAGGATCTAAAGAAGAATTATTGGTGGAACAATATGAAGAAAGACGTTGCAGAATATGTATCCAAGTGTGTAACATGCCAGCAAGTAAAGATCGAACATCAAAGACCTGGTGGTGAGTTGCAACCATTATCAATTCCGGAATGGAAGTGGGATGATATAACCATGGATTTTGTGAGTGCATTCCCTAAGACCCCTGCCAAGAATGAAGTTATATGGGTTATTGTGGATAGATTGACCAAATCATCACATTTTATACCATTGAGAGTTGGGTGTTCATTGGAGAAAATGGCATGGATTTATATCCAAGAGATAGTGAGACTCCATGGTATTCCGGTATCGATTACATCAGATAGGGATACTCGCTTTGTGAGTCGTTTTTGGAAGAGTCTACATGAAGCACTTGGTACGAAACTTCAGTTTAGTAGCTTTTCATCCTCAAACTGACGGCAATCCGAGAGGACAATACAGATATTAGAAGATATGCTTAGAGCTTGTGCCTTGGATTTTGGAAGAAATTGGGATGATTATTTGCCTCTAGTCGAATTTGCTTACAATAACAGTTATCAGTCGGCAATACAAATGGCTCCATATGAAGCACTATATGGAAGAAAATGTCGATCACCTCTCCACTGGGATGAAGTAGGTGAGAAAGCTCTAATTGGTCCAGAATTGATTCAACAGGCGATAGACAAGATTCAACTCATTAAGCGAAGATTAAAAGTTGCACAAGACCGATACAAAAGTTATGCTGATCAGAGAAGAAGACCGTTGGAATTTGAAGTTGGAGATCATGTTTTTCTTAGAGTCTCTCCAACCAAAGGAATAATCAGATTTGGTGTTAGAGGAAAATTGAATCCGAGATACATAGGTCCTTTTGAAATCTTGGAAAGAATTGGACCATTAGCGTACCGGTTAGCATTGCCACCAAATTTATCGGATGTACACAATGTATTCCATGTTTCACAGTTGAGGAAGTGTATATCAGATCCAGATACTGTTATTGGTACAAATCAACCAGAAATTCGACCTGATCTGACCATAGAGGAAAAGCCTATCAAGATTTTGGGGAGAATGGATAAAGTGTTAAGGAACAAGATAATCCCTATGGTAAAGTTCAATGGAGTAACCAATCCGAGCATGAAGCGATTTGGGAAGTTGAGAACATGATGAGACAGAAGTATCCCGAGTTATTTGAATCATGATTGAGGTAAGTTTCGAGGACGAAACTTCTTGAAGGAGGGAAGAGTGAAATAGCCATAATTTATATATATATATATATATTAATGCATGCTAAATTTGATAATTATATGTGTGTATGTGTTTGAGTGGATTAGTGTGTTTGTAATGTTGGGTGTGTTATAACATATGTGATTTGATTATAAGCTATGGTAAATATATCTAGGTTGATAGTTTATTCATGTTAGAAATTATCATGTTAGTGTTAATTGTTATTGTAATGAATTATATGTGTTGAATTTAAGCTTGTTTTAGGCCTAAATAAAATTCTAAACATAGCAGAATTTTTAAAGCCCACTCAAGCCCAAACTCAAGTCCATAATTAAGCCCAAATAAGGCCCAAGCCTTGCCAAATCTGCCCTCCTCAAAAGTCAACACCATTTAGATAAACATCAAGGTCTAATTGAAGCATAGACCCAAAACAGAACAAAGAAAAGAAAATTCGTAACTCAAGGAGCCCAAAAATTTTCAAGACCCAAATCAACTTATCTTGGACTCAACACACCAAAAATCCTTCCCCAAGCCTCATATATACATTGAGGTAAGTTTATTTGATGTTTAAGATGCTTTATTTTCCCCTTAATCCATGAAATATGCATGTGTGGTGTAATATGAGTAATTGGTATACTAAATTCTTGTTGAAGTGTTGTAGAGTTGTTAGGAAAGTTTAGAATGCTTGAGTTGTTGTAGATAGGTTGTAGTAGGCTTTCATGTGGTTTGGAATTGAAGTGTTGAAGTATGATGAGTATTAGAATTGTTTGAAGTGTGCTAGGGTTGGTGGAAGTTGATGAAGAAGAGTTTGATTCTTGTAGAGTGGTGTTTGAACTTGTTTGATGTTTAAAGTTGAAGTTTATGTTGTTTGAATGTTATATTGATCATATAACAAGCTTGAAACTTTGGAATGAGTTTAAAGAATTTTAAGAAGTGTAAAATGCATTTAAGGAACAAAGGATTTCGTCATTTTTTGTTCCAGTATGCACAACCTGCTGCATGGGCGTGCACATGGCCATGCAGGCCTTAAAACCTCAAAAATTCGTCTCGGGTCACATTTTCCTACCCTGCACGGCCATGCATGCCCATGCAGCCCTTAAAATGCTTAAAACTTTGTCTCGGGTCACTTTTTCATGCTCTGCACGGCCTCGAGCACGGCCATGCACTCGGCCGTGCAGACTTTCCCTGTTTCGCAGCCATTTGTAATTCAACATAACTTTTTCATCCGACCTCCGTTTGAGGTGATTCAAGTTGCGTTGGAAAGCTTAAAAAGAGATCTACAACTTTCATGTTTTAAGTTTTTACAAATTTTAATAGTAATAATGCTTAAATTTTAGTTCTTTTCAACTGATACACTTTTCAAACAAAGTTTAAAACTTATAATTGGTTGTTAAAAATTCTCCAAGCTTGATAAATGATCATTTAAGTATTTGTTGAGTATTGTATGATAATATATGATAACTAAATGCTATGTGATGATTTGTAATGATTTATTTGAATTTCTTTGGATGATTATACTTGAGATTTGATGAATATATACTTGAACTAAGTGTGAGTTTGTAATTACTTCTTTTTACAGTGATTGATCCCCTTTCGGTTATTTCCTTGATTCTCGAGCTAGTACAGGTACACAATACTTTGATTGATTGTTGCTTAGGATAGGCATATACCAATTTGACCTTAATAAAAAATTAATAAAAAGATATTGAAATTGGGTGTGCTTTACGTCGTTGAATCCGGATCCGGGGAGCGACAACCTTGTCATGATGCAATGGCACGGTAGTTTAGGCGCTTAGCCCAATCTTTTGTCATGATGCAATGACTCAAATCCATGATGCAATGGTTCACCATGATGCAATGGTGGTTTCTTTTATTGGCTAAGTGGGTAGCTAATAGGGTTAACTGTATCGGTATATCCTCTACTTAGGCTCGGAAGGAAATAATATGTTTTAGTTCACGGGTATGGGACCGTTGAACTAATTGATATTATAGACCGGGATAAGTGGATTATATAAAGGAGTGTGAACCCTAGATGAAGCTATTGTTCTCTATCGGTTAGATATAGGAGATATAGGTATCCGGTCTATCTATATCAACCCCCTGAGCAGCTGCTGTTACTCAGGACCCCCAGAATTCCCAAGCTTGAATCGGAGTTTGAATACTCCAGTGTTGTTCTATTCACTTAACTAAAAGATAATGAAGTTGTAATGATTTATTGCATTGCATTTAGTTAAGTGAGCATTGCATATGTATTTGTTTGCATTATTGTGTACTGGGCCTTTGGCTCACGCTGCTATCTTGCAGGTGACTTTGATGATGAGCTCTATGACGATATGGGATATGGGACTGATTGGGAAGACCCTACGGATGACTAGGAGAGAGGCCTAGTATATGCTTAGGATTCCTTTTGATGAAAATTTCTTTTTGAAGTGTTTAGGCTTGTTTGTTAAGCCTTGGAATGTAATTTGTGTTGAAGTGTATTTGTAATATAGTTGGGTTGTAAGTAGGATTTCTATGTTTATATGTTCTTGAGAAGTTGTAATGTATAAATATATTATGTATGGTTTGTATATAGTTAATGACCCACTACCTATGTAGTGGTAATGTTTTAATTCAAAGCATATGAATGTTATATCTATTTTAAACAGGTAGTCATTACAAATATCTCTTTTTAAGACGACCTTACGTATAATACTTGAATATTGTTCCTAATATTTGGGTATTATGCGTAGTCGGGAGATTTGGCACACTTAATAATTAGGTTAAGTGGGTCGGGTCTTTACAACTTAAATAGCAAAAAGAACACATATTAAACCCACACAAACTACACCACTAGATCACACACGAACAAACTAGCTTAACTCGGTTAAAGGAAAAACAAGGTAAGACAAATCCGTTTTAAGTTGTTTTAAGTGTTGTACTATGATCTAAATCATGTTTCCATCAACCAAGGGTCGAAACTAACTTTGGAACCAAGCTCAAAACATCCATAATAATTCCAAACTAGGTAAGAGTTCTTAAACTCTAGTTGTATCATTTTAATCCGAGAATCAAAGATCATGTACATGTTTTTGCATTATGAGTTGATATTTGTGTAAATATAACATGTATAAATGCTTAGGAATGATTTAAAATTGATTTGGACATGAAAAATGAACAAAACAAGATCTAATCCAAAGATGAAGATGATGAACAATATATACGAAAATGAAAAATTTTGGCCTGGTACTGTTCATGTACTGTTCATGTAATTTCTGTACATAATTCCTATGCTTTCCCTCGGCAAAAATGTAGTAGTAACAACAACGACGACGACGACGACGACGACGACAACAAGAATAATAATAATAATAATAATAATAATAATAATAATAATAATTGTTAATCTAATTGAATTATTCCAAATACAACTATTATTATTATAATTACTGTTATTATTATGAATATTTTATAATTTCTGTTTTAGTTGAAAATATTAGAAGTATAACTTAAATTACTTATGTTATTAATAAAATGATATTGATCAATATTATTATTATTATTTTGTTACTAAAATTATTATTGTTACTATTAGTATTGTCATTAAGATTATTATAATCACCATTGTTATTAATATTAGTATTACAAAATAAAAATAAGATTTTCGTAATTACTAAATTTATTCTTTATATATATAAATATATATAGAGATATATACAACAATGGAAAATTTAAATATAACAAAATCGGGAATAATACAACTACTAAAAATAACAAAATAATTACATGAAATAGACTAAGAGGAGTACAATAAAGTTAAATAATAGAAAATGAATAATAGTTGTTATAATAAACTAACCAAGAAAAGATACAAAATTGTTAATAGTTGTAATATTAGATAGCCAAATTACTTAATATAAGTTGTGTAACAACCTAATAAAAATATATAAATACCTAACAAAGTCAAGACAAGCAAAATGAAAATAAATAATATAAATAGGACTAATATATCTTAAATGAATTATTTTACTAAGAAAAATCATATTGGATTGATTACACTAATTAAAATAGATTTCGTAATTGAATTAGGCGATTAGTTTTAATCAACTCAACTTAGATTAATATACTAAGTAAAATCATAAAAAGAAAGGAGTACGTAATTTCTAAAATATGTCTAATATAGAATTAGTGTAAATAATAGTATAAGTTATACCATAATTAATATGGTAAATATGTTGTTTCAAATATTTTATTTTCGAAACTAATAAAAGAATAGATTGATTAAATAATAAAATTGGATAACCATTACAAATAGGAAGACTTCTCTTATAAATTCCACAACTTTAATCATAAGAAAATATTATATATATATATATATATATAAAGATAAAATTCCTAGTTAAATAAGTAGAGAATATACCAAATTTGATAACTAGGTTCCGAAAGAATACCGTCAATATCATTATATAAATAATAAGAAATATCCGTTATTACATTTTCATAGGAAAATAGATCAGTTCTTGGATTTCCAGTAGCATATTCCAATAGATTTGCAAGGACCATAGGTGAGTAACTTTGACTTTATTATACTGTTTGTGCTTGTAATATAATTGCATTTATAATAATAATATATTAAACCAATATGCATGTGGGGTTTAGGTATAGTGCATGATGTTTGGTGTATGCTTAATTGCCAAAATTATCCTATCATAAGTGATAAGTTTATTGTATGATAATTACTGTATGAAGCATGTTGATATTGTCAGTAAATTGTGTGATCACTTTAAATCTGACTAAAAACTTTTGACACCATAAAAGAAAATGATCATGCATTACACGATTTGCATAAACAGCATTTGAGCCAGTGGCAGCCTACTACGTGTTGGTATTTCGCCCTCTGATAATACTTGGTTGACTTAGGCTAAAAGCTATTACCTTTGAGCTGTCGGTATTATAGGAACTAAATGGTAAACGAAGGACGCCGCTTATAGTATCGCTTTGAAAGGACTAACACTTAGTGGAGTTTTTAAGGCTAAAAACAGGAAATGAGAGATTTAAGATGTGGTTAATTTAAGAGATAATTAAAGTGAGTATCGTTGTATTCCTGTATGCTTAGTCTCTCCTGGGTAGGTGGGTCATAGCACTGTGATCCTTCAACCTCGATGAGAGGCCATAAATCTCCACCTTGCTTTGGATTCTAGATCATCCAAGCTTGTAATGTGCATATGATTGATTGTTACATTGTATATGATTGGTAATTATACATGTTTGTTATTGTATGGTCTGGTCAGGTTATCTCACTGAGGCCGTGGTTTGCTTACCTCCTAACAGTTTTTGTGCAAGATTAATACTAGCTGAGATTGGGATAGAAATGTGTGAAGAGAGCTTCTCCAACAGACTTTATTAAAGATAGAAATATAGATTATGATAAACTTAAAAGGTAAATTAGATAAATTGTATAATTATTGAAATTTGTAAGTTGTAAGTTTGAAACCCCATTTCATTATTTGGTAGGGGATACCGATTCTTTGCGATCTTGGTAGAAAGTAGAAAATCTAATTCCATGGTTGAAATCCAGTAATATAATATATGATTTATATCATAGACATTGATAAATAGATAAAATCTTGTACACTCTGACTTACAAGACGACTCTCATATTACGGGTGCACACATGATAGCTTTAGATTAATCCTACTAAGCCCCCTTTTGAGGCATGATAGAGTGGGTCCTGATAAGAAATTATGGGTTAGAAAGAGAATTTAGAGAGTACTTGGAGGACAGGACATGGGAGAAAGTCTTTAACATGAGAGAAGAAGTATACGAAGAAACAACTTCAACATTTTTTGCCAACTTTAAAACTAGGCAACAAGTGCCATCTTTGGATGATTCGATCAACTTCTATGCTTTTAGGCAGTACAGAGTTGTACCCATGAGGAAATTCATAGTTGCCATGGGTTTGTATGAGAATGAAGTGGAGATTTATGGGGAGGATTTCAAAAGTCTACCTACAAAAGTTTCATAGGAAGAAACGAAGGTTTTTTAAGAAGAAATGATAGAGGGCAGTATTACCTATAAAAAACAATGGCTTTGACCTTCAAAAAGAAGAATGTAAGAATTGTCCAATACATGCTAATGAGGAGCATCTTCTTCGAACTAGAGGGGACTAGTATAATCACCGAAACTAAGCTACACCCCTTTTACAACATGATAAAAAAGTTTAAGATGAATGTTAGCCTAATGATAGTATGGTGTATAAGATACCAGGCCAAGATGTATTGTAAAGGAGCATTTTTAGGTAGCTAGATCACACGAATTCTAAAGAGCTTAAGATTTTGGCTAATATAGGGCCCGATGAATAAAATTTGTAACTTCAAAGAATTGAACAAGAAAGCCCCTAATGGATGGAGACTAATGGAGGTAGAAGACTTTAATTTTGATGCTGAAGCTGAAGGTGTCGATACTGCTAACCTAAAGCACTTGCCTAGTTTTTTATGGCAAATTTTAATAAGTTAGAGAAGGAAGTAAAGAAGCTAAAGGAGAAGTTGGTTGCCTTTGAAGCAAAGTATGACAAAGATATCAGTGGTTCAAAGGAGGATATGAAAAAGCTTATGAAGATGTTCACCCATGCTCCTTTACCACAACTACCCACATAGTCTAAGAGGGCAAGCCCTGAACCTATAGTGGTTGAGTCTGGTCACGACGACGATGACGATGATGATGACCAAGACGGTGATGCCTACCCTTCCTCACCCTTTACATACATACCCTTGCCACCATAGAACTATCTCCCCTATACATACACCAACTCCAACCTCACCATACTTGGAGTAAATCCCAATAGTCTACACAAGTCCCACAAGTACAAATACAAACACAACCACTTGACTTTCCGATGCTCGAACCTTTCCCTAAAACCACTTTACCCCTTATTCATCAACCCACACCAAAACCACCTTCTCAACTTGAGTAAACTAAAGAAGAGAGAAGACCTATTCCCTTAGTCTAGCCAATGCCTAAAAAGTACACAAGGAAGGGTAAAAAGGTAAAGTCTTGTGCCAAAAAGCTACCCTATAGAAAGTGCTTTATCGTTAAGAATGACCCAATTGAGCACGACCTAACCCCTATCATCCTTGATGATGCTGTTGATACTGAGGGTGACAACTAGGATGAAAGGGCTACTATTGACAGTGGCATTGATTTAAACACCTCAGTACCTGAAGTTAAGGAAGAGGAGGAAAGAAAAAGAAAAGAGGAGGCTCAGAGAGAAATGGGCAAAATAATCTCTCAAACAATCTTCCTAGAGATTACTAAACTTGTTCTCAACAAAGCCTCCATAATCTTCAAAAATGAAAGAAATAAACATCATACAAGGTACATACAGAGTAGGCAATGGTTCCTTTTAACCCAAGAGCTGAAGAAGCAGTGGCAGTATTATGGAAAAGAAGGAAATGGAAGCCACCACCCCCACTACTAAAAGGGAAGGTAATACCATGGTTCCTAGTGGCATTGACCTAAATAAGACACTAATGGAGGGGGAGCTAACTGAGCAGACAATCTAATACCCAACAAACCATAAATTCCATGAACTTGAAGCTGAGATAGTTATTGGGGTTGATGAACAATATATGGTGGATGAAGATGTAAGAGAAATGATAAGGAAAAAGGTTGAGCAAGAAGCTAATCTGAGAAGAATGAAGGCAATGCTTGAATTTAGTAGACAAAAGGCCAAGTAAAGACAATAGAGAAAAAAAAATGCTATGTTGGCTTAAAAATTAGCCTCTATTAAGGAAAGAGAAGAAGACAAAAGAGAAGACAGAGAGTTAAAGGAGGAAGAGGAAGAAGATGAAAGTGAACCCTTTGAGAGTGATGATGATGATGATGATTTTTATGACCAACTCCCTATCAATACCTTGATGAAGGAACAAAAGGCTTCTCTAGAAAACCAGCACCATAAAAACCTCCAAAAGAAAAAGTCAGTGAAGAAGAGGAAAGAAAATTTCAAAAGTTGGGCAAGGAAGACAAAAAGCGCTTTATTAGCTATCAAGAGGCTAAAGAGTGTGAAATAAAAGAAAGAGAACTTACCCTAAAAAAAGAAGAAGAAAGGAGGAGGAAACAGGAGGAGGAGAGAGAACAAAGAGAAATGGACTTCCAACAAAGACAAGCTGACAAGATGAGATAGTATAAGTAGAATACAGCAAGCATGATAGATCAGGAAAAGAACGATTTTCTGTATGCCATGCAACTAGAGCAATAGCTTAAGGAAGAAGAAGAAAGAAGAAAGGAAATTTAAAGAATAGAATAAGAAGAGAGGAGAAAGGGGGCTGATACTTCAAGGGAGGTTGAAATTAGGGGCCGAGATGAAAATAATAGGAATATACTAAGGGGTGGTGATACATAAAGAGTTGGACAAAAAAGAGGTATAGTTCCTAGAAGTCAGAGAGGAAATTAAGGTACTGGAGCACCTAGGGGCAGGAGAAAAGAAGGGAGTAGGAGTTGGCGTTATTGGCTTGGGAGATGAAGACTAGAAATCCTAACTCCCTTAATTAAAATTTTGTATTATTTTTATGATAATGTGAATTCTTTAATATTCTTTAAAAAGACTTGAAATTCTTTAATATTCTTTAAAAAGACTTGAAATTCTTTAATATTCTACAATAGTCATTGCCTTAGTTTAGAAATAAATTCTTTATTCTTTTTAGCTTAGTCTAGTTCTTTATTCTCTACTCTTTATTCTTTGAATTATTTAAATTCTTTATTCTTTATTCTTTCTGAAATAATTAAAATTCTTTGTGGCAAAATAAAACTAACTTAATATAGGGTCCTTTTTAGTAAGCTCAGTGAAGTTACAATGTCATTTAGATCGCGAATCAAACGATAACTTAAAATTTTTTGTCTAGCCTTTAACCACAGCTCAAATCAAGCTCGTGTTATCTTTTGCCCTGTTTGCATTAGTATTAGACAACTTAAATCAAGAAAGCAATCGAGCCCATAGTTCTTGTTTGTTCTCGACCTGCGTCTCTAAATGGAGAAGTTTCTTAAACTTATAATTCTTTAAAACTTGCTTTATACTTTTAATTGTTGATTTCTCCTGCCTGATCCATCATGTTAAACATTAAGGACAATGTTCAACTTTAAGTGTTGGGGAAGGGATTAAGCAAGATTAAAGGTTGAGACTAATAATAATAATTTGTTAAGAATAGGGTAAATGTGCTTCTATGATCATTTTCTTCCCACGATTATAGGAAAATAATGAAATGATAAAAATTTGACCAAAATTTTGAGATAAAATCATCAAATAACTCAATTTGACTTGTATTGAATAACATCATCTTACTTTTGAGTTGACTTTAGCTTGTTATAATCACTATATGATATCCATGTGGAGTAGTTTTACTTGTTATTTAATATGAGAATTTTGAGCTAGAGTTGACTTAAGGTCCCTTATAAGATTATTGAATTAATTTTTAAAAACTTAAATGATCTATATTTTTTCAATGTAGTCATTTTAAGAGCATTATAGTCTTTAGTGAAGGTTCAAATGATAGTTATAACTTTATGATTTTTCCTTATGCTTTATCTAAAATTAAAATGAAAATGACCATGCACTTAAAGTTGAAATGGGCAGAGATTCGTCCCTTAGAAAAGTAATTTCTTGATTTCTCTATCAATTTTAAATAAGCCATGAAAGAGGGAAAAAGCATGATCACTCAATATGAGTAGGACTTGGTCCCTAAGAAGAGCAAGGCTTAACATCTCTATTAATTAAGAGGGAAAAAGCAAAAAGATAGCAGCCAAAACCCCTCCAAAGGAAAGAGAAAAGAAAGCAAAAAACTTTCCCCTCTATAGCTTTTCAGTATATAAATAATGAATGACAATAAAATTAAAACACAAATAAGAGAAAGATTTAGGGGATGAATTGATGTACTTACCTTCACTTTTGAGTATGATGCTTAAAGAGATGATTAAGGGACTGCATACTTAAAAATATAAGGAGATAAGGTTGATTGAGTTCCCCTTAGTTTGTTTGACCTTTTGACTAATTTTGCTTTAGATTCTAACTTAAACAATAAGGATAAAGGCTGATCTACATGAATCAATAATTTTAACAAAAGTAACTTTGGCATATGATATAGTAGGATTATATGTAGTTATTTTTGCAATAGAGTGTTAAGTTTAGTGATGATTGAACTTAATTAATCTATTCAAATTCTATTCATGATTTGTTTTTCCTATTCAAGAAGCTTTGCTTTATGATCTTAAAAAATGGTTTGCTTGAGGACAAGTAAAAGCTTCACTGTGGGTGAATTTAAAAAGTTATTTTTACTCTATTCAATGCATAGGAATTTATGTTTTACTTGATTTATTTTTAGATAAATTCCTATGATTCTATGCTTGAATGTGAAAAATGTTGTTTTTTAGCTCCTAGGATCAAGAAAAGAAGAAACAAAGTTTTTGAGATTAGATTTAAAGCAAAACAACAATAACAGTTTAAGGTAGACTCGACTACGGCTACCAAAGATCCCAACCAAAGGCAAGAAAACAAGGCAAAAGTCTAAATCACACCCTTGATCTACCCCGTGGTTTACACTAAGACTATCGCGCCCTGTGATTCACGATACAACTCCAATCACGTCCGTGGTTCAAATTAAACCTAAACTGTGTCTCTAATGAAAAGAAAAAAATTATACTGTGACCAACTTTTGAGTCCGTGACCTAAGCCGTGATAAGTGACCCTCCCACATGTTTGCTACCTTACTGTGAGGTGCATGAAAATAAAGACAAAATTTGTTAAAAAAAATATATGCCACGTCAGTAAATAAAATTTTCATAATTTATGTGACATGATACATATAAATAAATGTGCAGAGGCATTCTGAATGATATTATACCATATTTTACAAATTCTAACATAGGATAGAGTAGTATTAGAATTTCTAATGAGAGAAACTCTTCTTTTGCGAGAAATTCAAGTTTTCTAGGTAAATTCATATTTAACTCTATTTTTTCTTATAAGATTTTTGTGCTTAATCTGGAATATTTATCTTTAATTTCATATTATTTCTCTTGAATTTATGCTTAATGTTTACATCTATAGAGAAATAATTACTTTAGGGTAAATTACACTGGAATGTCAGAATGTTTGGGGTTAAATTTATTTTCAGTCATAACGTTTTGAAAAGTTCAAAAGAGGTAAACAAAGTATCACTACTTGGGTTGTGAGTGTTTACTAGTGTTCACTTCACATTACCATTCTACCATCATAGTGGGTGTTTACTCCACCAATGGGTGTTTGCTTCACCTTGTCATTTTTCCATCGCAATGGGTGCTTACTTCATCAACGGGTGTTTGCTCCACATTGTCATTCTACCATCATAGTGGTTGCTTACTCCACCAACGGGTGTTTGCTTCACATTGATATCAACATGTTGTCAGGACATATTCATTTTAGTAGTAAGGCATCATTGCTCTACCATCAAGGATCGATTCTACTAGTAAAGCATATCAACACATCTACAAGGATTCACTCCGCCAACATTATAGTGGCACTCTATAGCAAACATGCTTCACTCGCTCGCCATGTATACTTTAAGTGTTATTGACTACACTGGGTGACACAATACCTTTTAAGGTATGTAGAACTTATGTTTCTCATCGTCAACTGAACATCACATTAGCATGTATGTATCAACTCCTCATCATAGCGTTGTTTTCTTCGTGTTGGAGGTATATTGCCTATGAGTACCAAGATAATTATACCATCTATAAGTATCAACATAAGTACATTGCTTGAACATGCTTTACACTTAGGTGCCTATATCAAGTGGTTGTTCTCAAAGATAGTTACATGTTTCTTGTAGTAGTCACGTTCAAGAAAAACCTCAAAAAGTTCGTCTATCAACTTGCGCATCATTATATGATGGGGGCAGCAACTCATATCAAGCTATTACTTCTTATTTGTGTATTTTGACAAGACAAAATGCTTGAGGTACTCTAGCTGTCATGGGTGCATTTCCAACCTACAGGTTAATGTTGCTTTAAGCCCACGATTGGATGAAGCTGTAAAAGGAAAGGGGTATTGCTCCCACCACATGTTCAAAGCTAGATGTCTCCATTAGGTATTTATGAACGAGGTCACTTTGACCTCATGTTCTTCTATAGCAAGGTGTTATAACTACTAAAGGTTGTTATGGAGTTGTTTCAACCCATCACAACAGAAAATTATGTCGATCTTATTAAAATAATGAGCATCTCATTTCCAGCGTATTCATGAGCTAAGGTTTTCTTACTAAGCAAATAATCATACAATGTGTAAGGTCACTTTAACCTCAATCTTGTAAGCTTGCTATGGTTCTTTGATTTATCACAACTAAGATCGCTTTCATTTCATAGACAGATTATTGCAAGACTCAGCATCGCATTTGCTGATAGGATATGTCTACTAAGTGAATGCAACATTCAGGACATGAGGTCTTCCATCATTCAAGGTTGTGGTTACTTCAACCTTCACTTTCCTGAAAAAGGTGTTACGACTACCAAGCTTGTTATAGGGTTGCTTTGATCCATCACAGCTAAAATCACTTCAATCTCATGGACAATGTTATAGAAATAGGCATTGCACCTGCTGCATGCTTAGGAATAGATGCTTCTACTGAGTAGTTACGGCTAACATGAGGTGATTGCTTCGATCGCGACGGGGGAGGTTGCTTTGACTTTAATACTATGAAATGAAGCTATGGCTTCCATGAGGTGATTACTTCCATCATCCATGGATGAGGTCAAATCAACCTTGATTATCCCAAATGGCATTACAGCTGCTAAGCTTATTGTAAAGTCTCTTTGACTCATCACAACTGAGATCGTTTCAATCTTGTAGAATTATGCAGTAGAAAATGGGTATTGCACCTGTCGCATACTTAAGAGAGTGCTTCTACCAAGCAGTAGCAACTTCCATGAAGTGATTGCTGCAATCAACCATGGATGAGGTCACCTAGAACTTGATTCTATGAAATGGCATTACGGCTGCTAAGCCTACTGTGGAATCGCTTCGACTCGTCACAGCTGAGATTGTTTTGATCTCATAAAATGACGTAAGAAAAATGGGTACTGCACCTATCGCATGCCTAGGAGCGGATGCTTCAACTAAGTGATCGCGACTACAATAAAGTGATCACTTCGATCAACCATGGATGAGGTCACTTCAACCTTGATTCAACGAAGTGGTGTTACAACTACTAAGCCTACTGTGGAGTCTCTTCAACTCATCATAGTTGAGTTCGCTTCGATCTCATAAATAATGTGGTAAAAATAGGTATTACATCTGTCGCATGCTCAAGAGCAGATGCCTCGACCAAGCAATAACGACTACCATTGAGTGATCACTTTGATCAACTATGGATGAGGTTGCTTCAATCTCGATTATGCAAAATGGCATTACAGTTGCCAAGCATACTATAGAGTTGCTTCAACTCATCATAGCTAAGATCACTTCGATCCCAAGTGAAGAACACTGGACACATATATTTATGCACCATATGCTTATAAAAAATGCATCAAATATAAGTACAAGCAAGTATAGAAGATGGATGGAAAAATTTTTTATTTTTATTATGATTTACATTATTTCTCTTCCTTATTACAAGATAGGAATAAGCAATAAGCAGCTTCTACCTTTGGTACACAGCTGATATTACTAAAAAAAATGTTATTCATTATTCATACCTTCATCATCCATCATTTGCACATCGTTGCCTCCAAGTTCAAGTTTGCCATTACAAACCATTTCACTAAAAATCCTCTTTAGAGTCGAACAATCTTTTTTTTGTGTAATAGATTCCCACTCAACCCTTGGTAATATGAGGAAACCATTCTTTAATCATCAATCAAGGATAGCATGAACTTTACTCATAATGTATGGGAAAGGTGGAAGTTCCAGGAGCTATCTCTTCTGGGTTTCTTGCTACCCTTGAAGCTTTCCCCTTGAGCAGTGCTCACTAATGGGTGCCTCTTCTTATTTGGGATAACAAAATTATTCCTCCTTCGTGCATTCTCAACTAACATCAAGAAGGACTTAAGTGATAAGTTCTCCAGGTGCATAACATATTCTATGAACATACCTAGGATGCAGATTTTGACAAGTTCACCTTCATCGCATATATCCTGGATGCCCAAGGAATGTTCCTCAAACTGCTCGATATAATCCATAAGGTGTTCCTTTTGGCGTTGTGTGATACGCCCCATGTCAGTCAGTGTCACTCGTTCTTGAGTTTCAAAGAATTTCTTATGAAACATTAAGCACATAGTCCCCCATGAGTCAATAGAGCCGGAGGCGATATTGACATACCAAGTTTATGCCTTCTCCATCAAGGGCTTAGAAAATTCCTTGAGCTTTAGGTCATCATCAAGTCCATAGACTTCGAGAGTCACAATGAACCTAAGAAGGTGCTCCTTAGCACTACCCTGTTTCCCATTGAATTTGATAAATTTTGGACTAATGTAGTCCTTAGGATATGGTTTCCGTTCAATCTATTGTGGGTATGAAGCATCAGGTTGATGATGCTAATAGCAAATGTAGCTTGCACCAGTTGTAGGTACTCTTCGAGGTCTTCCTTCATCACATATGATGTGGAAGCAGATGACGTATTAAATCCCACTTGAGGACTAGAAGTGACGCTACAAGGTGTAGCTATGTCAACCGTAATAGCTTGTACATTACATCTAGAGGAGGAGGATTCTCTATGATGGACCATTGCCTCTCTTCCAACAACAAATGTGGGATCTCTTACAGTTGGAAGTGGTGAAGGTTGAAATGGCTCCTACCGGCATCCCCCTTCATTTTCAGTCGCCAAAATAGTAGTTTGCTCATGCTAAGCATCATGTTGGGCCTTGCGTCAAGTACCCTGTAGGATAGCAACAGCTGGTGTAGTGCCAGCCACTTGCACTCCCAGTATGGGTAAAGTTATCCTGGGCAGCGTGCTTCCCGAAGCAGTAGCAGTGCTAGTTATATCAGGTACAAACTACATGAAGACATTCAAGAATTGGTTGAGAGCTTAGGTGTTCTCCTGCATAGTGTATATCATGAATGTACTATCAACTAAAGGAGTTTACATAGCTACAGAAGTAGCATTGTCCTCAACCGCGTAAATCTACTCAATCTCATTGGGATGATTCTCCTGATCTTAGGGGTTTGCTTCTTGTCTAGCTCTCTTATGTGGAGGTTCCATTCTTATCAAGAACTTACCTTCTCCCAAGTGGAGTCGCCAAATAATGTATGGTTGGGTTTTTGCAGCTGGTCAATCACATGTAATAGGCATACTGATCAACCTAAGAGAAGTTTTGAATTGATAACATGTGTAGGATGTCGCAGAGAAAGATGTGGGAGGAGGAAAAAGCAAACACTGTTTCTCCAGTGCACGAGTGTGACAGGAAATCAAATCAGATAGACTCGATCATTCTTGACTCGTTCTTTATAGAATAAGCATTTTGATCTTTCTTGAGTTATTTTAGCAGAGTTTCCATGTTGCTCTTGATCTTAGAAATATGTAGAAATCTCTCTCAAATGAGAAGAGAGCCTACTATTTATAGATGTTGGAAGTTGATACTAACCTTTGGATCATTCCTAAAGATTCAACAACCGTGATTGAAGCCTTCTTTTCTTTAGTAATGGGTTAGGCTTATAAATAAACTTAGAAAGAGCTTGAAGGCTTTTTTATAGTATAAAAGAAGCCCATTATTTATTTAAAATAATCTTTTTCAATATAAAAGGGCTTAAGACTTATTTTAGTCAAATAAAGCCTAAATCATCATATGACGATATTTTTGGAGTCTACTTTTGGCGTGCGAGAAAATCGAATCAGGCTCAAAGCGAAATGAATCGGTCTGACAATCCTTCTTTCGAGCCTAGCAAGCCAAGTCTTCCTACGACATTCCTCATTGGACTCAGTCTTCTAAACCATGTCACTAGCCTAGAAGACTGGCCTATGGCATTAAATTGGGGTAAAAGCCCAATTACCGAAATGACCCTCTACAGTTGTATGCAAATGCCTTTGATTATGTCATCTAGTTTTAGCTTATTTATTTATTTTTTTTTTTTTTTGCTCTTATAGTGCAAGGAATGGATTTTGAGGAACATTATATCTGGCATAATCTGTGTTCTTTTGTTAAGTTTCCATAGTATGTGTGATTAAGTAAATTTTTTACATATGAAAGCTATCTATTTGTATTTAATTAAGCTGACTTATTCACAATTTGGTTGTAGACTTTGCACCAACACAAAGCATTGTGAAGTCAAAATACAAAAACTAGACCGTTGTTGTGAAATCATAATGTATATAAATATATATATATATGTATGTATATGTTCCTCATTTTTCACTACTACTAGTTATCAACTAAACACCATCAATGGAAGACAAACTGAAAATTCAAAGGAGTAAGGACCTTTTTAAATTCATGGACTTCGTATTCATAAACATGGTTTCTCTTCTCAAATTAGTACAAGCTCCTACTAGCCACTGGTGACATTAAAGATGATAAATAAGGGATGTGAAATTAATTTTTTTCCCTTTAAACATTGGAAAGCTTAAAAAGTTATCTTTGTGTAGACTATTGCTAGTGACAATATAACTTTGACTTCTCCTTTACATTACATATACCCACTATCAACATTGAACAAACAAACAAGGACAGCAATAACCAAAAGCAAACGGGATAGCAATCACCAACCATGTTGACATAATATTTCTAACACACAAATGAATATAACTTGCATTCACTAAATTCAACTTTAACTATCTATTTTCATTCTTATTACAAATTGAATGCTAAAACATTTGCCTACCTTTAGGAAAGTAAACCAAATGCAATAGGACAACAAAATATTATGGACATCAAACAGAAACAAAATCGTTAAAAGCCTTGATCGTTAAAATAAAACCAAAAAAAGATATAAGAACTTTTCTAGGTTAATTTCACTAATGGTAGCTAAATTTTTTTTGTTATAATAGAAATATACCTAAATAAAATTTTCTTAGAAGAAAATACCTAAATTTTTAAATCTTTCACCTAAAGTACTTTCGATCAAACGTCCAATGATATGCTGACATGGTAGAGAATCTATATTAAAAAATTAATTTTTCTCTTTTACATCAGCATATTTTTTACCACCCACCACCCCACAATCCACCCCCCTCCCCCCCCCCCCCCCCCCCCCCCTCTCACATCATCTCTCTCTTTCTTCCTTAGTCCTCCTCCTCCTCTTCTTCTTCTTCTTTACAACACAAACAACCAAAAAAAAAAAAAAAGAACCAAATCTTCCCCAAAATCAGGTTCGTACTCTACAGATATCTCTCTCTCTGTTTTCCTTCAATCTCTTATGGCGGGATTGCACATTTCCTATGCCGAAAGTGAGCCATCAAAGCTAAGCTCCTTAGCTTTGTTCAAGTTAGCTTGTAGAAAGCTAAGCAACAACAATTCCTATGCCATTCAAAGAAATAGCTCTAACATTGATGATATCATCACTCTCCTCCATGGCTCTGATCCTATTTGTGTGGAACTCACATACCTCGAAAACCAACAGTGAGGTATCCACATGAATATTCACTGGTTAATGTATTGCCATACAATTTAGTAACTTTCTTTTTTTTAATTATTTGTTTAGCAAAAAAAATCAAATTGGCTTTCAAATAATACAAAAGAACTAAAAAGGAAAGTTGGATTGATTTAGGAATAATTTGATCAAGATAATTTAGCAACCCAAAAATAATGGATGCGAATTCCATTTAATGTGATTTGTACAGCTAACTCTAGTAGACGAAGTAGTCTGATTCTTCCAAGCATCAAAAGTAATAATCTTTGATGGAAGGCCTTTTTTTTTAGATATGTTCTAGTCAAAAAGTTGAGGTTAAAGTGGAAGACGGTAGAATTAGAGTTAGGTTGAAAAAAAAGAAGAAGGAAGGAAGGAATGAAGAGAAAAAGAGAGATGATATGCAGGGGAGAGAGAGGGGACAAAGTAAAGAAAAAAATAAATACACTCACTTGGAAGAGAAAATTAATCTTTTAATATAGATTCATTGGCACAACAACATATCATAGACTTGTGGTTGGATTCCAACCAAAAGTACAATGGGTAAAATATTTAAAAAGTTTAGGTATTTTTTTGTAAGAAAATTTTGCTTAGATATATTTTTGTTAAAATAAAAAAAAAAAGTCCGGGTACTACTGGTGAAACTAACCCGAACTTTTCCTACAAGGACTGGACTGTTGCATCACCTCACCAAAATGATAATGCTTCTTTCAACAAAATCATGCTACAATAACAATTTTAAATCTATAGTAGCTCACCAAGATTTCAATGTTGCAATCACAAAAATAAAAGGGAAGGCAAAGCAAAACATGTTGCAATAACTAGAATCATAAGGCCACAATGACCAGTGCATATAGATTCTCATAGTTTGACATAAATAGGACCATCATAAATTCCCAAGCACATACACCAATGTGCTGATAAACCTACTCTGAAACATATAAAAAGCCTCCATATCATCGTAATCATCTTAATAACCATTCAAAAGGTCCTTCATAGGATCACTATCTATAAATATAATAACAAACTAAAAGATTCGGTTGGTCAATAATGATAACTTCTTCTACTTTCTTCCCCTTTGCAATTGCTTTCTCAAAATAGCTTTTGCATGGTGTTAATATTTTGAAGCTACTCTTTCTCTTGATGAATGTCGTAATCTTTGTCTTCTTGGAAGACTTCTTTGACTTGAGAGAAGTTTCAATTTCATCAACTTACTTGTCAATCTCATGGTCATCCATGCGACTCTCATTTTTCATGTCAACTTCTCCCTCAACACCATCGTCTTCCATCGCATCTTCACCATCACTAGAAGCTCTACCCCCTTCTCCCATTTCAACGTCTTGCTCACCCCTTTATGTGGATTGACAACCATTTCTTCAAGATGTGGCTAATGTTATGGTAATGTTGCTTCTTTTGAAATTGGGATGGGAGTGCTCTCAAAATAGAAATGAATTACATTATATACATCTAAAGCATCTTCTCTATCTAGTCCACTCTAGGAGAAACAATAATCCATTCCTTCAACCTTTATAAGAATCAAACAATAGAGAGAATTTCAAAGAGAAACATGGAATAGTATATGTGATACACTAATAGATAAAGAGCACATCTCTGTTTGTGCCTCACTCTTGCGATTAACAAGTGATTGTTCTTGTTATGGACTAACTTGGCGATAGTACTCTACAGATTGCTTTGATCGCTACAAGTGAGACAAGCACATTTAGATGACACAAAGCACATAAATGAAAGAATAATATAATATATATATGTGGAATGCTCCAACTCTCTCATATTGACATTGCTTGGATCCCTCCTTTAGTCAACATCCCCTATGATTATATCCTACAATTGTATAAATAGTACAACTCATCAACCTACTGTCCTTACCCCACTTGACATTTAGTCTAAGCTTAATTGCTCTAACTCCTCCTTTCTATTTTGTTGATTATTTCCTCTCTTGCTTCATTTGGGGAGTGGTTGTGATTGCTCAACACCTATTTTGTTTTTCCAAAATTTCTTACATCCAATGGAGGCAATCGTGTGTAAGTAGATGTTTTTGGACGTTTCCTTTATGTAACCACTACGAGGTATTCTTCAAGATCACAACCTAAATTAATGATAGCACAAATTGCATGGCAATGAGAAATCTCAATCGAATCCCATTCTCTACATATACTTGTTTGCTTATCAAGGTAAATGGTATGGTGATGCCTATTGTGTTAGATCTCTAATTCTGATTCTCTACCAAAATATATCCCACACCACCTTCATTTCTCTTTATGGTCAAGTTCTTTTGCAATTCTTAAGCATTACTCCACTTTTGATATTCTTCTCGTCGTTTCTAGATTCTTCTCTTGATGTCAATACGTGTCATCAAGCATGGAAACAATAGATTTGCACCTGACCTCTAAGATTTTACCATTGAAAGCCCCACACAGATTGTTATCGACTATATCACAGCACATGCCTATCCTAAAGAATGCTTTGCACCAATGCATTGTCTCTATCCCCATCAATTCCTTCTAAACTTCTTTTGTCAACACCCAACAAACATTGTGAAACTACCTCGAGGTTCGATACCGTAATTACCTTGGCTATTGACCAAAAGAGCTTCTTATAAAAGGCATTGCCATGCCTCTTGTTCCAATTAGCACAAATGTGTTAAGCACGCATCCTACGCAATACGTTAGGTAAGAGATTAGTAATGGCAGGTAGAAGTCCCTATAAATCACAACCGATATGTAAGGTAATTGTAAAAGAGAAAAGGATAGAAAAGGCTAAAGTTTTCACCTAACTCATGATAAATGTAAGCTCTCACCCATCTTTTTCATCTATGTTAAGAACTCTAATAAGTGCCTTAAGAAACCATGTCCACATATCCTTGCTTTCAAATCTTATAATAGACCATGTTATCTAGTATATTTGATTGTTAGCATCCCTATTTATAGCTAACAATAACTCCCCCTTGGATACACTTTTCAAAAAACAACCATCTAAAC
The DNA here is from genome assembly GCA_024138025.1 of Combretum micranthum. Classification (NCBI taxonomy): domain Eukaryota; kingdom Viridiplantae; phylum Streptophyta; class Magnoliopsida; order Myrtales; family Combretaceae; genus Combretum; species Combretum micranthum. The sequence goes on from JAMXBD010000566.1 coordinate 765,173, forward strand.
CAATGACCATCTTGCATTCAGCTAGAAATCCATCTGTAAGACCCTTGAAAAGTATATAAGTGGTCAAACCATGGTTTACCAAGGTTTCCATCCCTCTAAACCTTCATTAAGATCATGGAATCAAGGTTCTTACAATTTTTTATAAGAACCCATTATAATTTCATAAACCCTATCCCTTTTTTTTTTACTAGCTATGTACCCTATTCGTTGTAAGACTACATTGATGAACACTTATGGTCACTTCCATCTATGTTATCCCTAAATCCTTAAATTCAGGAGCTTTATAATTAGCAATACTCGTACAATAGGGAAGAAAATTTTGACTATCATGCCACCCTTCACACTCTTGTTCACAAAGGAAACACCACATGTATGCTGGTTAATGTATGTCTTTAGTCAAAATGAACTTATTTGCTTGTCAAAGGATGCATACACAACCTACGGCAAACCATCCCTTAGGCATTTCACTCTTACTTGCTACTTCATTTTCCTAGCATATGTAAACTCAATCTATTCAACTATAGTATGTCTTATAACTGTATCCTTAAACTCCTATGGACTCTTAAACAACATACCAACAACAAAATGCACCTCTTTAGCATTTGGATTGACCACTTTGAGTCATTCTTCTTCCTTGTGTACTTGAGTTCGTCATCATCCTCCTTATCTCAAACAAAATCATCATCCGACAGATTCTTCCCATTGTTTGTATCTGACTCATCATCTAGTTGCTTTGTTGTTGTATGCTCACCTTCAATAGGTAAAGTATTCTCTTGCTTCTTCTTCAACTACAAGCTTGATTTAAACTGCTTAATAGCTTTCCTAGCCTCAATCAACTTGTCATAAAAAGCACCATCACTCAAACTGCCTTCAGCATCAGCACTATCATTATCTCCGTCTTCGAGCTCTTATTCACTCTCCACATCACTATCAACAATTGGATTTAGTTCCACCTTATAGTCAGCCCTCTCTCTAGAAAACGATCCTTACGTCATCAGAATTTTGCATATATATCTCAATGCTTCCATGGATACCCAAAAAAATAGCATTTGGAGAATGCTAAGTCATTATTTATAACCCTAAGGCCATCAACTAGGCTAAACTTTAGAATAGCAAAACCTCACAACTTCAATATTATGGTAATAAAGCTTCGTAACCAACTTCACCTTCAGAAGATAAAAAGAAAAATGACATATGTTAACCCAAATAACTTTACGCTTCCTACCAACATATAGCACATCAAACATGATAAAACAACGCATAAATCTACCAATATGGTTCGTATAGATGAGCCTCTTTGTCATCTTCATGAGGCCCGCATGCATGATAAAACAACACATTAGGGTGGGACTAGCCGTAGATTTAAAAAGTAAATAAATAAAAACATATACCGCTATGAAAATTAAAATTTGTCCAACAAACTATTTAAATGACTCCATCTAACAGCACTACGTAATAGGAGACGCATACAAAACAAAGTAAATTTATCAACAAGTCATAGTAAACCAAGAGAACAAACACAAAATACATTAATTAAAAAAAAAAAGGAAAATACACCATCTCATCCGAGATAAATAATATAAACTTGGGATTGCATCCACACGTCCAAGAAAATCTACCGCATGCCTATAGAATAAAGAATGAACTTTTACAAGTAATTTAAAAAAAAAAAAATGAGAGGCTACCATAATATAACCCAATGTAGCATAGACATGGAAGAAATAGCACAAGCATGTACAAATGGGACCACTACCACACCAAGTTAGAATCAAAATGGGACCACACACAAAATGGTCTTATAATTGTACACTTGCATGGGAAAAATTACTTCTATAAGATCACTATAAATAAAAAAAAAAAAAAAAGGAGGTGATGCATTATAGGTTTGATAGATATTACACTTACATGTGGTTTCTGTGTCTTTGTTTTTCAATCTAGCCTCAAGCTTTTGAGTTTGAGTTGCAAGGAGATAAATGTGATAGCTAAGGGTGTATTATGGTAGATAAATGCAATGAATAAGAATATGAATATGAAAATAGAGTTGTGATTGCAATAAGCTAGCAGGTTGAGGCATTACATGCCTTCTTTTTGAAGATAAATTCATTATTCAAGTGTAGTTGAACAACAGTGGCCTTCCTGTGCAAAATAGGTCACATCCTAGGTGGAATTTATTTTTAAAAGGTGCCACATCATCTTCTCAAATGTCCATCACATATAATTTTAACAGAGAGACTAAAGTATTTGTACTTTCAGATAAGATGCACCAAATTTTCCATGATTTAAAGATTAGACAGTTAATTGCCTAAAAATGGATAGTATAAGCACTTACCATGCTATCATCCCATTTGTTTTAGATCTTGAGGAAAATAGTGCATCATCAATTATTAATCTTGTTCCTTTGAGTAGTAATATATTGTCCCAATTCTTTGAGATCTACGATTTAGCCATATGGACATCCAATCTTTATATATAAATAAAACAAAATAAATAAGATGCACAACATAAATAAATATTAAATATAAATTTCTCACTATACTTGATAAGAGGAACATAAGATTGAAATAAAAAGAAAACCATAAAGAAAAACTACATACAATATAGCCATTTAAAGTAGAAATAAGTAAACAAATATGAAAGTCAATCCTTGAACATTCTCATCTCTAATATGGAAAATTAGTTTCAACTTCTAGGTAGACCAAAAAATTAGTAACATCAAAATTGATAGATCATCTTGGTCATTATTGAAATCTTCTAAACCAAATTTGTTTCTACATTAGTTCCTTTGGATTTCTACTAGTTTTGACAACGGTCAATAAGATATTTCAATGCATGACAAGTTCAAGACCAATGACCTTTCATGCTACATTGATGGCAATCATTTCTTGTATTCCTTTTTATAGCATCTTTCTTTCTTCTCTATATGTCCACTTCTTGTGGTTTAATGTATTTTTTGAATGGCAATTAATGTAATAACCGTACTTGTGATTATTATGATGATACTTTCCATGCCCACGAATACGGCCATGATCAAAATTTTTAAAATGATGCTACATTCACTTGAAGGAATGGATCAAGTCCATTTGGTTGAGATTCATAAATGATTTTTCATGACCAACTCATTATCCACTAGCAAACATGAAATCAATTACAAATTTTTTTGAAAGCCTTTTTCATGATATTACTGTTGGAGGAGCATATTTGAGGTGTGAAAATTGGAGAATGTTTTCTTAAGTATGTCATTAGCTACAACTTTTTCTCCACAAAATTTCAACTAATAAATAATTCCAAACATAGCAAAATTATAATCACTCACAAATTTGAAATCCTGAAGTCATAGGCGCATCCAGTCATATCGAGCTTTAGAAAGGATCATTGCTTTTTATGGTCATATCTTTCTTTCATACTTTTCCAAAGATCAATAGGATCTTTTACTATAACGTATTCGATTTTTAATCCTTCATCAAGATGATGGTGACGATAAATCTTTGTTTTGGCCTTTGTCTTGGTTATATGCTTTAATCCATTCATTGATTTTGTCTCCAAGACGCATAACATCTAAATGAACCTGAGCTTTTAGTAACTTATTCTTGCTAGTAAAATCAAGAGCTACAAATTCAAGCTAGTAATATCAAGAGCTACAAATTCAAGCTTCATAGGGTTTGTCATTCTGAAAAAAATTTGGAGAGAGATTCAAGACGTGAAAGATTAAAATTTTATGTTCATAACGTATTATAAAATCTCTTGCAAAAAGGATCTAATCAATAAAGATTATAAATATTAAAAAGAAATAATTTTTCTTGATATTATCTCATATTTATATATACTGGAATGGTATATATAGATATAGATATAAGCTGACTATGAAAAGATATCAAATATACATGGAAAGAAATAATTCTTAGTAAATGCATATTTTAATGGATACATCGGCTATATATATAAGGAAAAAGATTATAAGCATCGATAATAATTTATTTATTTTTATTTTAGTTGGCATTACAGCAAGGAAATAAGAAGAAATGAACATAAGTATACGATGAGATTTGAATTGAACCTCTTTGAAAAGAAAATCTTATAATTTTTAATTGGTCTTGTTTTTATTCTTTCCACCAAAGGATATTAACTTCGAAATGGAAATATTATCACCCATTTCATTCCCCTTTTATATATGGTGCATCCACGTCCAGTGGACTTAAATTACCAAGTAAAATATTTTAATCCATTTTTTAAACTTTTCTTTTTTTTCAACTGTTTTAAATTTCATACTATTAAATTAAAAAAAATAAATAAATCTCGTCTTTCTCATTTTATAAAACCAACATTTATAACATTAGATCACACCACATCACAGCGAAAAGACCACAAACTTACAATACAACAGGTATAAAAGATTTAGATAAATCAAATCGAAAAGAACTAAAGGGGGGACTTACAAGATATTTTTCCACAAAAGCAGGCACAGATGACTCTTTTGCATCCATGTACTGTTAAAAAAAGGAGGGGGGGTCACAGCGGCAACTCCACGCTGATACCTGACGGCGATACGACATATGCTCGCATGGATAACTCACGCCACTATTGCTGTCACAGGTGTGGAAATCAGGTCTCTCGCCACGACGACATCATTTCTAAAGACTACGTGGTAAGCCCTCTTCTTAAAACTTTGTTGCATAAGCTCATCATCATACCCTTGTTTTTTTCTTCCATTATTTTTTTTTTCCTTTTTCTTTTTCTTCTTTTGTTTTCGTTTAATGTTAATGTTGGTGAAACAAGATTTTCCCCATTTCTGATTCCGGGAATAGAATCATATTTGCTTCCATTGTTATAATTCTCTCTTCTCAATTCTTTTGAATGGTGCTGTTTTCCTTTGTTCAACACACACACCTATCTCTCTCTCTCTGAAAATGGGAGAAACGATTCATGCTGTTATTTATTTTTCAATTAAGTCGTTTTCTAGGTAATTCTATTCTTTTACCTTTGGTTTTTAGGTTTTCTTTTTCTATCTTTAAATATTTATTATAATTGAAGCTTTGTAATCATCAAGAATTATAATCATAATGATATTAAGAGTATGTTCATCCTAATGGTTTTTAGGGTTAGGTAATGGTAGTGGAGAAATACATGGGTAGTAGCATATGCACATCTTTGATGGTAGTGCTTAATAATAAAATAGAATGTATATTAATGGTTTTTCCCTTTAAAAATTGTAAATCATTTTTCTCTTTTTTTTTTTTTTTTTTAAATAAATACTTCTCCATGGTTACTGCCAACTTGACCTCTTGCCATTACTAGTGGCATAAATCTCGTGGTATAACTACCGAATCTTCAATAACCATAAAACTATATGCTTGATAAGCATTTGAATGCATTATCATTGTCTGACTATTGAAATTAACTATTTTAAACTTAATAAGTTAATTTTAATGATAAGATAATTGATTAAAAGATCTAATTAATGAGAATATAAACTGGACTGGATTTACATTGTTAATCAAATTACACATTAGTTTTGCAAACTAATAGGTTTTTCTTTTTCTTTTTTACTATGATGAAGAGGTAGAGTATCGGCCAAAAAAAAAAAAAAGAATATCTGGATTTTTTAATAGTCCTTATATCAATATAGAAAAGTAATATCCCATAGGAAAAAAGTAATAATAAAAAAGTAATATCATTTCTGAAAGAATAACATTCTTTTGTATTTCTAGAGATGAAAACGAATTCTAAAGACAGATCCAAATGATGTGCTTTAACAGGTCATTGTCTCCAGGTGATGCTTTTACCTTCATTGTTTTTTATTACTTTGCTTTCCAAGTTCATGCGGTGCTAATGCAGAGGAACTTTTTCTCGAAAAGGATATCACTCCTCATTACGTTGGAAAAAACACCTTTTACTTTTTTCAAATAGTAGTTAGCATTATGTGAGGATGTGTAGTTCACTGAAGTTAAGAAATTGAATAAAAGCGTTTTATCTATTCAATTTTACATGAAATGGATCATACTTATTTTACATTTCATTTACTACTAGAATGAAATGAAGTTGAAAATAAATAATGTTTGCTTTAGTATTATTTTCTTTTATGATTAGAAGAGTTTTTCAGAAGATAAAAGAAAAATATAATAAGTTACTAAGAAATAGGATTTCTTTATTTGTTTCATATTATAAGAAATAAATATTCTTTATAGCTTTTTTTTTTCAAATCTAACAAGGGAATAGCTATATTACAATAATCAGGTAGAATAATAATTTCGCTCCAATAAACTAAATCTAATGTTATGGTAAAATGTTTTGCAAATGAAATAAGAAAATAGCAATTCTGCAGTATTGATGGCTGAATAATATATTCTGTATCAAAGAGCTAAACACAATGTAAAGAAAGTTAAAAGGATTAAAAGGAAAGTGATAAAAAATTAAGGGAAATTTAATTTTTGAAATATCTATATGTAAGTAAAGTAGGAATAGATAAAACTAGGGAAAAATGAATAGAAGTATTTCCTACTTTTTTATAGATTAAATTATTTTTCTTCTTAATTACAGAAAAAAACAGCGAAGCTTGACGGAAATATGCATTGAATTACGCGATTGACTTTAGAAGTAACGTTAAGAAATAAAAAAGAATAATTAAAAAAATTAAAAATTAGAAAGAGAAGAAAACAATAGGAAGGTTTAATTGTGTGTGTGTGTGTAGATATATTTATTCATTCTTGTCTCGTGAACTAAATAAAGAACATGAACCTATTTTCTTTCGTTTCATTTTTATATATCAAAAATTATTTATCTGTATATCTACTATTATATTAAATTGTAAACACATCTTAGTATTTTTAGCATTAATTCTATATTTCCAAATATATTCATTTTAAGTTTGTATCTTTTTATTATTTACCTACTTTGCAATATTCACCTAGGCAAATACCTGGTCACAGTTTTCTCAGCTTTTACTCTAACATTAATTTTTTAAGTATTTTCACATATTAAATATTTATTCAGATATTTACCATTTTTAAGCAACCATAATGAAAATATAATGTCCACTAATATATATATAAATACGTATTCTTTCTTCTTCATTCTTTTCCCCTAATGTTATTAGATCTGTACTAAGATGTTAACTCAATAATGGAAAGGCTCAAGGTTGAGAGGGTTGAATCAGGTCAAACCAAAACCGAACATGAGCTAATAAAATGCCAAATATAATTCCTATTTTATTTATGAAGCAATGAAAATAGTTATCTTCGTGAGATTGAAAATTTGTGAGTAGATATTTTACTTTATATCTTTAATTTGTTTTCTTTGGAGTTTATTGTTAGGTATTAAGTCCAAAGGGAGAGCTCAACCCAAAAGACTAGTCTATTAGGTGGGAGAACCCTTTAAGCTTAAATACCATTCTATAATTTCTCATAGAACCGATGTGGGATCGTAACATTACCCATCCCTTAAAAAGCCGACGCCCTTGGCGGCCTACTCTAGATGGCCCACTCTGAATGGCTTTCACTCTAGCTCTTTTTCTTCTAGATAGTCCTTTTCTAAGTAGCCCTTTTTCAGGTCACCCCTTCCATTAGGGTCGGTCTCTCAACGAGAGCACCAAATGTTAGGTATTAAGTCCAAAGGGAGAGCCCAACCCAAAAGACTAGTCTATTAGATGAAAGAACCCTTTAGGCTTAAATACCATTCTACAATTTCTCGTAGAATCGATGTGGGATCGTAACATTTATTTATTAGTAAATTGGTTTGTTAAAAATGAAATAAATAATGCAATATGATTTTGAAAACCCAACCATGTCTTATAGAAGTTGGGTTGAACTGAATGTACTGAGTCTTCTCGATTTGCTATGAAGAAGGATCAAAGAGGTGATTCCATATCGGTTTCATGACATGATCCAGACCACCGAGCTAGACCATTCAGATCAATTTGATTCTAACAGCACTAATATTTTATTTATTTCCATCCTTTCTTTCAAATAACCAAAACGCTCTCCAATTTCCTTTGACAAGTGAACTTATTTTGGTGCTTTATACCCTCAGATTGCTTTGCTTTCCGCTCTATATATATTTGTTAGCAATTCTCAATACCAAATTCGGTACGAGTGCTATCCAATATTTATATTGAGTCAATGAATACCTGTTCACCAAGAATCTGGCTATGAATTTATACATGCAGTCGCACACCGGGAGGGCATTTCTATTCTACAATTCCATGAACACAAGTCTTGGTCCAGAGGAAATTAGGTTATTCATATCTGGCAGATATGCAGTTCGTGATGTAAAATGTGGTGATTGTCGAGAGCAATTGGGATGGAAGTACGAGCATTCCTATGAACAATCACAGGAAGGGAAGGTTGGTAAAACGGTTCTCGAAAAATTCAAGATTGTTAGAAATTGGTAGCAGATGTAATCCATCCCCCAAGTTAAATTCAAGCAACTTTTATTTTGAATCAGTTCTGTCACAAAAATGTCGGAAGAATGTGATTGAATGATGGGACGATGTTCTACTTGTTTGTTGGATATGGAGATTGAAAAAATTGGTTTCCCAATGACTTCGATCTAACTTATAATTGTATTTACTCATCACACCTTTCTAAGAAGTATTCAAGTATTCATTTCCCATTGGATGTGCTACATAACATAATGGATCTTCTACAATCTCTCATGGTGCAATCAATTGTTTGACCCAATATTAAATATAATAATTAATATAATAAGTATTTTAATTTAAACGATTAACGATAAAAATATGGATTGTTTATATTTTCTATTTCTTTTGAAGCTGACCTATGTATTTGTATTGCAAATTTAGTGTTGCCGTTATATGCGAATCATAAAAACTTCATAAATCAAGCGTAAAGTATTTTGACATGAACATGCCTAAAAAACCCATTTCCACAATGATCCAATACCAATAAATGACTAACAATTTCTTGCAATCCTTAACTTCACTCAAGCATTTCCTTTCTACACAACTATCCATTTGAGCTTTTTATTTATTTTCTTTTCAAACACAAGGTATGTCAATTTTACAACCATGCCAACATGGACAATGAGTGTAACTAATTCATATATCAATTAGTAAGTGTACTAAGAATGGGAATCAGTAGTAAATAGCAGAAATAGTTAGAGATCCAATAGATCTACAACGAATTTAACAACCAATAATTGATGTACAAAATTACAATAGAGATAGAAGAGAAAAAGAAAGGAGGAAACATCTCTAAAATTCAAAAATACTTATGCCTCTATTTTCTAGAGGTTTTAAGAGTAACTCTTTTGAAGCAATCAATATCCATTTCATAATCATCTTTAATAACCCTCTTGCAAGATCGGTTGTGTTTTAGGACCTTAGCACACTTAAAATCGCTATTATTGAGCAATATAACCTCACAAAATATAATACGGAGATCCTAACTTGTTCTTTGAGGCATCACTATGAATCACAAAAGGTTAGATGGAATCTACTAATACAAAAATAGAAATTGTAGTTAATCTTTGCTCCAACTCCTAGAAAATCTATTCGCATTCCTGATCCAGTGAAATTTTACCCCCTCCAAGTCAACTGATTTCAAGGTTTTGTCACTTTATAAAAGAAAAAATTCCCTGACAGACCTTCGACAATACCCTACCAAGCCAAGGAAACTCTGTTGTTCTATTTAGGCCGCTTCCATCCTAATATTGCCTTCATCTTTTTAGGATCAATTGAAATCCCATCCATAAAAACAATATGGCCCAGAAACATAATTTTATCTAACCAAACTCACATTTAGAGAGCTTACCATAGAACTGTGATTCTACATACCTTTCTAAGGCTAATCCCATGTGCTCCGCATGGGTTTTTCTATCCTTTGAGTAGAATAAAATATTGTTAATGAAAACTACTATGAACTGATCTAGGTACAATTGGGATATCCTATTCATTAGATCTATGAATACCACAAGGGCATTGGTCAATCCAAAAGTCATAATCACAAATTCGTAATAGTCGTACCTAGTTCAAAATGTTGTTTTTGGAGTATCTTCCAAGTTGATACGCAATTGATATTATCTTGAACGTAAATCAATTCATGAGAACATCATTGTACCATTTAATTGATCGAACAGATCATCAATTCAGGGAAGATGGTAGTTATTCTTGATGGTGATCTTGTTGAGCTCTCGATAATTAATACAAAGTCATAATGTTTCATCCTTTTTCTTCATGAATAATACTGATGCACCCCAGGGTGACATACTGGGACGAATGAATCCCTTAATCACCAACTCTTGCAACTGTATTTTTAATTCCTTTAAATTAACGAGTGCCATTTAGAAAGGAAAATTATATATGGTAATAGAAGATCCTCAAATATCTAGTTTCCAATAAAGAGCTAGCTAGGCATGGAAGATCCTCAAGAAACACATCAAATAATTCACACACCAAAGGGATGTCTTCAACTTTTATGGTTTTAGGTTTACTTCCTTGGTGGGGGTCTACCCTTTCCACAAGTATTGAAATTGCTTTAATCCTAGCTAGTGTTAGAGGAGATTCCTACGGTAGGCCTTGTACGTTGCCTTTTTGACTATATGCATTTCTTCTCACAATCTACTTCGACTTGATATTTGGTTAACCAATTGATGTAAAGAATCATGTAGTACCTAACAATCGGAATTAGAATGAGGTTTATTGGAAACCTTTGATGTTATATTTGCATCTCACCATCGATTACAACTCCTTGGTTAATACTTTTTCCCTTGTAGGTGCAATGATACTCTATATAATTTGAGTTTTTGCCATTTAGATGATGTACCTTTGTTGGAATTAGATACTTATAAAGGAATGAGATGTGTCAATAACAAATAAATTCCACGCACTATAGCTATAGATCAAAATTTGTTTTGTATAGTAATTTAGTTGTTAATTTGTTTAGAAAAACTATATTTCACTCCAGGTTTTCTAAGTTTTACTTATTTTCGGGACTCATCAATAATCATTTCATGACATTCATTCTCATCTAACGTATTATCCCAAATTTGTTTCTTCTTCTTCAATAGCTTCGTGCATTAAATCTTGTTCTTAGATTTCGTCTTATCCTTCTATAGCATTTACTTGGGCCATGGCTAGGGTTAGGTCTTCTATGTCTTGCTTCTGCAATGTTGTTCGACATGCCCCTTTCTGCCACAGCTTCGACATTTAACCTTAAAGCGGTCCTTTGCTCGACGGTGCTTCTTTCCACAGATGTAGCATTTTCCTTAAAGCAAGTCACATCTATTGGGTAGATTTTCCTTACTACACTTCCAACATTTAAGGGTTACTACTGCCTACAATGGTTTTTGTCTAAATAGGGTTCTTAATTATGCTTTTCCCATACTAGGAGTAAACTTTTTGGCATAGCTACTTCCTCTAACTTCTTGTTTATTATAATTCCCCTCCATTTGATCCTTAGTAGCTTTCAGTTGATGTGCCTTGTCCACCACTATAGAGTAGGTAGGTTGGTTATAGTCCTCTAATTTGCATTGCTTGAAAGGTGTTGAAAAAAAGGAGAACAATTAGGCTTTTATATACGCATGCGGAAGCTATAAGACGGGTTTCTAAAATGATTTTATTTTCACTTAACCAACCGCTATCTCTTTTTCCAATTATTCCCAATTCAACAAATATAAGCAACAATGATAATAATAAAGAGATAGGGGAAGGAGAAAATCACACTGGCATTTAACATAGAGTTCAGCCCACCCCATAATCTCCATGGTCCACAAATGTCTCACTCGAGGAAGACTCCATACATCACATTCCACAACAATTACCTCAACATGAGTACTTCAACAAATGCCTCACAATTAGGACTTCACAATGTCTACCACAAGTAAGATTTCACATTGCCTCACAAACGAGGACTTCATTTGATGCCTCAATACATAGGGTCTTCATCTATTACCTCAAACATATGGGGACTTCACTAAAACAAACAACAAAATACAAAAAAAAAAAAAAAAAGTGTGAATAAGGCTTTAGAATATTAGCTCACTAATCTCACCATAGTACTATTCACTCAAACAAAAACAAATACAAAATGAGAGAGCTTTTTCACATAATCTCTACCGATTCAACCTATTCTCTTATATAAAAACACCTTAACAACTTCTATTTATAGTTACACAAAGCAACCTAGCCGTTGCCCTCAAAAAACCCACCAATGACCGAATTTTAGAAGCTACAACGGCTATTTTTCACTCACTAACGAGCCAATCCACAACTAGTAACCACGGTCTTCCCCTTGATTTCCTCTATTCGAGAACCGTGCTTCTCTTTCTTGTATTGGCGAGCCAGTGTGCATCCTTTGTATGCACTACACCAAAAATACAAAACAAAACAAAACACAAAAACACATAAGCACAATACAGCTCAAAATATATCATGAACATGTTTTGCTTATTAAATGTAACTTGACTAAGTTATGGAGCATTTGTGTAATCCATTTTCTCATCAAAATAAGATCATAACCTCCACATAGTTCAACAAAAGGATCAAAATCCCTAATGAATAAGGTCTTTTCCAAAGTCTCATCATCCTTATAGGGAAGTAGGATATATTGAAGTAGTCGATAAAATTCATTTTCATCCCTAGTGACAATTTTATTCCCTGTTTAATGGATAACAAATACGCAACAATATTTGATTTGGTGTTTTGTGTTAAATATTCTCATCATCATTCTTCCTAGAAATGCTCCCAAATGTTGCCCCTTTATCTATTGCGGTAGAGTCCGCTAAGTAAGTAGGTGTTGTAGATCTTCACCTTCTTGTGGGAGCATTACTTGCACAGTGGCTAAAATTTGAGCGACATAATTAGTTTCAGCTAGCTGTTTTCTTGCTCCATTTCTAGACAATAGGGGATGTTGTCTCGGTATTTCATTATTTTCCATCTAAATAAAATTTAATTTTCCTTAAGACCAAATAAATCAACATAGTACTATTATTTATAACTACCAAATATTTTACACTTGGTTGTGAAAGTAGTACAAACATTGTAACCATCACAAATATCATAAACATTGTAAACACTACGAAGATCCTACCACAGGAACAACATGCACCAAATATTTATTTATATACACAAGAGTATTCTTTTATATCCATCTTGCCTAGGTTATGGAACATTGGTTTATTCTTCACTATCATTCGACGAAGTGCTTGTTGATTCTAAGGGTAACATGGAATTGCTATTATGGTTGAGATAAGAAATTTTGATTTCCCAATTGTGACAAGTTGGAATTTCTTGAGAAGCGGGAGTGTAGTGGTAATTTCAATGTAGTGGTAATTTCAATGGTGACCATTAAGTAAATAGGGAGTTGTACTTGTGGTGGAGTCTAAAGTGGAGAGTATGTCTTTTAGTCTTATAGTAGAAATAGGAGTAGCTGTAATTAGAGTTCCTAGTTTTATGTTTTCTGTAACGCCCTAAACTGAAGGTATTACAACCCGCCACACGTCCTCACTTGAGACGGATGTGCTAAGGCTATTATTTTACTAATCCACAAATTTCATATATAAGATCAAACTCTCATATAAAAAGGGTATCTATTAAAAACATCTCATAAAACTTCTGAATAACTTAGTTGGCATAAACCATATACCAACTCAAATTAAACTTATATCATCATAAAAATTGCATAAAATTTCCAGAATCATAAAACTATTTAAAGTTGATAACAGTCTTCAACTCAGGTTTTCTCAATTACAACATGTCTATGATTTAGTAGAAAAGTTAGGTCCACTATCGTCCTCCCCATAGTCCATGTAGACATCATATCTAGATAAGTCGACCACTATGGAATCACCTCATGTTCCTAAAAAAGATAAAAGAGTAAGCACAAAGGCCCAGTACACCATACCACACACATGCACATGAACAGACAATAACCAATTTCACATACAACTTAATAACTAATGCAGCAACTATGGTTTATTATGTTTAATTAGTCAAGCAAACAACATAGTTTAGAACCATATGCATCTAGTCCTAAACCCGAAGTGACTCAACTTTGTAAAACATTCAGTATAGAAAATAGTAATATATACATATATTGGTGTTGAGAACTTCCCACACACTCAGATTACTATACTCATACCACTGACTACTAAATCAACTCTATGCATAACTCCACTCAGGACAATACCACACATAGATCATCAGGGCATCATTCTAGTAGCAACGATCCTCTCGATCTACTAGACTCAACCATAGTCAAGCAATAAATCAAATTTAAAGCCGGATAACAATTAATCAGTTTACAATTTCTAATCCTATAAATAAAAATAACAAATAGGTAATATCGTACCTGGATCAGTTTTAGGAACAGGAAACCTAATTTCACAAACACCACTTGAAGCATCAAATACTCACTCAATATATATTTTCACCAAAAATAATCGTATTATCATAATCATACTATAATCTAAACCCTAAACCCAAAAGAATTACAAACCTTAAATCCATACAGACCCTTCCCTTTTAATTTTAAAACAACAAAATCTCCAAGAGCATAGAGTTTCTCTAAAACTCCTCCAAACTATCACTCCCTTCAATAAAATTCAAGAAATTTTAGAGAAAGATCACTTCTATATTAACACAAGGATAGAAAAGATTCATACTTATCTAGGACTTTAAATCTTGATTCTCCTTGATCGTAGAACACAAATCTCTAACAAGAATTAAGGGTTTCCTCTAAAACTTCATTCGAAACCAAGAGAAAAGTTTTAGGAAAAGATCATTCCTTTATATCTCTAAAGAATTAAAGATGATGAACTCATCTTAACCTTGATTCTTGATCTCTCTTGATGTTAAGATCACTGATAGAGAGGTTTTTCTTTTTTTCTTTTTTTAGATTTCTGAGCTTATGAATGATTTTAGAGAAGAGAGAAGGCTAGGTTATAAAGAAACTTGGAAAAACCCTTTAAATTTCCAAATAGGAAAGACTGGCGACTTAGGGAAGAAGGCTAGTAGCCTAAAACACTAGGAGATAAATTTGAGGCCATGTAGGCCGACCCAATGCTAGCGACATAGGCATCAAGGCCGACAACCTTTATGATGGCTTTGTGCTGTAACTTTTCATCTTCAATCACATGTCTGCTATTTGACAAAATAACTAATTATGTATTATAGTAGAACATAAAACCCTCTTATTTTTAATCAAATGATGCTTTTTCCCTTCATTATAAAACATTTATCTTTATATTACAATTTCATATAAGCTAGCGTAGTTAAACTCATCTATGGCCACTTCAATATTCGTTAGCAATCAAATAGAACTTGTAGATCATGCGTGTGAGGCTAGTACTATAGGTATATTAAGAAAACCTTCGTGTCTTAAGAACGAAGTCACTACCCCCTCGAGTAAATCCATCAAGGCATGGCAATAACCATCAAGTATTAAAGTCAAAATAAATGGATACATAACATGTGGCTCCAACTAGGTTACAATATGAATGATGGGTACAACCATATTTACTATTCAATGATATCATACCACATACTATTCAAACATGGAGATAAGTAAATATCTCCGTTTTTAAGGTTAACTCCATTATGAAACACAAAAATTTAAGCAATTACCTTTAAACTTTAAATTCAGATGGTGAATTCACTATATTAATATCTTAATAAATTTGTTAAAACGGGGGTTATATATCCTAAACTCTCAATACAAAACTAACCTATAAACTTCTTCTCTTTAGGATGTACTTTATAACTTCTAAGAAGGTCAGTACCGATTACTCCATGTGCAAGTTGGTGTAACTTCACGATCCTTTTTTTTTGTAAGGATCTTTAAGACAATACACTATTTATATTGGTAAATAGTTTAGTCTCAGGTGTGCTTACCTTACTTGACTGGTTTCATTAGTAAATTATATTTATATGATTTGTTTTTTGATCACCTTAAACTAAATAAATTTTTAAGAATATAACAAACATAATAATCGATTTGCATCACATCTTGCATTTTTCATGCTTGCTTCCACTTAATACTAATTGCCAAAGTAAGAAACTAGCTAATTTTCATCTTTTACCATTTATTGAACTATGTGATAGGAGAGGAGGTACCAATAAGAGTTAAAAGCTATCATCAAATAGCCTACAACGCTTTCTTGGTGGATATCAGTCCATTGCACATTCCTGCCTTAATGGAAGACGTTTTACACCAACGTCCTCAAATCCCATATTAGAGGGGGGTCAATTTCTCTAATTTCACAATAGACAGTTAACATTATGTGGATGGTGTTTGTTTGCTATCATATTCATATTAATAAATACTTAATTTGCTCTTTGTCACATATACCACAGGATCCTTGCTATTTACTAAGCAATTCAAAATTTTGCTTGCTACCTTACAAATTCTCTACAGATTTACTAGAATCATACCTATAAGTGAGCAATGCTTAAGGATCGACTATGTCAGTATGTATCTTTTTAAGTGTTAGTTACTATTTTGAGCGTTATGGTTACCAACTGATTATGGTACAATACTTTTGTTTTTCTAAGCAATTGGCAATCATGGTGAAATGCTACTAATTATGATTTCAGATTTGACATTCTAAAAGTGGTATTAAAACCAAACACTTAAAGGATACAATAAGGGAAAAAACAATTATTAGGCATATAATGACTAAAATTTAGACTATTTTAATGTATGGATCGAGGGAATTCCTATTGGAATTGTAGGAGAAGTTTTAACGTCTTCAAGAAGTAGCCCTCGCTGATTATAGGATTCGCCTATAGTACCAACTAGCCTCTAATTATGTTTACTTTACTTCTGATGAAATTTTAAACAAATATGTGGATAATTTAAATCCTAGATAGAATAGTTGGTAAGATGACATGCTGATGCACAAAGAGGATGAGTTAAGTTGGTATTCATCCCCATGTTCGAATAGTATGTGATATAGCATCAGCAAATAGTAAACATGGTTATACCTATCATTCATTGTATAACTTGGTTGGATCCATAGGTTTTGTACCTCTAGTTTAAGTTTAGCACCTGATGATTATCACCATGCTCTGATGGACATACCCAAGGGGTTAGTGAATTCATTTGCAAGACATGAATATTTTCCTAATATACCTATAGTATCAACCTCATCACAAGATCCACCAGTTTTTTCATGGCTAACGAGTATTAAAGTGACCATAGATGAGTTTGACTACCTTAACTTATATGAAGGCATAAAGTCAGGAACCTTGATTGCAGCTACTCTTATTTTTTGCTTTTAAGTTAAGAAGACGTACTTTCCACCACAAACTCTATAAAAAATACAACCCTTCTTTACCTAATGGTGACTAGGGAAATGGCCACCACACTTCACTCCCCTGGAAATTACAGCCCATCACATATGGGAAATCAAAGTTTCCCATCTCAACCTTAATTGTGACACCATGTCACCCTCAGCATCAACAAGCAATTCCTCAAATCATGGTTAGGAATAAATTAATGTTTAATATCCTAGGCACGATGGATGTAAGAGAGGGCTTTCTTGTGTGTTTTAACAAAGATTTGGTGTGTGTTGTTCCTCTGTTGTAGAATCTTTGTAGTGTTTGCAATGTTTATAGTGTTTATAATGGTTGCAATGTTTGAACTAAATATTTGGCAATTACAAAAAATAGATTAATGTCAAAAATGGTGCTTGAACTTTCATAAGGTGTTCAATTAGATACCTAAAGTTACTTTTTGAATAATTCAGTACCTAAACTTTCTCAAAAAAGTTCAATCCAGTACCTAAAGTTTGTTTTTAACAATTTTGGTACTTGAACAAAATTTTCACGAACTTTCTTCATACCTGATTCAACTTGCTTTAGGTATGAAAAAAGGCCGTAAAAACTTTTTTCAGGTACCAAAATTATCAAAACCAAATTTTATGTATAAAACAAAGTTTGCGAAAGCTTTGTTCAGGTACCAAATTGTTCAAAATAAAACTTTAGGTACCTGATTGAATATTTTGGAAAATTTCAGGTACCATTTTTATCATTAATCCAAATAAAAATACTATGTCTATGTATTTTATTGTAGGGAAAATTAAATTTTTAATTAGATGGCAAATAATAAACATCTAAGACAAGATCTTGCACCATCTAGAAATGGAACAAGACAACAACTAGTTGAAACTAATTACGTGGCTCAAATTCTAGCCAATATACAAGTAATGCTCTAACAACAAGGTAAAGTTCGACGACACTAGGTTACTTAACAAACTTCACCACAACAGATACAGGGGCCTAAGAAACAGAATCCCTACCACACCCCAACAGATATCCTAAACGTGACCGCTTGTCTTATACAATATAAAAACCTATAAATGACTAACTTAGTTACACGTAAGCTTTCATATCATGTACAAGGCATATTTCACAATAGATGGGACATTAGTGGAGTTGCGTGATTCACGGTAGTAATAAATTAAATAGCATGCAAGAGAACTAAACATGGTAAACTTTAGCATGATAACCTACATTTTATAGAGGCATACCCCTGCTAAAACCACAAAGGCTTCAAAAGTTACCATGTTCGTAATGTCTCCAAAATAACTTAAAGTCTTTGACATAATAATAAGTCTGACAAAAGAGATTTTAAAAGAAATCTACTCCCATCCTATGATAGAGTCATAAGTATTCCTGTGATATCAAAAATCTATAGGGGTATAAGCTACAACATGCTTAGTGAGTATATTCTCACAAAACTTACCACAAAAGAAAAACAAGCAAGTTTATTATAGAATCATACGTTGTGTAACAATCACATGAATTAACTAAGTATACATGGGTATCCAAAAACAATGTATAGCACGGATTTATGCCCTTCATGACTAAGGTTAAAGAATGTTCTTGTAGGTCTCCGTAATCTCTACTAATAATCCTCAGGCACTCACCCATAGCGATCGATCTGGTACGACTCTCCGTAAGACAATGTTCCTGAACGAAGTAGTTCTTTAAGAAGGAGCAAGACCCACACTATATGTACAATTTGCAGTCCACCTGATTCCATGCATAGGAGTAGCAACCTTCAAATGTAACTCGATAAGATGTAATATGTGATCAGTTCTTAGTTCGTACCAACCATGTTAAGTTCAATAAAGGTTGAACAAGCAATTCATTATACAACTCACAATATATCAAATATAAATATCAACATATTTAAACAACCAATCACGATTTCTATATGCTAACGATCCATTGATCGCGCAATACAAGACACAAGCAAAATCCCATGGTATCCCCACAACATATCTGATTTTTGTCTTTTTTTTTTTTTTTTCTATCAACTAATAAACTACTTTACATGCAAAGAGAAGATAAGCAAGCAAGGAAATAAAACTCACTCGGCCATCTGGAAAACCTTCAATCAAAGTAGTCTTCTAGAAAGGGGATATTGACTCATTCGTTACACAAAAAAAAAAAAAAAAAAAACAAAATAGGTATTTCTATCAACCTTGCTTAAATTTCTAATTCTATAAATTTTGTTCTCAGTTGATTTTCCGATTACCTAGTTTTGACCTTAAAATGGTCAATCTAAGTTATTTTAACTTTAATTTTCACATATGAGTTGTCAATTCTACCTAATCTAAATGCCCTGTTCATTTCTAAGGTTATTTCAAATATTTAAGGTCATTTAGGTGTCAGAATCCTAGGGGTTAGATTACGCTCAGACTTGAATTGAAACTCATTTTAATATTTTTCCCAAGTTTCATCTTATATAGACTCTCTAAGATAAGTATATATATTATCCCTAAATTTAAACATGATAGAAACTCAAAAATAATTCATCGTACATGCATGATTCTAGTGATGTTGCTCAAAATATATTTTCTATTAAGATAGCTTTGTGAAAAAAGTTAGGAAACTTAGGTTCATAAACCTTCGATAACTTGTAATGAGATTTTCTTTCTTGGGGCTTTATAATTTTAGTGATCCAACTTGAAAATGGGGTTTTGGACATTATTTTATTCCTTTTGAAAATTTTGGTTTACACATGTACTTTATAAACAAAGTTTATTTGATAATTTATTTTTGAAAGCATTGATTTTCATGTGTATTCAAGGAAAGAATTTGAGTTGCAAAAATTTGTAAAATCTATGCCTATGATCTTGGCATTTTCATGAAAATAGAAAAATGGTCAAATTTAAAAATTTCTTTTTGGTGGACAATTCTTTTCTACGCATTGAAAGTGAGTTTTGAAGAAAAATATTTTACATAACAAAGAATTATCAATATATATGATTAAAGAATTCATTTTTGCATTATAACAACATCACTATGAACATTCTATGTACATGAACATAAACCTTAACTGAAAAATATTGCAATATCAAAATGAACTTAAAGTAGAAAGTTGACAAGACTACTAATGACAATATAAAGATAGCGAAATAAAACATGGGAATCATAGCTCAAAATTAAAGCTCCTAAGAATTGAAATAATCCTGTCACCAAGAAAATAATAAAATAAAATGAGATGAAATAAAATAAAGTGGGAGTCCTAGATTTTTGACAAGGCTCCCAAGACTTTTGATAAGTTATTTTTATTTTATTCAATGCATTGAAATTTATGCTTTACTTGATCTATTTTTGGATAAGTTCCTATGATTCTATGATCTATTTTACTTGTATTTGTGAAAATGTTGTTTTTTGGCTTCTACGATCAAGAAAAGAAGAAACAAAGTATTTAGGATCAAATTTAGAGTAAAACAACAATAACAGTTTAAGGTACACTTAACTGCGGCCGCAAAAGATCCCAACTGAGGACAAGAAAATAAGGCAAAAGTCCAAATTGTGCCTTCAATCATACAACTCCAATTACACCCACGATTCGAACTGAACTTAAATCACACCTCTGATGAAAAGACACAGCTTATATCATGGCTAACTTTCAAGCATGCAACTCAAGTCACAATAAGTGACCCTATACATGTTTGCTGCCTTGTTGTCTCGTGTGTGAAGTTAAGGACAAAATCTGTTATAAAGAATCTACCACGTTAATGAATAAAATTTTCATGATTTATGTGTCCTAACACCTAAAAATAAACGTGTAAAGGCATTGTGAATTATATTGTACCATATGCAACAAATTACTAACATAGAATAGAATAGTGTGAGAATTTCTAGTGAGGAAAACTCTTCTTTTACGAGAAATTCAAGTTTTCTTGATAAATTCATATTTAGCCCGATGCTTGCTCTTGGTAGATTTTTGTGCTTAATTTGCAAAATTCATCTTTAATTTTATATTATTTCTCTTGAATTTGTGTTTAATGTTTACATCTATGGAGAAATGATTAATTTAACTTAGAATTTGTAAATCCAAAACCCGATTCATATGATTTCAAATGCGTTTTAATTGAATGTTAACTAGGTGCTCGTAATTAGTAACTCAAACCTCAATTCATGAGTTTATGTGAGTGTACCATGTAGTTCATGTTTGATTTCGTTAGAATAAATTCAGAGATCATTTTAATGAATAGATTTAGGCTGCTAATGAAGTTGCTCATAATCACCTTGAGATAGGGATGGTGAAACTTTCTGTTACTTGGTTTTAAAATTCATTAAAATGGGTTTTTAATCAAATGATTCTTAATCTTTATGTGGATCCAGGTTACTGACTGATTGTGAAGAGATTTCAGTAGTCTGATCTAGATCTAAAGTTTCTGACCTTGAGAGAAGCTTTAACTTACCTTTGTAGATCTTAAAGTATAGGTATACCCAGCAAATAACTCTTTGAATTTGTTATAAAATCATATGATAAGGACTTAATGAAGCAAATCCTAAGCTTTGTCTTGTATCAACAAACTTATATCCCTAATTTGCCTTGAAAACGGTATATAATTAGTGTTAACCTTACCTTAGCTTTTTATTGTTTATAATGTTCTTCTAAATCTTTCTTTAGCTAGATAATTGATAAAGATTGACTAGGGTAGATGCTAATGATCCCTAAGAAATACAACCTAATACTTTTTATGCTATCTTGGTAGGTACGTTTACCTATGTTGATGATCGCAACTAAAGTTAAATAAAACTTATTAGTTATTTTTAAAATTTTTTAAAACCTTCAGCTTCATGTCTGTGCTTTTAAAATGCAAAACCTAAACACCATCAACCTAGTTTTTGTGGTGTTGTTGCTTGGGATCAGCATTAGATTCAATCATTTGAAGTTCAATGAAGCACTATTTAAAAGTTTTAAAGCTATTAGATAGCCACTAACCCCTATGCATACTGTGAATAGCTTCAACTTTTCATCTCTATTTCTATCTTTGTAAATATATTTCTTCTATTCATGTCACTAAACCTTTGTTTTTGTTTGTTTGTACATATGTAAAAATTTGTACATAATTTGTTTTGTTTTTAGTTTGTTGTTGTACGTAGTCCTTTTTTTGTTCATAAATATGCTTTTATAGTTTCTATAGTTCTTTTGTACAACTTTGTTTGTTCGTTTAACTTTTATTTTGTTTTCTTTTATCTTTTGTTTAATTCATAAAACTATTGTTGTTGCTTCATAAGTTTTTATTGTAGTTTTCATTTTTAGTTTATCTAATGTAATAAAGGATTATGACTAGAAGTCAATCTTACCCTTTCTTTCCCTTTACTTCAAAACCTCAGAGAATAGGAAGAACATCCAGGCGAATAGCCAGGCAAGAGTGGACCCAGAAAATGGAAGAGGAGTGGAGTAAGAAGAAAATGAACTTGTTAAGATAGACTAACCGAGGACTATGTTAGATTTTTGCAGACCTACCTAAGATGTTGCAAACAGCAGTATAGCTAGACATAGGGTAGTGGCCAACAAGTTTAAGATAAAACCCAATGTTATCCAAATGGCCCAACAATACGTGCAGTTTGATGGAATGCAAGATGAAGATCCCAACACCCACCTCTAATAATTCTTAGAACTTGGTGACACCTTTAAGATTAATAGGGCCTCTGATGATGTCGTACACCTTAAGTTGTTTTCTTTTTCGTTGAGAGGGAATGTAAAGAAATTGCTCAATAATCTGCCTAGATAATCCATAACCACCTGGTAGCAAATGGCTGAGAACTTCATGAAAAAAACTTCCTACCCTCTAGGACAGCAAAGCTAAGAGCGAATATTGCTTCATTCCATCAATTGGAATCATAAACCGTCTATGAAGCTTTCGAGAAGTGGAAGAAGTTACCAAGAAGGTGCCTACATCGTAGACTACCTAAAGGGATATGGGACTAGGCAGCTTATTAATGTAGCAATAGGAGGAAGCTTAAACAACAAATCCCTAGAAGAGTGTTTAAACCTTTTTGAGGATATGGCCAAAAACCATTATCAATGGTCATCTATCAAGGCTAAGAAGGAGAAGCCTGGAGGTGTGTTTGAATTAGATGTTGTGATATCCCTAACTTCCAAAACAGAGGCTCTATCTAGAAAGGTTGATAGTATGACGATGGGGACTACACAAATGAGTATAGTTGATGGAGGTATAGAGCAAAGTTTTGAGGGCATGATTTTTGAAAATGTAGAGTTTGTTGAAAACTACAATGGGTCTAAGAATGATCCTTATAGTAATACTTCCAACCCTGGCAGGAGGAACCATCCAAATTTTAGATGGAGCAACAATAATTTTCAAAATTCTAATTTTCCTCCATTTTCAAAATCAGCAAGTTCAAGGATCATCTGTGTCCCAGGGAAAGAGTTCTTTGGAGGAATTAATTCCTTGGTTTATCAAGGCCTCTAAAGCCAAGCAGCAAGGAATTTATACTACTTTGAGAAATCACTTAACTGCCATTCACAACTTAGAGACACAGTTAGATCAAATTTCTAAGCTCTTATCAAAAAGACATCAAGGAACTTTGTCATCTAACACAAAAGCAAATCCCAAGGACCAAGCCAAGAGTTGAAATGAAGAAAAAAGACTCCTAGGATAACTAATCCTACTTTTTTGTTGAAAGTTATTTTGTTGTGGATTATGTAATTTTCTTTGTTTTAAAAAAACCTTAAGTGTGTTTGCTTTGTTGATAATGATGGTTGATGGTTGTGAGACTTTAACAGGTTTTCCTGAGAGTTTTTATAAATATGGATAACGTTTTTGAAGTTTTCAAATGAAGTTTTTAATGGTGTTTTTGGATAAATTCTTTGCTGAAGCTTGAATAATAGGGATGCAATTGCCTTTACTCTTCAATTTACCCTTTCATGTGCAACTGCCTTTACACTTCAATTTACACTTTCGTGTTTGTTTTAATACCGTCATTTCCCTCTCATTTATTTCTTTGTTCGAAACTTAACAAACCTAATAAACTGTCACACCCCGCTCCCGCAGGCGACAGCGATGTGATGGCAGGGCAGACAAATCCACCACTGGCCCCCTAGTGGTAATGGCCGACACCACCATTGCATCATGGTGACCCCAACCAACGCATGCCCCTCAGGGTACCACGGGCACTATAGGTATTGTTACCCTCAGGATGGATTGACCTCAGTCTGCAGCCTCTAGGGATCGAACCCATGACCTGAGGCTTTTGCCTGCCCCAAAGGCAGCACCTCTTACCCCCACCCCCGCAGGCGACGGCGATGCGATGCCAAGGCAGGCAAACCCACCACTGGCCCCCTAGTGGTAATGGCCGACACCACCATTGCATCATGGTGACCCCAACCAACGCATGCCCAAAGGGTACCACGGGCACTATAGGTATTGTTACCCTTAGGCAGAGTTGAATCCAGTCTGCAGACTCTAGGATTCGAACCTCAAACCTAAGGCTTTTTGCCTGCCCTGGCATCACATCGCCGTCGCCTGCGGGGGCGGGGTGTGACATAAACCCTTGAAACATCCTCTTGCACAAACTCGATGAAAATCGTTCTTTTACAACATTTGCATCATCAAACAGATAAAGTTAACACTTTTCTTTACTCTTTAATTCAATACTATAGTTTATATTTGAATAGATACTTATTTGATCTCGTTAGTTTTACGATTTCAAAATTTACAAAATCTTGATAATATGTTGTTACTAATGTTAAGAAGCTTTCTTGATAGTTAAAATAAGATAAACTTACTATTTTATACTTCCTTATTTGAAAATATTATGGTCTTACTTAAATGATCTTTAATGAACTCTATCATGACTTTTGAGCTTCCATGAAAACCTGAGAAGAATTTGGTTAGTTTAAGGCTGTTTCACAAGATGATTCTTTTTTGTAATAACATTACAAAGTCATGAAACAAAAATGTAGCTTAAATAAGTTCAAAATCCCTCAAGAAGGGTTAAGAATGGAAGTGCCATGAGTTTGTTCTTCAAACATGATTAATGCCTCTGATTTACGTTTTGGTGAATAAACTTGATAAAAACTGGGTCTTTTGTTTTATTTTCTAGCTTTTTAAACTAAGAAACTTATATGTTTGTATTTGCTTTGCAAAAATGGCATCTAAAATACACTCAAATAAACAACCCCTGCAACAAACCAAAAAGGCTAGAACTAATTATAAGCCTTCTTTACAAGTAAGTAATTGTCATCAACCCCTACTTGGTAGGGGTGTGCAAAAAAACTGATGAAACCAAAAAACCGAGCCAAACCAAAAAACCAATCCGAAAAAAATGGTTAACCGGTCCATCGGTTTCGGTTTAGGATTAGAATTTTAAAATTTTTGTTTTCGGTTTTTAATATTAAAAAATCGATGGTTTCGATTAACCGATCCATTATTTGTAAATATATATAATATATATAAATATAATTGATTTTTTAATAAATATAAATTAAAAAATCACAAAACCCTAAAACTAAACTACCCTATTGGCTATTCCTCATTTCCACTCCAGCTCTCCTCTCTCGTTGCTCCGTGCTGCCGCCTTCCTTCTCCTTTAGCTTTCTTAATCTCGTCATCACCGTCATCTCATCATTGCCACTTGAACAAAGTGGGAAACTGGGATTAGAAACAAGGACAAGAATAAGATCATCTCGTCATCTCATCATCTCCTTTCTTAATCTCATCATCACCTCCCTTCTCCTAGTAATTTTCTAATTTCATTTCTCAATTCTCATGCCATTTGAACAATGTTAGGTACTGACATAAAGTAGAGGCAGCAACGTGTTAGCTAAGTGGGTTTGTATCTTGTGTTGAATTCTTCAGTATCAAAATTGTGTAGAAGATTTGTGCTGTAAATTGTAATCATGCTTTTCAAGTAGTGTGTTGTGTGGATCTGTGTTCTATCTTCTCTATGACTTGTGCTAGACTGATAGTAAAAGGATCCATTCCTACTCTGAAGTTCACAGCATATGCTATATGCATAAAACATCTAGAAGAGTTTACTAGCTTTCGCCTAACATATAGACAATATTGTCTGAAAATCATTGTGGTATGTCAATAACTGAGGGGTGTGTCGGTTTTACCTAAAATTTTTTTGCAAAACTTATTTTCTTAAGTTGCCCTGTATCCTGGCTTATATAAAACTCATTATTAGCTTGTTAACTGCAATTCATAGTAGATCTTCATACTAGGAGGTAATGCAAGAGTATTGCAAGGGCCGATTGCAATGTTCAACCATGTATAAGAAAGTAATGATAGAAATGTGGGATATGGTACACACTTGTTACCATATTATTTTGATCTTATTACCATAGTAGCTTATGATTGTAGTTATAAGATTATTTACAAGACTAATGTTGTTCAAAAACTATTATGCCTAAAAACGCACAAGTAAAAGACATGGTTAATTATATATTCATTACTATACAAGATCACACAAGACTGGTAATTTGGCTTAATTACGATGAGATACACAAGCAGTATCCATATGGGTAATTTTGAGTTCCCATCATGGTGTAGTAAAATTCTTGGTAAGAATATCTGCGTGTTGTTGACGTGAGGCCATTGTCATATGCGTGTTCTAAAGTAGAAAATCATTCTAAACTTTTATTGGTTAGTGACCGTGGATCATACAATGAACAATCCGGGATAACTGTTTGATGAAGAGATTATTTTGTATGGTGGTTTGCTCTTAGTTCGTAACGATATCTTATACACAAAATAAGATATTACCTTTTCCCTTCTGATGATAAGTGCCATTGCAGAATGCTCTATGGCTAGATATTGGGAGACTACTTATAGGATTTGGCGTGGGGATCGCGCTTTATGTGGTACTTCTAAAAAAGTCTTAAAAGTTGAAACTTCCTTTGTTAGCTTCAATAAGACTAAAATCTTGAACTAATGGTGGTATAATGCTGCTGTAGGTATAATGATATTCTAAAGAAATAGTGAAAGGTTTCATGGAAACTCATATGTGATTTTGCCACTCCAGTTTGCAAGTGATCTTCAGCTTTTAATCATTCTTGGCACTTATATATTAAATAAGCTTATTCTTTATCTAGAAAGAAGGGAAAAAGACTTGACTTCATCATAATGAGCATTTTGCCACTTTCCTAATCAAAACAACAGCTTAAACATCAGAGCTAATAATAGATGAGCTAAAACATGATTTAAAAATTACAGCCACAACAACACTAAATTTTTACATTAATCTCTAGTGCAGAGGAACTTCACAAAGATGCTACTCCTACATTCATTTTTTTTTCTTTAGGTTATATTCAAATTTCCATGCTTTTTTTTTTTTTTTCTCTTGTTGTATACTCCAACAAGACTAATGAGTGACTAAACCTATTAACCATTCCTTTTTTCAATCTTGCATCAATTTTAATTATTCCTATGGTTGATGTTGAATATATCTACATTTTAAAATCTTTACCTAAAATATCTATTTTTTTTTTATATTGTTGTAGATGTCTAGCACTGGGGATAATGATAAAACCGCTGATTCTACTTCAAATGTAGTCCCTCCAGCTTTAAGTAATGAGAATATGAGCTCTTAACCTTCAAGTGGTGATGGTAATGCAGCAAAAGCGCCTCTCCCTCAACCTGTTAATTCAAAGGTGCGTAAAAGGAAGTCATGGGTTTGGGAACATTTTGAGAAGAATAATGATGCCAATAATCCTAGAACTACATGTAAATATTGCACCAAGTCTCTTGTATATCCATCTTCTAGTGGTACAAGTTGTTTGAGTAATCATCTAAATAGTGTAAAAAATATCCCTACAATATGGACAAGAGACAAGCAACATTAGCTATAAAACCTACACCTAAATTTGATGCAGGGACATGTGCAAATTTGCTTGCTAATTAGAAGTTTGATCAAGAGGAATGTAGAAGATATCTTGCTAGAATGATTATTGTTGATAAGTTGTCCTTTAATTTTGTGGAACATGAAGGGTTTCATGATTTTTGTCAAGTAATGCAACCACTTTTCAAATTCCTTCACGTGCAACTATAGGAAGAGATTGCTACAATATTTACAAGGAGGAAATGGGAAAATTGAAAAAACATTTTTTAAAAAAGTCTTCAAGACTTTGTCTCACTACTTATACATGGACATCCATTCAAAATTTATCTTATATGTGTCTCACTGCCCACTTCATTGATGATGATTGGAAATTACACAAAAGAATTATTGCTTTTTGTCCTATTGCTGGTCATTCTGGGGAGGTAATTGGCATGGCTATTGAGAGGTGTTTGCTTAATTGGGGAATTGATAGGGTGTTAACTGTAACTGTTGACAATGCATCTTCAAATGATTTGGGCTTACAATATTTGAAAAGAAGACTAAATAGTTGGAAGGGAAGTGTCTTAGGGGGTGAGCACTTGCATGTGAGATGTGCTGCACATATTTTGAATTTGGTTGTAAAAGATGGTTTGTGTGAAATAAATGACTCCATTCTAAGAATTAGGCATGCAGTGAAATATGTGAAATCTTCTCCTTCTAGGAACCAAAAGTTTAAAAGTTGTGTTGAAAAAGAGAAGATTGATAGTAAGAGTCTTTTGTGCTTAGATGTAGAGACTAGATGGAACTCAACATACTTAATGTTAGAGGCAGCCTTGAAATTTCAAAAGGCATTTGATTTATTAGAGCTCACTGATAGCAAGTACTCTTTGGAACTTGCTATGAAGAAAGGCACTCCAACTTTTGAGGATTGGGAATATGCTAGATCATTGCTGCCTTTTCTTAAGATTTTTTATGACACCACTTTGAGCTTGTTGGCACACTTCATGTCACCAGTAATGAATATATGAAGAAGATTTATGGCCTTGGCATGATGATATCAGACATGATTGAAAAGGGTAAGGATCCTAGTTTGAAAGCAATGGCTCTTAGGATGAAGAAGAAGTATGACAAGTATTGGGCTAATATTGATAACATCAATGTTTTGTTATTTGTTGCATTGGTTCTTGATCCTAGATGCAAATTGAGATATGTTGATTACATGGTTGGTGAATTTTATGATGTGGGTGTTGCATGCAAACTAAAAGAAAAAGTGAGAGTTATTTTGGAATCTTTGTTTGAAATTTATAATGTTTCCAATCTTACATCTAGTGTCCAAACTAGTGGAGAACCACAAGATGTGGACTCGCCTATGATGGTTGATGAATATCAAGATGTAGGCCAATATCTAGATGATAAGTACATGAAACATGGTGGGGATGAAGGAAGTGATGAATCCAAAAATGAATTGGAAAAATATTTGCATGATGATTGTGAGAAGAAGGTACCTTCTTTTGATATATTGGGTTGGTGGAAAACAAATGCATCTAAGTATCCAACAATTTTTTGATAGTAAGGGATGTGTTGGCTATTCCTGTATCTACAGTTGCTAGTGAATCCGCTTTTAGCATGGAGGTCGTGTGCTTGATTCATTTCGCAGTGCTCTTACTCCTAGACTTGTGGAAGCTCTAATTTGTGGGCAAAATTGGTTGAGGAATTCAAGTAAACCCATATATCTAGAGCATATCTTGGAGCAACTTGAGTCGGTATCCATAGGTAAATATATTTCTACTTTCTATTTTTTCCTTGTTTTTAAATCGTTTACTTATATTGAAACTCTTTATTCTTTTCCATTTTGTTATGTTTTTCCTAGAAACATCTTGCATTATAGAAGATCATCCTCTTTGCACAATTGATGATTGAGAAGAGAATGTAAGTTAATTTCTATTACTGACACTTATATATTATTGAATGCATTTTTTTTTACAGATTCTCATTTTTTTTTCCCAGGTGGCTACATCTTCTTGGTGTTTGCAATGTGGAATACAAGAAAGTGATGGAGAATATAAGAAATGTGAACTTTGGATATTGAACTATTATGATTTGGAACATGTGCTATTTGGAACATTTATGTTCTGATTATTATTTGTTATTGTGTTGTACTTTATTTTGTATTGGAAGATACTAGGCTAAGTCTATTACAGTATTTTGTATTGGTTAAGCATTAATGCCAACTGAGACTATGCTTACCTTTAAGATAATGGAAGATGACTCCATTTTTTTCGCTTTCTGAGTGACATTCGTACTAAATGTTACGTGTAGTTTTGTAGCTCTTAGATTCCTCTCCTTTGTAAGGTAAGATGTATTTATAAATTATATTGGAATTTGTGTAAAAGTATGTTTGGATAACAAGTTTTTTTGAAAAATTTAGAATGACCTTGCCAAATGCTATCAATAGTTACAGTAGGTTTTTGGTTTATGGATTTCAATGTCTTATGCTAGATCTAATCACAGGTATAACTTTAGTTGAATGTGTGTTAGCACCATGTAGCTTGTATACGACTGAGTGAAACAACTATGAACTCCATTGCAGTTCATTAAGTGCAGAAAAATATTATGTAATTCCATTCCTAGTGACTGTATTTCTATGGAATGTGTTAGGAGATTTGATGTATGTTATACGTGGGTTTGTAGAATGTGATCTACTGTTCGTTTTCCACTGCTTGAACATTTATGTTCTAATTATTATTTGTTATTGTGTTGTACTTTATTTTAATTATTATAGTATGGATTTGTTGGTTTTATATTTATTTGATTTATCATTTTGCAATTTTTGAATATAAATATATGAAAAAGGTTCTACTTTTTTCAATGGTAATATCTAAAAATATGGTTAACCATAGTTTTTGGTTAACCATTATATTGAATGGTTAAAAACCGAAATCCGAAAAAATTAATCTAAAAAACCTGTAAACAGTTAATAGTACCGGTTACAGTTTTTATTTTAGAAAAACCGATCATATGGACTGGTTTAAAAAATGAGGTCATGGACCGATTAACCGGTCCATGAACACCCCTACCACTAGGTTTAAATATTGAAGACAAGGAAAAGTCTAAAATCTTTCTTATTAAAAAGACAATTGTGCCAAATGTTGTGATGGAGTGGGAGCTAATAAGAAGTTATGGGTTCAAAAGAGAATTTATAGAGTACTAGGAGGCTAAGGCATGAGAGAAAGTCTCTGATGTGAGAGAAGAAGTATACAAAGAAACAAGTTGGACATTTCTAGCCAACTTTAAAACGAGGCACCAAGTGCTTTAAAGTTTAAAAAACAAAAAGAGTATATGTGAATACTTTATTACTCTAAATCATTCCAGTGCAGCTATAATGTAGGTACAAGGTGAAAATACACTTGGTCCATTAGGGTAGGAAAAAAAAATCAACCAAATCAATCTATAACCGAACTAAATCAAACTGAAAATATGGTCTTTTAAATAATCTAGTTTAAAACTTTTTCATACGAATCAATTCGTAAATTCAATGTTGGTTTGAAGAAGTAAACCGAACCAAACCAGTTTAGAAAAACATACAATATTTTCTTTATAACTATAGATTTTCTTCTGATAATAGATTAAATGTGGAAATTCTTATGGTTTCATTATGATTTTTACAATTTGATGAATATTGGTTAGTGTTAGCTTGTTCTTTTCTAAATCTTTTTAAGCTTAATATATATATATATACACATATATAAATTATTGTTGGTGACTTAATATTTTTTTATAAATTATTTTAACTTTGTGAAGTATAAAATTTGTTTGTCTAGTTATAGTTCCTATGATATATTAATTGTTCAATGTATTTTGCTAGTAGATTACTTTTATTCATAAATGACTTTTATTGATAGATGGCTTTTTATTTTGGTCAAATTTATTGATAAATAATTCACTTAATGGTTTTATAGAAAATTATAGATCGTAGCTTGCTATATATTAGATAGTGAAGCTATTTTGTTGGTGGATGATTGGGTGCTAACTTACTAATTTCAAGGAGAACTATAACTTATACATGTGGTGAATTTATGAAATATTTGATTATGATTTGCAATTTAAACTTTATCGAGCAATAAATATTTAAATAATCACACAAACGTAAAAGACTAGAATAAAGTTTTATTTTTTATTAGAATTTTGATTTAATTCGTAATTCGAACCAAACATAACCGCTATTTAATAAAATGAAAATTTTCTAATCCAAACTAAATCGTTATTTAAGAATTTTGTTTATGATGGAAAAAAAAAACAAAGCATAAATTATGGTTTGGATTAATTTTTAGTTAAAACCAAACCAAATCGATTGTGTCCAATCCTATAGTGGCTACAAGATATCGCCCACAGTTGATGGACAACTAAAACTAATTGTCAATTATGGATTGAAAACTTATTTGCGGCTGTTATGACATGTAAATGTCTTGGGCATTGGGTAAAGTGGCTTTGCTTAATGGATTTTTGGTATAACA
Organism: Combretum micranthum; assembly: GCA_024138025.1. Taxonomy (NCBI): domain Eukaryota; kingdom Viridiplantae; phylum Streptophyta; class Magnoliopsida; order Myrtales; family Combretaceae; genus Combretum; species Combretum micranthum. The sequence continues at coordinate 797,735 of JAMXBD010000566.1, forward strand.
TTGCTCTTCACTTCATTACTAACACTAATTCATTTAAGGCTCTTCATAGGTATCCTTGATCAAGTGAAAAGATTAATTCATCTTGATGTTACACAGTTACTCATTTCATTACCATGCGTGCTGTAATTGTGTTAGTATTTACATACCACGAATCAATACATGTAACGCCCTAAACATGAAGGCATTATAATCTGCCACGTGTCATTCTTTTTATAAGAACACGCCAAGGCTAAACAATATTATACCACATGTAAACTTTGATAATAAACTTCAATACTCACATAAAAGGGATACCTATTTATAAACATCTCAAAGAAGTAAATCTCCTAATCAATTTAATCAGTTTAAACCAAAGCTAACTTTAAAACATAAAGGAGTTCTCGTAACTTGGTCTTAACTCATAAAACCAGAAATCTCTTAAAAGATAGAAGATTCCATAAGTTTTCAACTCAATCTCAAAGCAATCCAGGTGGTCTAAATATCAGCAGGAATATCCAATCCACTATCGTCATACCAATCATCCACAAATATGTCAAAACCAAATAGATAATAATAAACTCTATTTGCACCTCTTCCTGAAAAATGAAAGGAATAAGCCAAAAAGCTCAATATGCCAAACCACACACAAATGCATATGCACACGCAACATATATATCAAATGCAACTTATTCTATTACAACAAATCATATTATTATCTTTATTAAGCCAACCAAACAACACGGTTTAGAACTATGAATCTCTAGTCCCAAACTTAGAGTAACTCAAACTCCTGAAAATCAACCAACTTTTGAAAATAGGTAATTATACATATATTAGTGTTGGAGAATCATCACACACACCGTGGCCTCTACCAAAACCTAATCTACTAGAATCATTTCTATGCACGAGTTCACTTGGGACAAGCTCACGTGCCTCGTTAGTATCACACTCTGCGTGGTCTTTACTAATCAAAGACAAACACAAGCAGCAAACATAATTTCTTATTGTCATATAGAATTAAGTCAATTTAGAACTCTGATCCTACAACACATACAACAAACAAGTCTAATCCTACAAGCACATACAGTAAACAAGTTAAGATCGTACCTTAATCAAATTCTAGAAACAGGGTTCTAATTCACCAAATCTCCTTTTAGAACACAAACCTTAATTCATCAGAAACCTGATAATATGAACATATAAATTTCAAAATAAAACACTCATTACAAAATTCTAATCCGAACTCCATTTAAAACCCTAATCTCAACAAAATAATAAATTCACACCTTTTTCCTTGATCAAAATTCAAAACTCCTCCAAAATAAAAAAAATCTCCCCAACGGATCTTTCCAACCTTAGAATCCTCCTTCAAGCAAACGGATTTAAAGAATCAACAAGAAATTACAAATACATAAATCTATGGATTGAAATTATAGAAACGTACCTAAAATCGATCCTTAATCCTTTAGATCACCCAAAAATTAGATTCTAACTCAATTAAGGTTCCTCTTCCAAAAGGTCCTTCAAAACCATAAACAATACTCTAAGAAACTAATATATCTGTAAAATTCCATTGAAAAAAATAGGAATATAATTACCTGATTTAGATGATCAATTCCTTTTTAACACCAAATCCAGATCTCCAAAATAATCAAGGTTTTCTCCAATCTCCCTTCAAAAACAACAAACAAATTCTAAGGAAACTATAGATTTGTAGATCTTAAAAAAAGAATGGTTATCAAATTACCTGGATCTGATCCTTAACCTTGCTTAAACACCAAATCTTTATATTCTCCAAGAAAACTAAAACGATTCTCCAATTCTTCTTCAAAACAATATAAAAACTCTAACAACTTGAGAGATCTATGAAACCTAAAAGAAAATTGATGATTTGATTACCTGATCTATATTACCAAATCGTCTTAATGGCTATGAATATGCCAAATGATGTCTGCTAGGCTTAGGATTATGTTGGAATAGAGAGCAAAGAAGGAAGATATAATAAAAACCGTGGCTTTTCATCTCCTTTGCTTTACATACACTGGTAGTTTTCAATATATATGCCGGCGGTGTTGAAACCGGTGTACACTCTACTAATTACATTTTCAATCAAGTCTCTGCCGTGTGAACACAACACAATTATATTTATACTTTGACAATAAAACCTTCTCATTTAATACCCTTTGACACTTTGACCCTTTTTAATAATTCATTTATTTGTATATTACATGTTAGTACAGAATGAATCTCTCAGCATTAGTGAATTATAAAATTAGTGTTACGGAAGCTGTTGTTCAGCAGCTAAAAGTAGTAAAGTACCTCTTGAAGCAAGCAAAACAGCAAATGAGAAGTCAAGCTAACAAAGGCAGGATCAAATTCTTGCAGCTGGTACGCCTAAGCCAATCTTCAACCTCGTTAGCAAATGTCTGCTTTGAGTTCATTCCTATTTAAAGTTCGGTCTACTCTGTCATGGGCCAATCCAAATCATTACAAAATTGGGAGAGGATGCCTATAAAATCAATTTTACCCGCAGGCTGTAGGATGTAAATCCTACTTCCCATTTTCCACAGCCAAATCCTAAGCCAGGGGCATGACCAGGTTGTTCAAATTACTCTAACTATTTAACGGGATGTAATTATTCTTGCTACAACTTTCAAATGCTATTGCCACCTAGCTAACTGCTATATATAATAAGCTCCGTTAAAATCTTGGCCCACAAACAAGGAAAAAGTGTAGTATAATAAACATAGTAAAGGACAGATGATGGACAGGAAACAGCATGCTAGTGCTACCATTTACAGTTTGGATAACAAACACACCTTTTGAACCGTATGAAATACATACCGGAGCATGATACGAGTTTGTTTAGATGATCCATTTTTTATTTGTATCTATATTTATATTGAAAGGACACATATAAATATATTCGATTTTTATTTATATTTTATTTATATTTGATCTTTTCATAATATGTTATTTTTTTTTTTTTATTTGTATATATTTCTAGATAAATAATTTGTCAGAAAAAAAAAAAAAAAAAAAGCTATATCTATTAGAAAAAACTAGTCGAAAAGATCATGGTTTCAGTGGGGAGTCGAAGGTGCACATCCTCAGATTGACCCTGGAATAAGGAAAAAGAAACAAAAATTCCTGTGAATTGCCTAAACATGTTCGTTTGGAAAATTGAAATTGGGGGCAACTTGACAAATCTGTTGAGGAGATTCTGCACGGTTTTGCGGATGGAGAATTCACTATCACTACTCGCTGTAACATCATTATTACATAGTGAATTGGTGTACATCCACAAAGCATGTGCAGAATTGCCTCTCCAGATTCGTGACGACGCACAGCCCAGGAGAAAAACTGGTTTGTGTTTGTTCGTCGTACCTGTGATAGATGATCACATCTGTTTGATTTGTTTGCTTGGAATTTGGATTTTGGAATTATCTAGAAATTGCTTATACAGTCCACGATGTCCAAAGAACTGAAAAACAAATAAATGACAGTTGGCACTATAAAACATGACATACATTTAGACTAATTTATAAGTATATCGTCCGTGTAATTTTTTTATTAATAAATGATTTGAGTTTTATATAAAAATATTAATATTATTTAATAATTTTAAAATGATATTTGTTAATAGTTTATTTATTATAAAAATTAATTTTATATTTTTTTCAATTTTTTCATTTAAAAAATAGTTTTCAATATTTTATTTATTTAATTTTATTGAGTAATATTTTTATTAAATTAAATTTTTCAAGACCAATAAGACTCTAACACATATCTCTCTAATAATAATTAATTATAATAACATTTTTCTATAAAACTTGAATCACTTATTTGTCAAAAAAATTAACACGTCATAAATTTATAAATTGATCAAACACATATCATGTTTTAATAATTAACCTTAGTTTTTGTTAACTTTTGTTGTTGTTTTTAGGCTAAATACCAAGCTAAAACTTTCATTTTCTATCAATCTAATATCCAATTAAACTTTTTCTTAACATCGTATTTATTTTGATTGTTGATTTAAAAGAGACAACCTGTCATTGAATTTTCACTACTCTAATACAATTAAGTATTGATAAACTATTTTTTCCACGTCATGAACAGTGCAAGGAAACAACGTTAATGTTGGTGAGGTAATAAAAATAATTACAAAAAGTTGGGTATTCAATTGATCGAATCAAATTAAACTTTTGTGAAAAGTTCGAATACCAAATTTGATAATATTCCATAACTTTATTAACTAGTTTATCGTTGTTTACCACATTATCCTACCAAATAAATATAATGTATGGCCCCATAATGAAAAGGAAAATAAAAATAATTTACTAAAGTAAAAGAAAAATAACATCATGGAAAAACTTGGGAAAGAAACGGTAATAATATATAAAGCATAGATATAATAAACGTTTGAGGATAAATTTATTTAGGATTAATTTCGCGAATGATACGTTAACTTTGAAAAAATATGTAATTAGCTATATGAACATGAAATTTATCAATTTAATACCCAAAAGAATCATCTATGCATGTCAATGGAAACTCTGTGAGATTGGCTAACATCGTCGTTCTACGTGGTATTTTTAACCAACATAACAAAAGTATTATTGGCATACACAAAAGTTCTTTTAAGTACTAAATTAGTCAATTTCAAAATTCAAGTATTAAATTGATCAATTTAAAAAAATTAAATATCTAATTTCATATTTTATCAAAGTTTAGGTACTATTCATGACATTTATCCATTCATTTAAGGTATTAATATTTTAAGTGATTCAATAAGGTTTCAACATTTTGGATTATATTCATTTAAGTTATTAATTAATGTTTCAAATAGTTAAAAAGATTAATTGATGTTTCATGAATAAAGTAAGGTATTTATAATTGCCCATAGAGGAAAATAAATAAAAATTAATTTAAAGCTAATTAAAATGTTAATAGGTTAAATTAATTTTACAAAATGTTAATATCTCATTTTATTTATTTTGTAAAACTTTTATTTTTCCTTTTAATTACTTGAAATATTAATATCTTAAGCGAACTTGTCCCAGCTTTAACACCTTCTGGAATAATTTACTCTATAATTAGTGTTTGTTTGTTTCATCTTTCTTTTATTATTATTTTTCCATCTTATTTCTATTATTTCCAGATAAAGGTTTGTCAAAAAATAAATATAGATGAAAAATAAATATTTTTACGGATGAAAATATCAAATAAATCAGATATAGATAGGACAAAGATAAGATACGGTTGAAAAATAAATGCAAATCAAATATAAATAAGATATAGATGAAAATCAAACAATCCAATCAGACCTTAATCTTACTTTGGCCCATGGGAAAGTCGCATAGGTTACTTTTCTCTTATGATGAGGAATGAGCAATGCAAAATGATTGCTAGTTTTGTTTGATAATTTATAAAAAATGAATATGAAATGCTTTGAACTCGTTTTGATTCATATCTTAAAATCATATCCCTAATAAGCCAAATAAAGTTTTTAAGTCCAAGAGATTGAGCAAAAGTCATGCTTCACGTGAAAAAAAACCAATAGTCCATCTTTATCCAATCCTATAATCATAATTTTCTTATAGTTTATATCTCTAATTATTTCATTAATTACGTTCCATCAATTTCTTATTCCTAAATCATACAATCTAATCCTAATTGTTTTGGTTGTTTGAAAATTCTAAAGGTCCCAATTTGTTGAGACAAAAAGAGAGAGAGAGAGAGAGCTATGCAAACAAGTTATGTGGACAATCTCGTTCTATCCGTCCCACTTCAGCCCATAGGGTATGCAAGCCAAAATTTTTAACCTAACCCATCCTGTGCAGAATGATGGGTTAAACCGGTTAGTCCACAAATCCGTTAATATTTTTTTATTAAAAAATTTGTAAAAATTCAAATTTAGATTTTTAGTAATTTAAATATAGAATATATTTCTTTTTATCTCACAAATTACCCACATACTAATCCTAGATGATAATTGTGTATGAAAAATTGCAAACTTCTATTTTTGAAATTTTTTATCTCTAAATAATTGATTTATTCTAACGTATAGAAATTACAATCCATTACAATTTTTTTTCGTTGGTGTGGCAAAGAAAAATACATCTTGTAGGATTATCAATTGTTATTTTGTTACTTATTGTAAATAGAAGCATCTAAATATCTAATAGATACAAAAGTCGAGGTATTAATAAAAAGACTAAGAATATGATGAACATGACGTTAGAAGTTTGAAAGTTTAAAAGTTTGAAACATAACACCCATAAGAATTACATAATCAACATTCAACTAAATAATAGAAAAGTAAAATAAAAAGGAAAGAAAGACAACACATTAAAGTTTTTTAATACAATTTATGCTTCTTTTTTATGTTTTTTTAAGTGCAGATTCGCGGACCAACCGGACCCGCAACAGGTTCATAAGCCAACCCGACCCACAGTGGGTTTGCCCCTTTCAACTCACAGGTTATGCAGGGCAAGCCATTTTAACCCACACATTAAATGGGTTAAAATTTTTAGCCCAGTCTGCATTTTTTTATGAGTTATGTGTACTAGCCCGCATAACCCGTCCTACATACATAGCTATAGTATATATATACACACACACACGCTCACGTGTGCACACACATAAAGAAAATGAAGAAGATAGTAACATGTTATGGGTATTAGAATGTTAGAATACCTCATTTGAATTGGGAAAGAATCCAGCAGCCAACTTTACATGCTTGCTTTCATTACACCGCCTATATAAAGATGAACGGCAATTGCAGTGGCTCATATACATTTCTTACTTAAATGCATACAAAAGGAATGTTCATCTAATCATACAACAAATGGAATCCGTTCAGCTGGATTTGTGGTAATCTCCAAGCTTTTTACTATTCTCAAGAGTCTGTGTGAACCGGTGACCTACAGAAATTGGTTTCCTGCTCGTCGATACCGCCTTCGGTACATCATGTTGCAGTGTTGCTGTATATGGCTTGCTTCATGTTCACTGGAAGAGCACAAGAGCCATCATGTGCCACTTAAACAAGCAAACCCTCATAAGCATCAAGTCCTTGGCTTTGCAGGCCTTGCTTCAGCTTGTAAAGAGCCCGGTTTTCCAGTTGCCGCACCCTCTCCTTAGATAATCCAAACAAAATCCCAATTTCAGAAAGGGATTTCTGTTCACCACCTTCGATGCCATATCTTAGCTTTATAATCCGCCTTTCTTTTGGGCCGAGGACTTTCAAAAGACTACGCACATGACGCCTCATTAATTGCTTTGAAACACTCATATCTGGGCTCTCGATTCCAGTATCAGCAGTTATCTCCTGTAAGGTTCAATCAAGATCGCATGTTATCATAAGGAAATGGAAAATGTCGTATGATACATTACAATGACAGCACCTGGCCACATTTTCCAAGTTCTCCTACTAGCAATGCATTCCACCACACATGTTTTAAAGGTTAACAACAACACATGTGAATTGAGTGACAATATAATTACTTGTTAGTGGCATATCATAACAAACAGTTATTGTTACCAGGAAGGGAAAAAAGCACATCAGATGTCATTAAAACTCAGGATCATGTACGGATATGTCATCATCATCTCAAGTGACCTAAATGAAGGATCTTTATTTTGGTGATGCTCCAAGTAGATGTTGTGATGTGCTTTCAAAAGGAAGCAATATTTCGATGTGTAGAACAAGTGATGCTGTTATGAGATGATGCATATGCCAAAAGGCTAATCACTTCACTCACTCACAATGTTTATGACCCTTTAAGATGATCCAACAGGTCATGATCACTAAATTATATTCCTATCATTACTGCATTGGATAATTTGCATGTTCCTACTCATCTGCTTAACGTCAAACAAGTGGACTTCACTTCCATAAGGCTTTACACTCCATAAAGTAGTTTTAGTACCACAAACTGCCCCAAGAAGCTATATTTAGAGGGTAAAATCCCTATGAAAGCATGTCTTCAGAGATATCAGAACTAAGTATGTCTCATCAACAGGTTGCAGAGAAATGCATAAAGTCAAATTTCTTCAAAATTCTTTCTAGCTATTCTCTCCTGACCCATATTGCTTGTTCTCCGTAATTCTAACTGCATTTGAGGTATATTTAGATGGAAGGGACCAGCCTTCCCCTTCCAATCACATGTCACCATGTAAGAAGAATATTTTATGTGTATCCCATTTTCACTTTCTCTATTATACATGGTGGCACATGAATGGAGGGTATACAATCAGGACAACAGACACCATTGAGGACAATGAAACTTCACAAAGAAAGGAAGAGTCTCCATTCTATCTTGAAACTACACTAACACAGAGCATGGCTAAGACCCGCTTATATGTCCTTCAACCTTCTTTATACAATCATCCTATACTTAAAAATATTTGCAAAAATATGAGAAAAATTAGAGATAGTAGTTGTGGTTCAGTGAAAGGGATTAAATGTGTGCATGCTCTATCATTGCTCCATTGTTCAGAACTTGAAGAACCTTTTCTATAGAAGATCAACCTACAAATTATACCTGAAAGGTGGTATCTTGTTCTGACCATACAGGTTGTTGCATTGATATTGGCGTTCTTGAAACAAAAAGCAACTTTTCCAACTTGTCAACTGAAATTCCAACACGGCCTGCTAATAGTTCTTTACTTGGATTGTGGTTTCCCTCTTGTATATAAGATCTCTTCGCTTCTGTCACCTTGCCTAGAAGGGTATATACAGTCTCCTGCATAAGAGAAATTAGCTGAAATTCAAGACTGAACTAATTTGTAAAATAATCCAAAATGATTTACCCTACTGCCATGATACAAAAGCCTCTGTGGAGGAAAGTATGTATTCTTGTATTGAAATTTTTCCAAAATAAGCAATTTAATAGCAAGTTATTCACTAAATTATTCGTGCCAAATGCTGTTGAGCTGTCTCTACTCAACCAAGATGTTTAACATATAAACAAATTCTAAGACAAAATTGCATTTATGACATGCACATGCATGGATTCAGAATATGTAGAAACATATGAGAAACACAGTATCAATAAGAGGAATATAATTACCGGCAAGCGAATCGTTCGGGAATGTTGAAATATAGCTTTTCTCACTGTTTGCCTAATCCACCAATAAGCATAAGTGGCGAACCGGCAGCCAATCTGTGGTTTGAACTTCTCAACACTCTTCATAAGTCCCATGCTTCCCTCCTGGATGTTGGTATGGAGAAAGAAAGAACAGATGAGCTTCATAACCGTATTTTCTGTTTTATTCAGGAAGAATTCATTAAAGTGAAGGCCAAAAATCACAAATATCGTGGTGATCCAAAAGTTTGCAATAGCCAACACACCCTTTTAGCCAGATCATTTCTAGGAAGCAACTAATTGGAAAAATCATGCATCTTCATAAGATGAAGACCGTTACAATGCAAAAATTATGCTATCATTTGCACCCAAATTTTGTAGGAATTAAATTCGGGTGCTGACATGCTTTCTCATGCTCTCATACGCAATCATTATATTCTACTCCATAACTGTTTCACCTAGAAATGAGGTAAAAGATAAAAAAATTCTCTTGTCAGCTGACCTGTAATAAATCCTGTAGGCTGAGACCTCGATTCTGATACTGTTTGGCAATATGGACCACCATTCGCAGATTTGCCTGTATCAGTTTCTCCCGACAGTTATAACCAGAGTGAAGTTGCGACTTCAGGACCCGACAACTAAGGCCTGCTGCTTTTGCCCATTCAACTAATGTAGGCTCTCGATTAAATTCTGATTGAATCCTGCTTTTCACTTGCTCCAATTTTATTAAATCCTGGAACACAGACCTGAGTAAGAAAAAGTTTCAGCAAGAATGTCAGTTTCCTTACAACAGTACAAAATTAGCATACCTGGATCTGTAGGATCAGTTCTGATTCTTCTTCAGCAGTCAATAGTTGTCTAGCATCAGGGCCTGATAAGAACAATCTAAGTGGATCATTAAGATCGAATCCACTACTCAGTTTTTTCTGTACATCAGCCCTTTTGGAACTTCTGGAGTCAGGAGCATCAACCTTTGAATTTGCCATCTTCCTCCTCCTAGATTTCCTCTCAGGAAGCCTTGTTGACCGCACTATCTTGCGTTCCTCTTCCAAGTCAAGGAGATCTGCACCTCCCAAGCTAAAGGAGAAATCATTTGAATACAAATACTGATTCAACAAAAAGAAACATCAGTATAAGAGAACTAAAAGGGACAAACCTAGAAGGAAGAGCAACACCAAGATCAGTATCAAGCAATTTGGATTCAACAAGTGCAGCAGCTTCTTTTGAAGCTAACAAGGCTTTCTTTGCAAGCACAACAACATCAGAAACTTCATCTTCTTTCACCTGGTCTATGCTGGTTGGAACATGCTGCATACTTGACCCTCGTCTCTCCTCTGTCGATATGGATGGAAATCTGCAATACAGGAAAATATTTCATAGAACATACACAATCTTAAAATATCATAATGTGAGTGAATTCACAAAAGGCAATTATCAGACACCTTTTCAACCTGGGGTAGTAATTTAGAGAATATGAAATGTGAAGAAAATGAAAAAGGTGAAGGTACTTGATATCTCTTACAAGTACCATAAACCGGCACTGTGATATCGCTGGTATTCTAGATCCTGGAATAATCTTTCCGAGTCACAGAACCTTCTCCTTTTTGTGTAACAGTTGCACTGTCCATCTGCTTCCTATTCAATGTTGCCTATTATAAAGAAGAATTTATGAGGTTCAAGCTAATAAGAAAACCTTGATGTACAACTATATATATATATTGTTTTTTTGTTAATTAGAAGTACAACATATTTTCTACCACAACTTCTATACCACATGATTAAGCACATTAGGGAAACAAATCTATTATCTATCTATCTACCTATATCTATATATATACGCACACAAATATATAAGAGTAAACAATAAGCACATATGATCATGTGAAAACTGTACCTGGGAAATTATGTCTCCCTTGATTAGGTGCAAGAAAGACCGAAATTCATCTCGGTGCTCCTGCAATGGGATTGATACTGGGATTGTTCGACCCATCGAGGTAGTGGGCACAGAATTAACTGCAATAGCTGCTTATTAATTACCATGAAGGGAAATATTAAATCCAAGCTTTAAGCATGAACAAGCTAAAATCACAAACTCCAAAAAGTCAACAAAGCTCGTCCTTAAAGGGAATGAACACTCAGAAGTACAGCAAACTGGTAAGTCTAGTTTGTTAGAATACAAACAGAAACTGAACAAAATACTCCCACCATCACCTCCACTTGCTACCAATGAGCACAGAGAGAATTCAAATACCAGCAAGCCTAAACTCACTATCATATCACTGATTACTCTCCGATTGGGCGAGAAAATTATCCAAACCATGGTTCATATACCATACCCGTTTGAGAGAAAGGTTAATAAAAGAAATCCAATAACTTCATTTCATGAGAATTTTCTAAACTGCGTTTCATTTCAGACACCCATTTGCAAGAAAAGTCCAAAAGGAGCAAACTTTATGCATTTAGAAGCAAAACAGTAGGTGAAGAACTCACGAAGCTAGTAAAAAGGCAGCAAAACATATACCTGAAGGAGAGCAAGAGGTGGAAGGAGGAAGGAGGGGAAAGGTGGTTTCGGATAAGGTTCCTAGTAGTAGTTAACGGTGAGGTTGAAGAGACCAAATTGGTTGCTGCAGCAACCTCCATGTATAACATATGAATTGGCAAGGCTAAGGATACTGCATTAGTTCAAGAAGTGGATAAATGTTGAAGAAAAAGATAGCAAAAGTGTAATAAGAAGAAGCATGGAGTAGACCGTTCCACCACAAGAATTATGGGAATTGATTAGAGGAGAAAACGAGACGAGAAGGATAAGGAAAAGGAAAAGTGATTGTATGGATGGTGGTTTTGGCAGTGATCCAATCCACGCCTCAGATATACGAATACCCTGTCGGTTTTTTCTTGAATGGATTAGGTTGGGCTTTTTTCTGGTTTAGTTCACTCTTTAGATTATAATCAGACATACACCAGGCCCTGAACCGGTTTTCTTTTAATCACGGCCCATGGTTGACAATGCCATGATTAGGCAATGTAAAATTATTTCTTTGTTTTTTTTTTTTCCATAACGATAATATAGACTGGGATGAAAAAATTCATATATGTTTTAGTAAAGAAAAGCTTCAAATACATACTTTATTCATCACAAAAAGAATTCTCGATCCGTACTTTTATAAAAAGTGAATAAAATAAAGGTAAATAAGTTGAATTTTATAGAGATGTTTTAATTTTTTTTAAAGTTATATATTATATCCATATTTCCATATTTTTGGTATCATTTTTTGAAGAAACATACTATTTGAATAGGTTAAAAAAAAATTTAAAAAAACAAATGAAAGAATATATTACTAAAAGTGATTAATAATATGATCAGATCAATGGAAAAACTACAAGTGTTAATTACTTATATCCTAAGAGTGGTCGAACACTTCATGGCTACAAGTGTGTTTTCCCTTTCTTTTAGTAACATAAACATTACCTTAATTCCTAAGGTGAAAATTCCTAATAAGCTTTCCTATTTTTTATGTTATTAGCTTGTGTAACTTCGTGTATAACATCATTACAAAAGTACCATAGTATTTCAAATAGTATTATCACTCCATTCCAAAGTGTTTTTTTATACTAGGGTGGCTAAAAATAATGTGCTCATGGCGTATAAAATTTTCAATCTAGAAACCAAAAAGAAAGGCAAAGATGATTTGTATGCTATAAGGATAGACTTAGCTAAAGCTTATATCAGAATGAGTGGCCACTTTTAGAATTTGTTTTAGACAAGGTGGTTGTTCTGGAGTTTAGATTCATTCAATTATGAAACATGTCACCTCAATTTCTTATAATTTATTTGTAAATGGTAGGTAAAAAGAATTGGTCAACTAAATAGAGGAACAAAGTGATCCTCTATCGCCTCACTTATTCTTATTAATAAGCGACACCATCAAGCAAAAAGCCTAATGGGGTAATTTAGAAAGGTAATAGAGTTGGCAGCAATAGTTCACTTTTGCCTTATCTTTTTTTTTCGATGATTCATTAATCTTTTAAAGGTTTCAATGGACAATTTGCTAGTAACTAAAGGATCGTTGAGTGATTATCGTTTGACTTCATGATAGTTGGTAAACTTTAATAAACTCTCTTCTTCTTCTTCTTTTCCAACAAACTCACTGCATATGATAAAGATTAAATACTCTCAAATTCTTGATATTGGATATTGATAATAAATATAAAAAAAAAATATTTAGGTCTCTCTAATATTTGTGCAGATCTAAGTACCAAATTTTATTATCAAAGAAGGGAATAACATAAAAAACTACAAGATTGGAAAGGAAATTTGTTACCTTCGAAAGGTAAAGAAATATTAATAATAGCAATTACATATGCTATGCCCACTTACTCAATAAGTGTGTTTAGTTTTTCAAAAAAATGGTGTTGAGAAGGATTTTTTTTTTTTTTTTTTTTGTGTGGAGCGAGTCTAAAGTCACAAAAGAAAAGCTAAAATCTCTAATCAAGATATAAGGAAGTTAACATCTAGGATTTAAATTATTGATGAGTTTTAACAAAGCCCTTCCACAATGATCAGTTTGTGCATTCTTAAAATTCTTAGTTCTTTATAGATCAAACATTTGAAAAGTACGTATGATGTAAAACGAGAACCCTAGGTGTACGAAACCTAAGACCCAACGCTCAACGAGATTAGAACCCAGGATCGCCTTGAAATAAGCGATAGGAACATGACCTAACCAAACCTGTCGATTAGAACCAATGTTATTAAGAAGCAGAACCACACCCTAACCAAACCTGTGATTGAAACCTAAGTTATCAAGATAGATTTCCCTAACCTTTGACACCAAAGAAATCAGATTTTTTTCTTTCTCAAGAACTAAGAGAAAATCCTCACAATTTTAAGAAAATGCTCAAAATATGTCATTCAGTTGTTATTTGATAGCATCCATACATAAGGTTCATATAAGCTTTAAAATAGCCTTAGATAACAATCAAACAAAGAAAAATAAAAAGAAATATGGAAAGTTACTTGGACAAGCCCTAAGCAGGCCTAAAGCCAGCAGCCTATATGGCCTAGGTCGAGGGCCTGTAAAACATACACAAGCGACTTACTCGTCAACACTTAAAATTTAGCTATCGTTTGCTTCAAAGGCAGGCTAAACGCTGATGGCCTAAGTGCCTACATTAGCGACATAAAATCCTATACTAGTGACGTTGGAGGTGGGGCACAGATCCGCGATGAAGGCCGATGTTCTCTGAACCTAGGCTAGCAACATTTGTATTCAACATCCATTTCCAGCAAATTAATAAGGTTATTTGTTGTGTTAAAGTTTTGTTGGTTAGCTACAATCTCTTGAATAATCTATGTAAACTTCATATAGCCGCTTTGATCTTGTTCTAGTCATTAGTTCTCCAATATCTTGCAATAGATCTTTAAGCTTAGTTGTTTCCTTTAGATTTGTTCTACTTGATCCTCATCATTCCATCCTTCCTCGAGAGTATTCATCCTCGAGTCCCTGCATCATATAATGAAAGATCAACAACATTAAAAGTGGCACTAACATTACCATATTACTAGGTAGATCCAAACATTAAGCGCTGTCATTGATGCACTCCAACACTTGGAATGGCCCATCTCCTCTAAGCTGTAACTTGGATTTTCTTTGAGTAGGAAATCTTTTGTTTCTCAACTGAACGCAAACCTAATCTCTAGGTTCAAAAATAACTTTGACTCGGCTTTTGTTGGCTTGTTAGTATGGTGATCATTTTTCTTCTCAATGTTAGCTTTAACTTTTGCATGCAAATCTCTAATAAAAGCTATCTTCCTCTTTCCATGAAGATCAACAAATTCATTTGTAGGCAAAGGAAGAATACCTAAGGGAGTCAAAGGATTAAACCCATAGACAATCTAAATGGAGAATAAGATATAGTGAATTGCACAGATCTATTATATGCAAACTCAACATGCGGTAAACATTGCTTCATTTTTCAAATTTCTTTGAATTACAGCATGCAACAATGTAGTAAAAGTCCTATTAACTACTTCAGTTTGCCCATCAGTTTGTGGATGTGCAACAGTAGAAAACAATAATTAGTTCCTAACCGACTCCACAAAGTACGCCAAAAGTGACTTAAAAATTTAACATCCCTATTACTCACATTGTTCTTAGCATTTTATGCAAACGCACTAAATTTTTGAAAATCAAATTAGCAATATAAGTTGCATCATTAGTTTTAGAACAGACAACGAAATAAGTCATCTTGCTAACTCTATCCACAACAACAAATATGCTATCTTTTCCATTTTAAGATGTAGGTAATCCTAAAATAAAATCTATGGAAATATTAGTCCAGGGTTCATTAGGCACAAGTAAAGGATTAGATTTCCCATGTGGCATCACTTTGGATTTAACCTGTTTACATGTAATATATTTTCACAAAGAGCTTGCACATCATGTTTCATGTTACGCCAATAAAAATGTTCTTGTAACACATCCAAAGTCTTTTTAGTGCCAAATGACCCATTAATCCACATCCATGTGTTTCCCTAACAAGCAATTCATGCAATAAATATTTTGGAACACAAAGCTTATCTTTCTAAAATAAATACCCCTCGTGCCTATAAAATCAGCAAAGGCATGCTTAGAACAAGCACTCTAAACTTAGCTAAAATCACTATCATTCTCATACAAGTCCTTTATAAGCTCAAATCTAAGCAATTTAGTATGTAAATAAGTTAAAAGTGCATACCTTCTTGATAGTGCATCAGCCACTACGTTCTCTTTGCCTTGCTTGTACTTGCTCATATAAGGAAAGGTCTCAATGAACTCCAACCAATTGTTTTGTCTTTTGTTTAGTTTACATTGGGACTTCAAATACTTCAAGCTCTCATGGTCCGAATGAATGATGAACTCCTCTGGCCATAGATAGTGTTGCCATATCTGCAATGCCCTCATCAGTGCATACAATTCTTTATCATACGTCGAATAATTAAATGTTGTACCACTGAGCTTCTTGCTAAAATAAGCAATCGACTTAGAGTCCTGTATCAAAACACCACTAATACCTTTTCCTGATGCATCAACTTAATTTCATAAACTTTATCAAAATTGGGAAAAACAAGCAAAGGAGCATTGATCAATTTATCTTTCAAAATGTTAAAAGTCTTTTCATGCTTTTCAGTCCATTTAAACTCTACATTCTTCTTAACAAGATCATTTAAAGAAGTTTCTATAGCACTAAAATCTCTTACAATCTCCTATAAAAGCTTGTTAAACCATGAAAACTTCTAATGAACTAACTTCATTAACATTTCTAGGTATTGGCCACTCCCTAATAGCCTTTACCTTATCTTCATCAATAGAAATTCCATTCGCACTCACAACAAACCCAAGGAAAGTAACAGATTCCATGCAAAAAGTATATTTTTTTAAATTGGTTTACAATCTATTTTCGCTTAAAACATCAAAAACATCATGCAAATGTAAACATGTTCATCCAAATCTATTGTAAAGAATATCATCAAAGTAAACAACAACAAATTTTCCAATGAAAGCACATAGGACATGATTCATCGATCTCATAAAAGTATTAAGTGCATTTGACAACCCAAATGGCATTACTATCCACTCATAAAAACTATACTTAGTTTTAAAAGCAGTTTTCCAGTCATCTCCCTCTTTCATGTGAATTTGGTAATATCCATTTTTCAAGTCAACTTTAGAAAATAAACATGCACCATGCAATTCATCAGCATGTCATCAAGTCTAGGTATAGGGTGTCTATACTTTACCATGATGTTGTTGACTGCTTGACAATCCACACACATGCACCATGTTCCATCTTTCTTTAGCACAAGAATAATAGGAACTGAACATGGACTTAGGTTCTCTATCATGAACCTTTTTTTTATAAATTCATCAACTTGCCTTTCTATCTCTTTCATCTCTTCAGGATTTGCTCGATGCACTGGCTTATTAGGAATTGAAGCTCTAAGAAGGAAGTCTATTGATGCTCAGTTCCTCTCAAAAGGGGCAATCCACTTGGTATCTCCTTAGGAAATAAATCATCAAATTCATGTAACAAAGACACAACCACACTAAAAATAGATTGGTTAAGCTCATCAGTAGAAAAGTAACATCATTGTGCATAAGTACAAGTAGTTGTTGTTTTGAATTCATAACACTCTCAACGTCACTTGTTTTAGAAATGCCACTCACTCGTGTTTCACACTTATTGCTCACTAGCGTGTGTTTTTCACTCTTTTTCTCACTCCTCACTTGATCACTCAAGTGTTCAACTCTCACTTTGAATTCTTTTGCAATTCTCAATTGATCTTCACAAGCCTCCCATGGCTTTAAGTGTGTTAGAATCATAAGCTTCTGGTTCAACATGAAAGAATAATGATTCTTATGGCCATCATATCTAACTTTCCTATCAAATTGCCACAATAGCCCTAACAAAATGTGATAAGCTTGCATTGGTACCACATCACATTTAACCTCATCCTGGTATTTGCCAATTGAAAACGTAACTAGAACTTACCTAGTCACCTTGACTTCCCGACAATCACTCAACCACTGCAATTTATAGGGCGTTTCATGCCTTGAAGTCTTCAAATTCATCTTATCTACTAATAAGGTACTTGTTACGTTCGTACAACTTCCACTATCAATTATCAAACTACACACCATGTTGTTAACATGACACCTGGTGTGAAATATATGCTCACGCTGTACCTCATCACCATCATCATTAGGCTGGATATTCAGAGTTTGCCTAGTAATTATAAATTCACCCTTCACTAGCCCTTCATACTCAGCATCACTACAATCTTCCAATGGTAGCATATCACTGTCACTGGAACTGACACTTTCCACATCACCATTTTCAAGAATCACCATAGCCTTTTGATTTGGACATTGAAAAGCAATATGTCCATATCTTTGGCACCTGAAACATCTAATATCATATGACTTAGAAGATGATTTAGTTTCAGATTTACCTTTGAAGATGAAACTAAATCTTTGTTCTTCATCTTCTTTAGATTTTGAAGTTGCTTTGTAATCATTCCACTTTGATTTCCAAGAAGATTTAGAAGATGAACCATAACTCGATTTCTCCTTAAACTTTAGTGCTTCTCAACTTCAATGGCTTTATGTAATCTCTTCCATGTCCGCATAGTGCTATAAGTAAATAATATCAGCAATATCTTTATTCAATCCACCAATGAATCTAGCCATTGTAGCTTCTAGATCTTCCTCTACATTAGCTCTAATCATGGCTATTTCCATTTCTTTATAATAATCATTCACACTCATAGAACCCTGAGTCAGATTTTGCAACTTTCTGCATAAGTCTCTATGATAATAACTGAGAATATATCTCTTTCTCATTATAACTTTCATTTCCTCCCATGTTCCAATAGGTTGTTTATCATACCTACGGCAATTAATCACCAATTAATCCCACCAGATACCGGCATCGTTTGTGAACTCCACTGCAATCAACTTGAGTTTCTTCTCTTCAGAGTAATTGTTGCAATCAAATATATGCTCCACTTTTCTTTCCTATTCCAGGTATAATTTTGGATCATTCTTTCCATTGAAAGAAGGAATCTTCATCTTAATACTACTTAGATTACTATCACTCTTCAGTGCTTTTCTTTTTCTCCTCATGGAACTACCATCTTCAGAATTAGAATCTTCTCTTTCCTCTTCAATAGAAGACTTCTTTTTAGAAGGCCTAGATTTGCTAGGGGATTCTAATCATCCAATGTCATATTCATCCTTCTTAATTCATCTCGCATAGACTTCATGAATGCTTTCATATCCAAATCCGAATTTTCACCACCACTACTCATGATTATAACATGCAAAAAGAATCCAAATAAAAGTGTTAGTCCTCACACACTCCCTCATGTGTGTACTCTCTAAGATGTGAAATCTCTCATGTTTCACTCTAATTGGCCTTTTTTCGATATTGATCTCACACACTCTTGCCTTTTAGCACTCAATTTTCTCTTGTAAGTCCTTGATCAGAACTTAATCAATGATTTCAACACAAAAAAAAAAAAAAAATAAGGCAAATCAGATTTCAATAACTCAAATCCCAAAGACAAACCATTAGGATGAAGAATCAAGAATCAAGGGACAAAACACAAGAATTGATATTTGAGATGATTTTTTCGAGAGAACATAATAGTCAATCAAGAACACAAAGAATCTCAAAAAGGATCAAGAATATCAATCACCAAATTTTTTCTTTAATACAAATTTTTTCTTCTTCTATTTTTTAATTCCCCTTTTTACCACGAATTTTCTTTCTTTTTTCTTTCCAATTCTTCTTTCTTTTTGGATTAAGAACAAACAAATCAAAATACAAAGAAAGATTGGATTTTGGAACAAGAAGGATAGATAGAAAAACAAAACAAGGATAGATCAAACAACGAAATTCAAAGGATATAATTACCATTCAGGGAATCAAAGCTCTAATACCAAATGATGCAAAATGAGAACCCTAGGTATATGAAACCTAAGACCCAATGCTTATCGATTGATTGGAACCCTAGGATCACCCTAAAACAAGTGATAGGAATGTAACCCTAACCAAACCTGTCGATTAGAACCAACGTTATCAAGAAGTGGAACTAGACCCTAATCAAACTCGTCGATTGGAACGTAGGGTCTGTTTGTTTTGGCTTTTTTCCGACAGATACAGACACTTTTTCAAACTTTTTGCTAACAAATTATTTATCAAGAAATAGATATAGATAAAAAAAAAAAGTTCACAATTCTCGTCAAAAGATCAAATAGAACAAATATAGATAAAATTTAGATGCAAATCGGATATATTTACACATATCATTTTTAAAAAGATACAGATACAGATGAAAAACAGACAATCCAAACAGACCCGTAAGTTATCAAGGTCAACTTCTACGCTGAAGAAATCAGATTTAGTCCTTTCTCAAAAAACTAAGAGAAAATCCTCACAACTGTAAGAAAATTCTCAAAATATATCATTCAACTGTTATCTGATAGCATCCATACATAGGGTTCATATAGGCTTCAAAATACCCTTGGATAACAATCAAACAAAGAAAAATAAGAAGAAATATGAAAAGTCACTCGGATAAGCCCTAAGCTGGCCTAAAGCCAATAGCCTACATGGCCAAGGCCGGGGCCTTTAAAACATACACAGGCGGCTTACTCGTCAATGCTTAAAATTTAGCTACCGTTTGCTTCGAAGGCCGGTGTTTTTTGAACTTAAGTTGGCAGCCATTATATTCAACATCCATTTCTAACAAATTAACAAGGTTGTTTATTGTGTTGGAGTTTTGTTGGTTAGCTACAATCTCTTGAATCAATCCTTGTATAGCTTCATATAGCCACTTTGATCTTGCTCTAGTCATTGGTCCTCTAATATTTTGCAATGGATCTTTGAGCTTAGATGTTTCCTTTAGAATTGTTGCTACTTGATCCTCATCAATGTATTTTCTAACACAAATTCTCTTAGCTCTAACAAAGGAAGTAGGGCTACATGAGTTTGGCAAAGTATTCAAATGGCAAAAAAAAAAAAGAGGGGGGGGGGGGGGGGGGGGGGGGGGGGGGGGGGGGGGGGGGGGGGGGTGGTGTATGCTGGCAAATTAAGAATGAGAATTTCATAAACTTTTGACCAGTCGATGGACATATGGTATTCCAAGTCATAAGTTGAAAGACAAATATTTTTTCCCTTTCTTTTCACGTGATTTGACAATGTATGATGTCATGAATCACAATAAGTTGACTTGAGACTTTTCAAATCTGGAGCATTTGTTCACTAATTATGAACTATTTGCCATTTAGAGGAGCGCATTTTTGGATAAATAAGGCATATGGCAGGTATACAGTTAAATCCCCTTATCCTAGTTGTAGAGAAAACTCTTCTCCAAAAAAAAAAAATAAGTCAAGCTCATGTAAGTCTTCCTTTCATGTGATTAGCAAAAACTTATAGAAATTTTTATGGAATTTGATGTGTTTACCAAAGAAAAAGCACCATTTGTAGAGATTATGCACTAATTCCCTTACTATTAATCATAATTTGTGTTGAATATATATGTATATATATATATATAAGCATTCATCTGTTGTAATTAGGTGTGTTTTGTAGTTTGTTACCACATATAGATTAGGTGTTTAGTTTGGAGAAATATTCTTTTCAATGAAATAAGAGAAGTATCATGTTCAAGATATATTTCTGAAAATTGCATTTGTTAATTTGGTATGATGGGTTTTTGGCTATTGGTTAGGAAAAAATAAGTTGCTAACTAAACAAGCGATTTAAAATAGTTATAAGTTGGTGTTATTATTTATTTAAAAGTTTCCCTTAATTGTAAACCCTTAAAGTGTTTGATCAAAAGCCAAAGACTTAGGCTATCTGGCTAGAGTTACTTCAAGTTACATGGTCATTCTTTGTTGAATGTGCTTGGTGGGATAGAAAAATAATAAAGATAAAAAAGGGCTCTTTTGGTACCTGTACTTTTACAAAATAGATAATTAGGTACTTAACTTTTTAACAATACAATTCAATACATAATTGAGTTTTCTGTGCCCTAAACACTACCCACCCAATCATTGTCTAACACGTGTCAACTACGTCAAAAAATAATAAAAGAGTAAGGATAGTGAAAAGGGACATAAAAAGTTTAATTATGTATGAAATTAGATTTTTTAATAGTTTAGGTACCTAAAAAGGGTATGAAAAGTTTAATTAAATATGAAATTTGACTTTTTAAAAGTTTAAATACCTAATTGTCCACTTCATTAAAGTTTAGGTGCCAAAAGAGGCTTTTTCCTAAAAATAAGGAAAAAAAAAACCTAAGTAATTATATATCTTGTGTATTTAGCAAATGTCCAAAAGATATGGGTAATTACTATGGATTTAGGACAGTCTAACTAGTAGTATGATTTGTCTTGTCATTATGTAACCTCGTGAAGATTTGGTTATTACTTACCTATTGACTTTCATGTTAGCGAGGTCGCTGACCTGGATGAGATTATGTAATAGGTTAATATATTGAGACAAAGCAACAAGTGGGTTATACTTAAGGAATGAGACACTTGTATGAACACTTAGGTGTAGACTAGTAGGTTAATGGTCGTTTGACATTACCTTAAGGACGACGCATTAATTACTTTGGTTTTATATATATATATATATATATAGAGAGAGAGAGAGAGGGAGGGTTAATGTGAAAATAGTACCTGATTTTGGTAAAATATTAATTTATACTTGAACTTTAAGATGACTAATTTAGTTCATGAGCTTTGAAATTGATCAATTTAGTACTTGAAAAACTTTGAAATTAATTATTTTTAATACTGAAAGAATTGCAAAGGTACTATATTGTATGCACGAAAAGTTTTTTAGTACTAAATTTATCATTTCAAAATTCAAGTACAAAGATATATTTTGCCAAAAGTTCAGGTACCATTTATAACATTATTCTATATATTACATATATATATATCACAAAACCATGTGTCATTCCTAATTTGGGATGCCTAAGATCGTATAGTTTGAACGATAAATTTAAAGACATAATTGTGATTGTTGCATTAGATTAAGCTAAGCATATGCATTATGTACTACTTGCTTGCGTAAAGAGAAAATAGATATAGGTGAATTCTCAAAGGTTAATGGCAAATGAAAAAGGTAAAGTACATCGAAAAGCGTCAATGTTAGAGTTAAGTTCCAATTGTAGGGAAAAGGAATTTTCTAATTCTAAAATAACCTTAAAAATAGTAGGAGGAGATAATATAACAAATGTGTTAGTTAAAAAAAAAATTACGGTGGAAATTTTTTCTCGCTCTATATCATTGTTTTATGAATTTGCACTACTTTATAGTATTATAATACTAAGGAAACAATAGATAAAATTACTCTTAACTAAAACCGTAATCGTTAATTTTATTTGTGTCTTCAAAATAGCTATTATAGCTTTTCTCATTCAAGTTTGCTATTTCAACATGCTAGTCCAAACTAAATACTTTCACTTAAGTTTGGATGTTGGACCAGTGATTCAAGCATAGTCTTGAATTTTTCAAACAAGTTAACCTTGAGTCGTTTTGTCATGATATTGCAACTTGCTCTTTTTATTTGCAAAACTAGAGCTCAATTTCCATGCTTAACAAATTATATGGTATAGTGAAATCTTTATCAATGTGTTGTCTCCTTCCATGAAATACGAGATTTTTATACACTGCCATAGTTGATTTATTATCACATTAGATACTTGCTTGACCTATGAGGCCATGCTTTTAAATCTTATTATATAGCGCAATCAGGACTATTTGGCATGTTGCGATGCTATACAATGTATCTGCTTCTACTGTTAATGAAGCCACAATTTTTGCCTTTTGGAACACTATGAAACAACTCCATTTCCTAAATAAAACATATAATAGATGTGCTTTCATGCATCTCAATATCACCTATCCAATAATTTATCTATGTGTTTTACTAAAGTAAAAGTTTCAGAGTGACCATAAAAAATTCCTTAATTATAGTCCTATGATAACATGATAATCCTTTTAGTTGACTTCAAGTGCAAC
The DNA here is from genome assembly GCA_024138025.1 of Combretum micranthum. NCBI lineage: Eukaryota > Viridiplantae > Streptophyta > Magnoliopsida > Myrtales > Combretaceae > Combretum > Combretum micranthum. The sequence continues at coordinate 821,388 of JAMXBD010000566.1, forward strand.
TAGTATGATTTTTCTCCATGAAACACGTAGTAAACCAACTTTTTAAACAATACCAAGCCTATTTAAAGTTAATTGGATTTACCAGTTCGTCACAACCTTTTTTTTCATTTCCATGTGTTTTGCAACTGGTTATCAGATTGGTGTGGTGAATCTATCTTAAATTTCTTCAAGATATCAATAGATATTTCTTTTAAGGAAAAAAAAAAATATGCTATCATAAGTTTGTTGTACTTCAATTCCCAAAAAATATGACATTAATCCCATGTCAATCATCTCATATTGTTGAGACAATGGCCTACTTGAAATCAGTAAACATTGCCTCATGATTTCACATAAAGATTAAGTCAAACATGTAAGCACATGATTCAAATTTTCACCATTAGTCCTTGACTTGACATCTAAAGAATGCTCTTGAGGGCATTTATGAAAACCATCTTATAATAAGTACACATTAATGCAGAATATCAAGCATGGAGTGCTTGTTTTAGACCATATAAGTCTTTGTTAAGATGATAGACATTATATTCTATTCCCTTTCATCACAAAGCCTTATAGTTACTCGACATAAACTTCTTCTTGTAATACACCATTTCGAAATTTTGATTTCACATATATCTGATGAATTATCCACTTCTTCTTAGCTGTAGGGATAAAATCATGCATACCTTATTCATTAGCTGTAGGGGATAAAATCATGCATACATTATTCATTCTTGAAATTGAGGCAAATACTTCATTGTAGTCTATTTTTAGCTTTTGCTTATAGCCTTTCACAACCAATCTTGCTTTATAATGATTCGCTTGATCATCAGGTCTCTATTTTGTCTTATATACCTGCTAAACTCCAATTTGCTTCTTTTCAACTGGTAGAGAAGTTAACTTCTACGTCCCATTTTTTCAACTAAGTGAAATCTCTCACCCATGGCTTTGATCCATTTACCATTTGCTGCTACTTATATAAAGTGGATCTCAATCTATAAAAACAAAAATTTACTAGGAATCCATCATCAATTCAGCATCTCCATCATTGTCATTTCTTGTGACCACTTCATTTTGGTAATGTATGGCATTTTCTATAAAGTCTCAATGGTGTAGAATCTATTGTCACTGTAGAAGTATCAACTGCTTCTTAAGCTATTAGTTGAAGGAGAAGTTTTTGAACATGTCTCATCAATGACTATTTCATTATAGTATAACAATACTAGTTGTGTCATTATTTTGAATCCACTATCATGCTTCATCTTTAGCAAACTAAACATCTCTACTTATGATTACCTCTTTTGTATTTAGGTCATATAGCTTATATCCCTCAATATAGCTAATGAAATACATTTTGACTTTTGTCATCCAACTTCTTTCTTTTCATTTGTTATATGGGCATATGCATACATCTAAAAACTTGTAGATGTGATACATCATTTTTCTTTCCACTTTAAGCTTCTTTTGGTGTCTTTCCACGATCACTCTTTGTGGGACACTTATTTAATAAATAAATAGCATAAGAGACAACCTCTGCTCAAAAGGCCTTTGATATTTCGCTTTCAACATGCTTCTAAGTTCTAACCATCTCAAATATTTTCTATTCTTTCTTTGGTTATACTATTTTGTTGAGGCATATCGCTAACTATCAATTGCATTCCCTCTTTCTTGCAATAATCATAAAATTCATTAGATGTGAATTCTTCTCTCTATCTAATCTTAAACTCTTTATTAAATAATCACTTTATTTCTCAACAAGTGTTTTGATTTCTTTAAACTTGTTAAGTGTTTCAAATTTTCTTTTAGAAAGTAAACTTATAACTTTCAAGTAAAATCATCCACAAAACAAAAGTACATTTTGTGCCGACTGATTCTACCACAAGTCCACTTATATCTGTATAAACCAATTCTAATAGTTGCTTTGCTTGTCTCGACTCTCTAGCTAGAAAACAAGTCGCGATGATGCTTTCCAAGGAGACAGCCTTCACATGGGCTAAAAGGAGCATCAATTGATGGTATGTATATCACATCTATTTCTAAACTAATGAATTTAAACCTCTGAAATTCAAATGCCGAATCGAAACCACCATAGCCAATTGCTATCTTTCATCATGTTTGTAAATTGATCAAAATTATTGTTTGAAGAGACAAAGGAAACATGCGGTTCTTTTCATTTTCACCTGGACAATGGTTTTCTGTTTTTTTTTCCTCTGATATCATAAATTTCTTTTTCATGTGAACTTTGTGCCCTTTTTCTAAAAGTTAGCCCATGCTTAATCAATTTTATAATAGCATAAGCCAATAAAATACATATGCTATTATAATATAGGTTCCATCCTTTGATTGGACACTAATATTACATTGACCTATCAAGGGAACTTTTGACTTATTTCTAAAATTCACCTCTTACTTCATCAAATCATCAAGAAGGCAAACAACTCTTTAGACTGTCATATGGTTGGTATATCCCATTTAAAGATAACAAATATTATCAGTCTACTTCTAGTCCTTGTTGGCCAAGAACTAAATTTTCTTCAACTTTTACTACGTTTGCTTACTCTCTGTATGTGCCCTGTAACTTGGTTCAACACTATGATGCATAATGACCGAACCAATTATACCTATGACATTGAATCTTGGACTTTCACATCCATAAGATGCTTCATCACCTAAAGAACTACTTTCTTCAATCTTGTCTCTATTAAATGTGGAAAAGTTTGCTCCACTTCCTCTACATGACCACGATTACGACCGCAACCTCCTTAGTATCCACCATTAGTGATTATGTTGATTTTGCTTTGCAAAGCATGCTCCAAGATAGAGATGTTGCCTTGTTAGATCATTCATTGTTCATATGAGGAACGAATCCAAAAACTTTTTTAAGGACAATGTGGATAAATCTTGTCCTTCTTCAATGATTACCATAACAGGATCAAATTTTGATACCAATGATCACATTATCTTGTTTATGTCCGATGCTCACTAATGTTCTCACCATTAACCCTCATTTAGTTAATGGTTTAAACAAGGTCAAAGTAAGTAGCATTGGTTTTTGAATCATCCATTGGTAAATTCTTGAAGCTACCTCAAATTGCAAGTAGACTTGCCTAATTCCACCATCACCTATTGAGGACTTCTACAGATTGTCCTACGTTGCATGTGATGTTTCCACCAATGATATTTTTTGAAATATTGTCTTTTACTTCGTTGCTGAAAAATTAGAAAATAGTGCTTTTTTTATCTTTCTTGAAATTTTCTAATAGCAAACCTTTCTTCTCCTTGAACGGCTCAAATGCAGTTAAGTCAATACATCATTGAATCCTTGTCCACCAAATCTCATAACTCCTAGTCCTGGGAGCGAAAATATACTTTCATCTGGACTACCCAATCATCATAATTTTCTCAGTCAATTTTGAAAGTGGCATCTGAATTGTGTTAGTTGATGTCATGATTCCTCTTAATGTTGTTGAAACTCAAGCTCTAACATCAAACATAAAGAAAAGAATTTTCCCATTCCAAAATAACCCTAAAAAGAATAGGATATTATATAACAAATGTATTTGTTTACATGAATTTACACTCCTTTTATAATATTCTAATATTAAAGAAACAATAGATAAAATTTTTCCTAATTACAACAATTGAATAACTGTTAATTTATTTGCCGCTACAAAAACTTATTATTTTTAGTTTTTCTAATTCAAGGTTGTTCTTTTTAACATGATAATGTATTTAAAGTAGTTAAAAAAGATCAGTGTTTTATATAATGGATCAAATAAGTATTTAATATTTTAAATAGTAAAAAAAAAAAAAAGAATTGATGTTATATAAAACATACAAATAAATGATCTTTCTTTATGCTTATTTAGTCATTGAAAACATTGAACATTGGTATTTTATTCTACTTACCTTCCAAAACATTGAATTCTTTTTTCAAAATACTTGAATATTGATATCTTACTTGAACTTATCCCTCAACATTGATATACTCTAAGACTAATTTACCCTAAAAGATTATTTAAAAAAAAAAAACAAAGAACCAATTTTTGCAACACCTTTTCCGTAAACTATATGATTTTTATGCCACATAATTCCTTATTTTTTTGCCGAATTGCTAAATAATTCTTATTATGAAAGAATGTCACTATTATGAATAGATTTGAAAATTTTCTAATATAATAGTTATTTATGGATAATGAGTCTATTTGGTTCATCATTCTGGTGTTGTTTTGGCATAATTTTGATGTCGAATAGATATTAAACTGATACTAATATAATGCAAATAAAAAATTGACAGTTTTACTTATAAATGACCAAACCCAACTAATACTAAATCGATACCAAACTGATATCAAATCGATATCGATCCGATATAGATAAAAAACTTGACATTCCAAACAGACCTAATATATACATGATACAATAGGGGGTCATAAGAATAATGTATGTAAAGTACCAAGATGTTGAAATCTTCATTATGATGAAACTATAAGATGTTATGGTTTCATTGAGATCAAGGATCCAAAAAATAGTAAGTGAGAATATTATTATATTTTTCTTACTTTATATTATATGATAATTGATAAGATGATCAATGGACTTATGATCTAGTAAAATTAGCCTTAGTCTCTCAAGCGAGAAGTTCCAGGTTCAAATCTCCATTCCTATTGTAACCATAAAAAAAAAAAAAAAAAAAGTGATAGGATGGGGTAAGGTTGAATAGAAGTAGGATGATGGCAGCAAACTATATTAAATTCTTTTGTTTATTACAAACAAGAAAAATCTTTTTTATTTTATTTTTTCTACCCCACCCACAACCCACCATCGCTTTTAGCCTGTTTACTTCAATTAAATAATTATTTCTTTCTCTCATTTTATATATGTGCTATTATGTGTTCACTTTAGGATAATGATAATTCATAATAAATTGCTATTATACAAAGTGATGAATAGCAATTCATGTTATCACATCATGAATTAATATTCAATAGTTTATTTTGAGGATTTCTCATAAATATACATGTCTTAAAAATGTGATATATACAATTATTCTCTCTGTATAAGAAAGATAAAGGGCATTATAAATATTTTATCTTTTATTCTAATAATTATTTGTTTTACTTTTTACACCAAGTAAACATTGTAATAATCACTACAACAGTTATATTCATGATGAATGAGAATTTAATTTCCCTTTATTCCATACAGCTGCTCATTGTGTCTCTCCATTTCTATCTTGACTATATAGCACTGGTTAATAATGATATCATCTATTTAGATTGGTTTTTTTGTCACAAAAACTATACATTGTTGGCCACGATCTTTAAAAAAATTCATGGTTTGTTTTCCATTCATTTATTGCACTAAAATGCTCAAAATGTGATAAACCTCTTTGGTTCCCATAGTTTTTGTTATTGATTTTTATGTATTTTTAAATTTTACACTACTTCCTCTCATCATTATTTGATAGTTATATTGGGCCCACCATTTTTCTTGAATTCATTATTATTTGTAATCCCAGGTTAATGATAAAATGGCACTTGAACTTTCAAAAAATTCCAATCTAAGTATATGAAGATTCACTTTAAATAATTTGATACTTAAACAAAGTTTTCATTGACTTTTTTCATACCTAAAGTTTAGTTTTAACAATTTTGGTATCTCAATAGAGTTTTTGCAGACTTTTTTCATACATAAAACAAATTCAATCGGATACGAAATAAGTCCACAGAATTTTTGTTCAAGTACTAAAATTGTCAAAACCAAACTTTAGATATGAAAAAAATCCACAAAAACTTTGTTTAGGTTCTAAATTATTCAAAACCAAACTTCAAGTACATAATTAAACTTTTTGTGAAAGTTCAGGTACCATTTTTTGATATTATCCTATAATGCCCATAACTTTTATCCTAATATTTGGGATTTAAGTTGACTTATGAGAAGTTAATATGAAATAAATATGAAAGTAAATATATCCATTGTTCTTGCTCAGTTCACTTCACCTCCCTTTTTATTCTTTTTAGTACTTTCTTTAGCATTTATAGCCTATTTACTTGAGCTGAATAGTTATTTATTTCCTCTTTGTTCTATATAAAGTTGTTGTTGTGATGTTTACTTGAGAAGAATTGTCATTTTAATAGTTTATTCCATCTTTATCATAATTATCCATGCTTTAAAAATATCACATAAAAAATATCATTTTTGGATATTTTACTCATATTTTACTAATTTCTTTTTTTATCTTTTTATTATGACGTGACTATTATAA